>VZRJ01013160.1:946990-1401025 GCA_013397565.1 Ptilonorhynchus violaceus
GGGCCGCCTCCGCCGGCGCGGTGGCCTCAGCCCCGGTGGCTGGTGTCTCCGCAGAGAAACAGCGCGCCTGCCTGCTGCCCCCCGACGACGGGCCCTGCCGCGCCATGGTGCCGCGCTGGTTCTACGACCGGCACACGCAGAGCTGCCAGGAGTTCACCTACGGGGGCTGCCACGGCAACGCCAACAACTTCCTCACTTTCGACGACTGCGAGAAGAGCTGCTGGACCATCAAGAGTGAGTCCAGGGAGCCGCAGTGCCCCAGAAGGTCCTGGGGTGGCAGGGGGCTGGAGGGGACACCGGGGAGGCTGCATGGCTTGCGGGACGTGTGGCACCCACCCGGTGTATCACAGAGTCATGGAATCATATAGTTGTTTAGGTTGGAAAAGACCTTTAAGATCATAAAGTCCAACTCATGTCCCTCTTGCTTGGTGCAGCTTCTTGGTGATGTCAGTTTTAGGCAGAAGAACCAGAGTGAGTTGGCCCAGAGATGACATGCGGAATTTATCTATTAATATTTTAAATGTAATTTAATATTACACCTACTTGCTAATCAGTGTATTGGATTCTTCCAGTAAAATGGAGGTGGGACAAGCTGGGACTTGCCTGCAACTGAAGCGATAGTGTTTTGCCTACATTACCATGTTGTTCTGTACATGAAGCATGAAGGGTTGATTTCACAGAGGATGAAATTATTTTTTCTGCAGAAGTGCCCAAATTATGCCGGCTGGAGGCTGATGGAGGACCTTGCAGGAGTTATCTAAGAAGATATGCCTTTAACTTGAGCTCGATGAGGTGTGAGGAATTCATTTATGGTGGCTGTTATGGAAATGGCAACAACTTCAGAGATTTGCAGTCTTGTGTGGACCACTGTCTGCCAGAAAAAAGTAATGCTTGTTCCAAATTTTTAATAAAATAGATTGTTTGAAAGTGATATGAAGATGATACTTTATTTGATATTTTCCTCTAAATACCCATACAGTAGTATTTTTGAAGATGTGTCTGAAGAAGATGTTTATATTGTCCACTTTAATATGTTACTTGTCTCAGCTGTTATTGAAAGAGCAAAAATGCTGTGACCGTAAATACACCCACAGCTATACTCAACCAATTTCTTGACTTCTAGAGAGCTGTACAGGTGTATCTGAAGGGAAATAATAAGGTTGAAGGTCTGTGTTGAGGGAGCTGTGTCAGACATTGTGGCAGTCATGTTCAGGGAAGTGGCACTGTAATATAAAGCAAAAGTGCCTTTCTAAAATTCAGGCCTGAGAGATGGTGTTAGGTGGCTCAGGTTTTTGGCACCCAACAGCTTAGCTTCTGATAAGTGTTTTGTGTGATGTGGTTCTTCACTGTCTCTCCATTCAAGCTTTAAATAAGAATGGTGGTAATTATGAGCAGGTGACTATAGCTAAGTATTGACATGAACACCAAATTAATATCCAGTGCAAGACAGGATCTTTGAAGATCAACCAGAGTGTATAAAAGCTGTCACTGCCGAAGCTTTATTAGTGCTTGATGACATTTTTGTGGCTGATGGCAGATAGTCAGCATTTTCTTAGGTGAAAAGTGAATTATTTTTAATTTCTCTCTTGCACATCCAATGAGTTGATAAAGCTTCTACAGCAGGAAAAATAAAATTTTGTTGAGGCAAAGTGAAACATTCTCTTGAGGAAAGTAGTGGGATTTGTACTTTTGTTGCAAGAAGACAGAATTTGCTGGCAAAATCATAGCAATGTTGTGCCTTTTTTTCTCTACAGAGGTTGTTTCACTGAAATTATTGTTATACTTCTTTATATGTGGAATAAGATTATGTAAATATCTCAGCTCTCATATGAATGGTAACCACAAATGGGGAAAATGATGAATGCCACTTATGGGATAATAATCTTGTTTTCTGGGATGGTCTGTTGCTTTCTCAAATTCACAACTCACAGGAATAAGATGTAGAAAGTCTCTGAGGTCATTGGTAATGGTGTCAATTCAAGGATAGAAAGAGCTGTTTAGACACAAAATTTATTGCAGGGTCAGTTTTAAGAAGCTGCATGCAGAGATTACATTTATGTAATTCTTCTTTCTCTCTCTTTTTTTCCATTGTCCTTTTTTTTCCAAGCTGGTCCCTTGCTGTGCTATAGCCCAAAGGATGAAGGATTGTGTTCCTCTTCTGTGTCTCGTTATTACTATGACACCAAGACTAAATCATGTAAGGAGTTCAAATATACAGGCTGTGGTGGAAATGCCAACAACTTCGTTACTGAAACAGATTGCTACAATGTCTGTAGAAAAGGTAAGGGGTTTTTTGTGTGTTTTGTCAGTCACAAGCAGATAAAGCAATCCACATAGCAGTAACAAGTCTCTTGCTCACCTTGGCTTGCTACAGGGGTATGCTTTTTGCATTTTGGACACAATGGTTTCGAAGGCAGGGAAAATTGAAATGCAATGCTAAGTCCTTCTGGCAAGATCAGTGTGATGTGAGGTGGTTGCACCATATTTGAATGAAGTATAAAGAAGGGCACACAAAAAGACCAAGCCTACTTTCTAGAGCCCACAAGGAATCAGTCTTTAAGCTGTTCAGTACCTGCATGACCACTAATCAAGACATCCTTTTATTCTGGATATTTTTAAATAGGATTAAAGTCAGTTGTGAAATCAATTTACTTTTTTCCTTTACATTTTCAGAAGTTACCATCCTACCTTGATTCCCTACTTACATTTCCTGTTCCCATTACTAAAGATTTCTGCCTTACAAGTTGTGCTGTGTCAACTGTTTCTGTGGCTATGGGGGGAAGGTTTGGAATGATAGTTGATTTTTCCTAATGGTTTTATTCAAACCAGCTACTGGCTGTGCTTGTAAATCAAAACTGTTGTGCTTTTACTTGCAGTCATATATTCATACCAGCTATTGCAAGTTTTAATACTCTAGTTTAATTAATTTGATATGAAAATAAATAAGAGAGAGAAAAGTATAGTTGTATGTTGTTCCCTAGAACACTTAGGAAGCAGACACAGCACAGTATTTTAAAAATTGATACTAATGGGAATAAAATCTGAGGCTGTACCTAGCATGTACATTGCCTTTGGGGATAAAAGAGGAAAAGCTAAAAAGTAGCTGTTTTAAACATGGTAAGCACAAGGTCTGAGTACTTCATTATTGAAGGTATGTGGTCAGAAGGCTTAAGCTGGGAAATGATTCTTGAGTCTGGGCTGGAAATCCAGGGCTAGGGTAAGGATTGCACCCTGAGCACAGTCCTCAGAAATAAAAATATTGCCTGCCAGTTAGTCACAACAGTAATATTTCAGTGGATGACAAGTCTGAGTGTGTCTCTCTTATTGTATTATGAGAGAGTCTCTAATAGTATGCTAAGTTTATCTGAGATGCTTGTGATTATCTAATTTGCATCTATTACCACCTGTGAGGTGGTAGGGCCAGGCTCCAGTCTGGAGTGTGCAGGGAGAGAGGAGGAAGGAAACTGCCTCTTCAGCATCTTGTCTCCACTGCCCCTGCCCATGCCCAGCCAGATTCACTTGGGGCTTCTCTCTTCCTCACCATTGTTTTTTTTTTGGTGGAAGAAAGAAGTAAGGAAATGGTGTCTGTCTTGTAACTAGAGCACCAGATAGCCACATGTAAAGTATCAGTTACAAGCTTTTTCATCAACTTGTGGATTTCACAATTTGGTAAGGCTTGGTACAGCCAAAGACCAAAGTTAAGGGCATAATTAGTGTTAATTAATGTTGTGCTATGCATATTCATTTCTGTAGCTTGGGAGTGCACAGCAACATTAAGCAAATAATTCAGGCAACTTAGGCCACTCCTCCTCACCTGCTTCCATGATTTCCTCCTCAGCATCTTTCTGTTACCTTTTGGAGTCTCAAGTTGAATTCAGTTGACCTTCCCTGTGCAAACATGCAACTGCTTGTTAAATTGATCTATAGTGCTTTGAATGAAAAGGTTTCTGATTAATTTCATTTAAACAAGTTTATATTGGAAAAGAAAGCAAATGCATTGGGGTGCCAGCGAAAGGATTGGGAACTGGCCACAGTGGCTCTGTATGCTGGTAAATAGGTAGCATAAAGACAAAGTCTATCAGTCAGAGTTAGAGAGTACTTCTTTTCTGAACTGCACTCACACAATTCATGTAGCCTTTGTAAACATCACTGGAGTTTACGCCGACTGTCTTAGGCCCCTTTGCAGCTTCTGTGAGTTTTGTGCAGAAACCCAAATGAATTTATCTTTTTGTTTCCCACAAGCACTGGTTATATTTTAGCCTTTGTCTCACTGTTCAGAGAAATGTAAGAATAGTTTGGGGGGTTTTGTGTGTGGTTTTGTTTTTGGTTTTTGGGTTTTTTTAATAGTGAGCAGTGTATTTAGTTCCATTCTGCTATCACTGTAGGACAGCTAGAAAAGGCTTTGATGCCTGCCGAGGAAAAGAGCAGCAAAGTAGGATTGCAGTGCCAAAGGTGAACACACTGGAGACCTTACAGTGTGAGAATAGGGAGTGCAGAACACATTTTAGAGTTTCTGATATGTTTGTTATTATTGGACAACTGCTTGAACAGCATAACATGAAAAAAATCCAAACAACCCCAAAGAATAAAGAGTAGTAACAGTTTTGTCATGCTGTTTCCCTAACCGCTTCCTTTGTTTTGTTAGCAGGAAATCAGAAACCGAGAATCAACAAGCCAAGAAATGCATTCCACAGAAAAATAGTGAGAAAACTGATTAAAAAACCTCAGACGTATAACCCGAAGTCTAAAGCTGATGCGCACTTCAATGTTTGCAACACCTTTTGTTGATTCCACGTTCTTCTTTTGTAGGATATTTTCCACGAAGTTTTATACTGACATAGTTCTGTCTTTCAGAACTGCATTTAATAGAATGAACCTAAGTTTGGTTCCTCTGCTTTATTGTCTTTGCAATAATACTTTGGCAAAGACAGGTGTTTAGATTTCATGTTTTTATGGGGGAATGTTACTACTGCCTTGGGAGAATATTTCAGCTGTTGCAAATCAATTAAGATTTGAAAAATTGATTGTCTTTTGGTATAACTAAGGAGAGTACAACACTGAAAGACTACCATGGATTTTTAAAATCGTTTATGCATCCTCTGCTTACTAAAGAAAAGGAACTTTCCACAAGTGTTGTCAGAGGTTTATTGCCCTGCCATTTACATACTTTTGCACTATCATTTACGTAGATCATCCTTTACAGTTAACAGTCATAGTCAAGGCTTTCAGAAGCCTTCGTATAAAAGAAGTATAAATTTAAATGTGGCTCATGCCACAGGAGAGAATTGGGAAAAGGGATACCTTGATGAACACTCAGACAAAGGTAGTGAGTAAGCTAGTTGAGTATTAAAATGAAAATGTAGCCATTATTTTTTCACGACATTTGAAATTTTTGCTAAGTTACTCAAGATACTCATATGGCATAAATAAGCATATTTTTGCTGATTTTAATGGAACTATGCTGATTACATCTGCGGAGGATCTTGATATTTGTGCTGTTAGAGCAGCAGAAGTTTCTGCAAATTTCTTCTGCAAAAGAGTAATCCCTCTTGAGGCACTGTTTTATTTCTTATGATAGGTTATGCCTATGGTGATACTATTGCACATTCTTGTATGTTTTGTACTTCAGTCATGTCTGAATTTCAGTTAATTTGACCTACAATATTTTCTAAATATAAATTTATAAGTAATGTTAATAAAATGTTTTTTGTGAAAAAAAGCTTGTTCTGTCATCATCATGAATGAGATGTATACACCAATATGTGTAATGGAACCTATTATTTGCTGATTAGGACTCTTAACAGAGTTTAGTTGTCTCTTCAATGATTTCCTTATGCTCAGGTCTTTATTTGAAGACAGCCAATAAAGTGCATTGGTGTCATTCATCCCTAGCAGTTTTTGTAGCTCAGCTGGCTCTCCCGAAAATGCTGCTCTCAAAGGGGTGCTTAGTTATGCTGATTGTCTGCTGCTGGGCCTCCTGTTTGATGTTGCACTGAGTAGCTTTTGCGTGGGTAATGGGCTATTTGCTTGAAAAGACATTGGCTTTCACTTAAAAAAATTCAGGTGTGTGCTTTAAACCTCTTTCAGAGAGGGAACATGATGGGCAAACTGGTCAACATTTGTTTTTCTCACTGATGTTTCTTTCACTGCTGGATTTTCAATTAAAGCAGTTTTCTGTGCTTGCCATTGTCTTCCTACCACTCCATTTCTGGTTCTTTGTCTCAAAACCCCTTCTTACTTTAATTATCTCTTGCTTAGTGCAGATGAATGAGGACACTGGGACAGAAAATTGCAGGTAACCAGTGACACAGTTTTGGGTGCTTGTCCCATGCCCAATCTCTTGGTAACCAGCTTTGAAACAGAAAGGGGCCAGTTTAAACTCCATGTGGGAGCTGGGGCATGATACCCATGGACATTGACCCTATCCCTTCCTGTGGGTTGTGAATTTTGTTTGTGCTGTTTAGAGTAGCAGCCCAGAGTGTCCTCTGATTATTTTTTTCATAGCTAACACTAGCATTTAGGGCTGCATTTGTTTCATATGCTGACCATGGCTTATAAAAACAAAAATCTGTTTTGGAAGTCAAAGTTCAATTTAAGCAGTTTATAACTCTAGAGAATGACTGTCTTTTAAGAGCAACACCCTGGGGTATAATCTTTGGGATCATGTTTGAGAAATTACTATTACTCCTTACTGCTCTGGGTCTTTGACTTTCATAGGAGGATCTTTGGATGGGATACAAAAGTGGAGCTGGGATTTAAAGGGAGCCCCAATTCTGAGAGCAGCTCCGCTCACTTTACTTTTTGATCTCAGAATTGCGTGCCTGGTCACACATCATAACATGTCCTGAGCAATGCAATACCCAGCTCATGTCCTGGAAAGGATCCAAGAGTTTGGTACTCTTCTGTTCATGCCAACTCAGGGGCTCAGCAAGAGCTGTCTTGATGGACTGGGCTGCATCCAGGATGCTGCAGTGGCCACATCAGCCCTTTGTAAAGCAGCTGCTCCACAGGCACTTTCTTTTCTTGCATAGATACAATTTAAAGTCTAAGGGCTTACTGCTAGAGTATGCAGTGAAATATCCCAGGCTTGGGTTTTAATCCCTTATCTACCTGGTATCACATAAAAATGTGATGTAAACCATAATTTTCAGAGTGTTTTCTAGTGAGTAGGCTGTATTCTGGAGGGGGTGGGGGAGAGAAAGGAGGAGGTCATGGAAGTTTTTTCAGTCCCTTACTGAAGCTGTTACATAAATTGTACCATATTTCCAGGTAAATGCCTTAATCTCTTTGGTTCTCTTTTCACCTACAAAGAATTTCAGCCGTCACTGTGCTGCTCTGCTGTGTGTTCTCAGGTTACTGTAAAAGCTCTTCAGACTACTGTGACTTTGACTAATCTAAAATAATTGTCATCTACAGCCTTTTATATGATTCATGACTTACTTCCTTTTTCAGTTTGCTGATGAAACAACACTGGCCGAAGGTTGGGCCAACTGTTAGTGTTTTGCCACGTTGAAAATTAATGCAGCCCATACCATCCTGCAAATTAACTTTTATTATAGTAGCCAGTGTCCAGCATCTGGCATTGTGTGTCACACTGCAAATTTATACTGCAGAAGAGGGAAGTACTGATTATAATCAGTTGGATTTGCATAGGCAAACTGCCACTGAAACTCCTGACTAGTGATTTGTACAGGGCAGTCATACCTGCCACTGAAAAGTAGTTGCTGGAATAAGCAAATTTGAATAAACTGCGTTGCAACATCACTGCTCTTTAACTTTCATTGTGACCCATAATTCCAGTTCAATTCTTAGTGATATCTTGCAAAGAACTGTATAAAAACTATAAAAATGAAAATCTGTACTGATTCTTCATCATAGGTCTGTGGCAGTACAAAAGGATTTGCTTTGTAAAGTATTTCCAGAGTAAAAGAATGGCTTTGCCTTTATATTTCAATGGAATTTAAAATGTCAAAAAGAGAAAAGAAAAAATAATCCATGTGGAAACATATCATATTTTTATTGATAAGCTAAACGGTGGCAAGCAGGATTTCACCACATATTATTTTAACTGTGATTGGCCCCAATAAATGGCTTTCTCACAATTCCATACCTTAGGAGCAAACTGACAGCGAGTTCAGCTTGTATCCTTGGAGGCAGATTTCTGACTACCAGAAGCATTCCTGTTTCTCTGTCACTTCTCATGAGCTGAGGAGGTGGAAAACATGGACATTTTAAGAAAAAAACATTTATTAGAAAAAATGGACCATGTTAAAAAAATAATTTAAAAAATCCTTAAACTTGTGTCTCAGATCACAGGGGAGAGATTTTATCCCTAAGCTTGAAGTCAGCCACATGGCTGAGGGCAGGTGTTGTGACCCAGACAGGGACAAGAAATCTGTTCCAGTAGAGAAACACAGTCTAGCTATGACTATGTGAATCTGGGAGAACCACATTGTGGTTGTGCCAGAGTTATTACGCTCAGTGTTATTGAAAGCAAAATCTGCCTCATTATCTTTCTAGAAAGAAAGACTATCTCTGGCAATAATTAGCACAGAAATACTTGCTTCTGTTGAAGTAAGCCTCATTTTTCGGTGTATGGTGGTCCTGTACAGTAATGTCTGTCATCTGATAAATTACTTAATTGCTGAGGAGAAGGGGTGTTAATCATGATATATACAGCCTAATGAACAGCAATGATATTTAAAAAGTAATCTATGTAAACAAGGTGCATAGAAGCATTAGCCACTGGTGTGATCGTGATCTGTGATTTCTAAATAAATGCCAGAGAAATAAGCATTCACAGCTCATGTGTGAACTATTCATAAGAGAGAGTTCATGCAAGTTAAAGACTAATTTATGAAATGTAGAACATCATATCTATTATGTGGGAATGAAACAAGTCACTCCTAATGAAGGTTCCCTTTGTAGTGGCAGCACTGACTGTAATTTCAGTGAATATGGACAAAACTGGTGCTCTTCCAGACAAATCTGATTAGGTGCCCAACTGCTTTTGTGTGAAAGGTTTTAAATGCAATTTCAACTCAAAGCACATTGCATTGTCTGACTTGGTGGGGCTGCACTACGAGCTGGTGAGCATACAGGAATATTAAGCCATATTATTTTCTCAGGCCAGATCCTCATTAAAGGCCTTAATGTATTAACTACAGGTTAAATACTTTACTAAATCTGCCAGATGAATTACAATGGTTTCGCTCAGTCAGCTTGCTTGGAGGTAGAGAACTACTAAGAAAATTTGGAGCATCTTTTCTAAGATGGCAATGCCTGTTTACATTTTTTAAAGCTTAGTGTGCAATGCAGTAATAAAAGTCATGTATCTAATAAATGCATATGATGCTATTGTCTATGGGATATTTTTTTCTGTGTGTGGGAAGCAAGATAAAGAGGATAGATTGTACTAATAAAAGCCATTGAAAGAGTCAAGAGAGTAGAGGGTGAAAAATATACCACATTACCAAACCAGAGAAAAGCTTTCCATCATCAGTAATTTTCAACAAGGAGGATCTTGAATCTTACTGATGTTAAAAAAGAGCAGTTTATAAAAATGCCTCCAGTAGCAAGTAGCACAACTAGCAAGCCTTTTTTTCCCTTTTTTTTTTTTTTTTCTCTAAAACTGGAAACGAAGTCTGATGAGAAAAACAGTGATGACAAATGGTATTTAGTGCTCTCTCATGGATCCAGGCTGCTGCACTGGAGCACAAGGAGCCTGTATGATTCCCTCTGTGCCAGCCAGAGGTACTCTACCACAATTTCAACAAGAGCTGGGGTGAATCCAAAGACTTCAATAATCTCCTTTTAAGTGCAGAAACATGATCTTGCACAGAGCAGCGCTCCCCTGCAGCAGCACATGCGTCTGCTTTACCTGAGGTCTACTTTGCTGACATTCATCAGTGGATGCAAGCAAATAAAGGCTAAATAAAAATTTTCCAACCTTTCAGTGCCTGCAGAGTTGCTGGATGTATGATTGCTTGATCTGGTGGAGCAACTAACTCATCGCTTTACTCCAATATGTCTTCAAACAGGATAAGGACTAAAATTGCTATGAAGCGTTTTCTACAAAAACACTGGGAAATATCTGTTTTAATATTGAAGGCATTTCCTTGACTAGATTTTATCAGGGTTTGTTCCTTCCAATTTTGTCAAGAATTCTTTTTAAATCTAAAACAGTATTCAGAAAATTAGAGATCAATTTCTATTGAAGGAGGAATTTAATATGGTTTTAAATTCATCAGATAGTTTAGCTACTCTTCTTTCTGATTTATTATGCATTAGTACACCTAAGTGTCACTTTTGTACTGGCAATTAAAATGAGTTCCTTAACCGGTCTCATAATAGCAATTTTCATCCTGCTAGTGTGAATTAACCTAAGCAATACTAAAACAAAACTGTACAGTATTAATCATGTAAGTTCTAATTATCACAGAACTTTTTAAAGCCAGAAAATCTAAAAAGTAAATGTGTCACTGAAGTAGAGCTCACCTCATTTTGTTTTCCGATTTTGTATTTTCTTACTTAATATGAGACTGAAAAAAGATTACAGACAGTACTCTGCAGTAACACAGATGGAAAGCTGCTCTTGAACTCCAGATATACAATAAAGAAGCTCTTTCCAAACCTATTGCAATAGAGCTGACAGAGAATTATCCAACTCTTTATTGCCTCATTTTTGTACAGATACCTGCAGTTTTTCTATCCCCAACAGACAGCATTATGCCTTTAAATATGACAGTGAGCACTTAGTAGCATTTAAGTTTGAGGTTTTATTTTTTTCTCAGTTTTGAGAAATTTGATTTCTCAAAATAGCTTTCTGATTTCACCCGAAAAAAGTTAGGGAGGAGTGTGCTGGGTCTCAGCTGCAGAGGGTGAGGCTCCAGATCTCAGAGCATCAAAATGCCCTTGAACTATTTATTGCTGAAACCCTCAGCTCTGTGAAGAAGCCACTGAGAAACAGCTCACTTGGCTTTGTGGAGAGAAAAGAGGTAGGACATGTCTTAAGCACTTGGGAAAGGTAAATCAGAGGAAAATAAGGTAGTTCCTGCTCTTGCAGGCTCCCTCCTAATCACAAGAGACATTTTTTCAAGTTGTGCAGCAATGATCATTCCCTGGCTAAGGAATCCTAGGCTGGAAGGAGGAGGGGAGAGCCTTCTTTGACTCACTGTGCTTCCTCCTGCTTTGCCCTCTTGAACAGCCTCTGCATGCACAATGTTCATGAAAAAGCCAGAAACCACTGGACCTGACCATGTTTTCTGTGCTTATTAGCCAGATAGTCTGAGCTCCTTTCAGACCAAATTTCCTAGGAGTATGAGTGACTGTCTCAAGTGAAGAGTAACATAATGCTGGAAATGCAAATAAGATTTCTGAGGACATCACAGAAAAACTAAGGATACAACTGAGTCCATCCTTCTGGGCACCCTGGGCATTTACAATTGCCATTATCTGGGGAAATCCCTATTCCCAGTGCAAGTCACAGCCTGTGCTAGAAGCATCACTTTGATTTGGGGAGGACATCTGTCCTAGTGCTGTGCAGAGCTATGGGCAGCTCACTGCCAGGGACATGGGCTGAGAGGTGCAGAGCAAGAGGAGCAGGGTCTGAGGAGGGGCACAGCACTGGGTGCATCACTCTGGATGGGCATGGGGAAGTGGCTATGGGGAGAGGGAGAGCAGGAGTGAGCAGGGGGCTCCCACCACACGGCCTGGCCTGCTGGGATGCTGAGGCTGGTGACCGAGCCCTCCTTCCCTGCCCCATCCAGCAAATCCATCCCACTGCCTATTCTGTACAGTATGCTTTGTGATAAAGGCTGCATATTTTATTCCAAGGAACGATATTGATTTCTATTCTTTGAGCACTACATGATACGCTTGTTGATCATATGGTCATATTGGACCACTATCATATACTAGCAAATGGACAAAAAGCAAAAGAAATCAAAAAAATCGGCTATCTGGACTCTCAGGTGGGAGCATAGGGTATTAATAGAGCTTTGAAATGCATCACTGTACTCAGCAACAGCCTAAAAGGTAGTGTTTTTCACCTTCAGACAACTGAAAACATAAAATAATGACAATTTTGTTTTCCAGCTGATGCAATAAATCTCAGCAGCAATGAGAGCTCCAGCAAACACACTAAAGCATGATTTTGAGATTTTTGGAACTGCTGAATGACTGTGACTTTCTCTATTTTATTGCTTTCAAACAAAGCAGATGTGACGAGAAATTACAATGCATGACTAAATCCATACCTAGCAGTGGTATAGATTATTGGTAGCATTAATTCATTATGGTTTGATAATGTCTCTTTCAGACACTTGTTTAGTCATACTCCAAAATATAATTAGGACTCAGTCTTCCTGTGTGTTATTTCTACTAAATTTCCATTTAAAATTAGTCAATGTTCTAGAAAAATGCTTATTTTCCTAATCAACAGACATGGGACTCACTCTTGACTCAGTGTGCGACCTTCTTGGATATGTTTGGGCTGTACAATGTCCCCTTTACTAGTAATTCAGATTTTGCAGTCCATACTTTGGTCTCTGTCATTTCTTCAGTTTTAGTAATGAAGAAGAACCAAAAGGAGGCTGTTGGTGAAGGAACTGCACAGTCCTGTATCTGTTCAGAGAGTGTTTGTACAGCTGAAGGTGAAAACAGAAGGGATCAGGTAACAAAGATTGCATTTACAAAGGTGTTTGATTTGTGGGATTTTAATAAGTGCATAGCTTTCTAACTCCTATTGATAGAGTGGGAATTTCCCAGGCACTTGTTAAAAGTGTCTAGGGCACCTTATCTCTGTCCTTGGACGTTTACACCTATCTTCATTTATTAAGGTAAATATCTTTGAAAATTTGGCTCCACCTCTCATTTTCAAAGTGGTTGAACACCAGGTGGTTCACAGTTCATGCAAAATGTCCTGCTTAGAATCGCACAACCTGGAATTGCTGAACATAAGACTCTTTCTCTTCTTGTATGCCAAAGGCCAGGATCTCACCATGCAGTGCTCAGCAGGTTAGATCACCAAGAAAAGGATATGCATAATTCTGCCCATTAAGTGGGCAGTTGTCTAGAATTGGAAAGCTGAAAAACAGGAAAATAAGTGAAAAGTTCACGTATAAAATGCCTGACTTGGTGAATTAGGCCAGAAATGAGTGGCCAGAAATGGTCAGAGGCTGAGCCAGATCCCAGTCTCTGCTGCCTTCTGCTTTTGAATATAAATTTGTGAATAAATTTGCAGTGAATTTTGCAATATTAGGAGTTGCCCAAAATTAAATTGATTTGAATTAAAAAAAAAGTATAAATTCCATAAACACTGCAGTTTGAGAAAGCATCAAGATATGAACCACCCCTGTTTTCAGATTTGCAATCCAGAAACCTGTCTGACATTTTGTGCAATCAAAACCACACCCTTTTTCATTCAGCTTTGATTTATTAACTAGAAAGCTCCCATATCATTGCCTCTTTCCATGGTTGCTGGTACTATCTACAGTTTCAGAAACTTGCTGTGCCAAAAATGGCAGTGATTATAAGTTTCATTTTTTAACACTGTTATCATTTTCACATTTTTATTTTATGTGTTTTCGAGTTCTGGAATGAATCATACATGGAAAAAAATAAAACCCTTCATATTAAATTGGTCTCAGAATGCCAAGAAAAAACATCTACCGCACCCTGTGATTAATTCATTAATCCATCTTTCAAAACAAGCGATCTAATTAGCTTGCAAACAAGAACATGACGCACACGTGGCTCTTCAAATAGTGTTGACATACTGAATAGTTTGGATTCCTGCAATACACAGCCTTTCACTTGCTACGTCCAGTTCCAGTAAGACCCAAGACCAGAATATTTTTGATCTCAAAGTTTACTTGATGCACAATATGGAATGAGCTTGTGGTCCAAGTCTGGGACACAAAGAACACATCTCTGTGAAGAAAGTTGAAATTTCAAGTGCATCTAAGTGGCAGTCCTGAACTGCACACAGTTGACTGAAAAAATACACACATGTTAAAAGATCTGAGTGCTATTGTTTGGCCTCTTTGTGAGGACTAAAACTCAACTGATGGCTCATGCCATATATATGTATTTGCATACATGAAAGAGAAGGAGAATTGATGGAAGCAGACTTCCTGGTGAAGATTGCAAGGACAGATAGGTCTGTCAGCTCAGTTAAGGGAGCTATAGCACATCAAGAGCTTTGCAATGCTGTGTAAAGTAAGGGTGATAGTTTCGGGGAGGAAAGGTGGGACTGAAGTGGAATTTCATATACGTCTCTCATCCAATTAAAAGGCAATACAGAAAAACTACCAAATAAAACCATTACCATTCTATTCATAATGATACAATTAGCTTGAAATATTTCTGAAAGATCAACCATGAGAAACAGGCTGATTTTAATCTCTTATTTTTTGTCCTTAGGTAGTGGTTATTTTTATTCTCCCTCCTTATATCTGACTCTGCTACTATGTCACTAAATCTCAGAAATGGGACTGAGATGAGCATGTGGTAACCCTCAAGGTCTCTGCCATGGCACCCACAATATCAGTCCTTTCAGCTGATAGGGCTACTGCTGCACTGAATTAGTCCTTGTCATCATCCAACATGGAGGACTTTGTATTTCAGTACTGACTTCTTGACTTTTTGCTAACATTTTTGGTGTAGACTGTGATATAACTATATAACTGGAATTTTTTCCTTTTTTTTTCTTTTTTTTTTAAACTTCAACGCAAAAGAGACAGTTAGGATGGTAGCTATGTTGTTCAAGACTTTTTTTATTTTCGAAATCTGTGAGGAACACAATCAGTTTCTAAGAATTAAATACTCCCATTGACTGCTGAAAAAAGAGGAAGGCTATAATGCTACAGCAAAGACAAGAAAAATGAGTGATCTATCACATTTACCCATGTCTGACAAGATGTCTTCTGTCACACCTAATGTTTGGTTAGTGGCTGGGATGGGTGAAGAGTAATGTGGGAAAATACATATAGACCTTATGTGTTGGGTAATGGTTCCTGTGTTGGTTCCATTCATGAGCTGAATCAGAAAGCTCTGATGGGGTAGCCTTGTAGCAAATTATGGGAAAGGCCAGAGATCTGGGTTCATGGGAATCCAGTCATGCTAGTAAAACAGCGGGGAGGTTCACAAATGCATTGATGGTTCAGAATGACCAACATATGAGTAAACCATGAACTGACGGAATTCCTCCTGTAGAAGCCACACAGTGAGGAACTGGTTTGAAAGCAACCAGAGCACTCAATATGTGTGAAATGCAGGCCTGGTAAGCAGTGCTGCTTGTTACACCCCCAAATTTCCATCCTTTGGGTAATCTTGAAGTTTCAAATATTTTCCTTCACTGCTGGGCTGGAACAAAAATTAAAGTATAAATATCAGATTTTAATGAAAGATTGTTTTTATAAGATTGAGTTGCCTTTCAAACATATCATATTTAGTAAAGGAAGTACAAGAGTAATCAAGTCTAACCAAAAAGTCCTGAACTTAAAGAAGCAAATGTTTTGTTCGTTCCTGCCCTATAAAATGTGTGGAGAACTGTGTTGTCCCTATACAGTCAGTCCCACTCAGACTGATATTTCTCACAAAACAAAATTTTTTTGTGTTGTAATGCTTGGACAAAGCCAAGGAAGAGATTTCATATATGCCCCTGTGCATATATACTTTTCATATCAATAAGACATTTTGGAAGGCTGGCAGATGAAAAGTTGGTATATTCATTTGACTGAGAAGTCACAAAGAAATACAGGCAAACCCCATTGTTATATCATTTGAAGGTCTGCAAGGCCTAGGAGTCCTTTCAGGCTGCTTATACATCCTCCATTACAGTTATTAGAGATGCTTAATCTACAGACAGGTGCCCTTTATCTGAGGCATTGGGGCTAAAGCTGAGTGGATAAGTGAACATAAAGAAAGTGTTTCAGCTTCTGCAGGTGCACAGATCCCTGCAGAGCCATATCATCCATCTCTGTGTTGTACTGCCAGGGCTTTCAGCCTGGAAATACCAGCGTGCTCTCAGCCTTGCGTGAAAGCACCAAGGCTGCTGCTGGCCTGAAGTGACTTTAAAAACATTGTGAATCTGCATTTGCTTGACACTGCAGATGAGCTAGGAAACCAACAGGAAAATTGGGGACATCTCAGTACCTAGCACATGGCTAAGCCTCAAGGCACAGTCTTCCAAATATCAAAGTCCTTTCATATTTGTTGTGTAGAGCAGGAAAGAGAAGTCATGTCCTGTAGTACAGTTAAAAATTTCACAAAGTCAGTGAAAATTTCTTGCAAGCTGGATCATAGAGGACCTAGCTGATTTGCCTAAAACAGAACAGAAAGACTGGGAGAGCAGGCAATTTTCAGTTTCAGTAATTCTTGTACCTAATGCCAAGAAAACCAGCTCTCAAGTAGGCAGCTGGTTTTAGCACTAATACAGTCATGTCCAGCCAGATCACAGCAAAGCAAGGCAAAGCTGGTCCATCTGCATAAAGAAAGATGGACACACTCTTAGTATATTTAGCCAAATATTTTATATGTCAATGCAATTTTATTTTATATTTTTTCTTTAAAATATTAAATATTTGGATTCTTTCTCTTTAAACAGATGTTTGAAATCTAGTATGAAGGAAAGCAAAGATACTACAGCAATATTTGACATAGGCAGACACCAGTGGGATTCTTCTAACATATCATTGACCCATTTCTGTACCTCAGAAGTGTTTAAAAAATTGAAATCTCACCAACTTTTTACAAGCTGCATAAACGGCCACACTATTTTTCCAAAGTTAAATCTGATCAGCAGTTCCTCTTGTTGCACAAGACTGTTCTTTTTTACTGAGATGAACAGCTTATTTGATGTTTTGCAAAAGACCTGGTCCCTAAAACTTTGTGATCTAAAAGACAGATGTGTATAACACAAATGATATCGAGAAATATATACGAGTTCCCTTGTATTCATTTTTCCAATCACATAAAGTGGATCTAGAAAGCTAAATTTGGGTAATAGGCTATTCCTGCAAAGTCGTAATCTTAGGAATAAGCATTTATTTTTTCAAACTAAGGTTTATTAATATAGTGTAGTGTGAAAGAAGCTATTGTCTGCCATTTAGTTTACTACATAAAATACTGTATTTTAAATATTTAGAGGTATTTGGAAGAAACATAGATGGTTTCTTCACTTCACTTTATTTTCCTCTAAAGTTAAAATAGAAAGAGTGGCTCATAGAGTGTTTGCAGTTAGCTTTTATTAGGCACTGCTGGTTTTATAGCCCACTATTTTATGATGTTCTGTAAAACTAACCCAGAAGCATCCCACATGTTCTTCTTATCCAGAAGTCTAACCCTCCAGCCTTTTTCCAGGCAATACTCCCACTGAAATTGTTGGGAATACCACGGAATTTGGCTTTAAAACACTCTTAGCTAATTTGATGTTTCCATATGCTTCATCAGTTTTAATTTCACTCATGCCCTGTTGCAACCAAATATGATGACAGCATCTTTCAGAAAATCATACTAGATTTGCTCCACTAGCTTGCTTCCCCTAAAATTTGTTTTGCACTCTTGTACCCCTTGTAACTCAGCTCTTTTTTACTGCCTTTTACTATTGAAAAACAGTACTTAATTCTTCCCACACATTTGGTAAAAAAAATGAAAACCAGTTAGCAATGGCAATTAAACCAGAAAATGTCCTTAAAAAAATAGCAACCAGGAAAAATGCTAAAGTAACTCTTTTGTTGTTGTAACAAGGATTTGTTTCCAAGTTCAAAAAGTCCTTTGAATTGTCCTGAAGACTGTCCATTTTCTTTCTTTTTTTTTACTCAAAAATATATAATATACAGTCTCAAAAATTACAACATTTCTGTCTGTAAAATCATTATTGCCCAGTAATGTTTTCGAGAAAAAAATTTCATGGCTCAGAAAGGGGATAAACTCACTTTTAAATATTGATGTCCGTCAGATTCTGCAGACCCTGGTGTCACATTGCTGTCAAATTCAGCCCCTGTGGTACTGTTTCTGTTTCACTTGGGTTTGGCAGCAGACTGGGCTGAGGAAGTGATTACCTTATGAGTTATTAGAAACTCAAAAGGTAATCTTTAGAAAAGGTTTTGATCATGCTGGGCTGGATTTGGACAGAGAAGTCATGTGGCATTGCAGGACAACTACACAATCTGAATTTCCACTGTGGAGCAGACATTACCCTCTTCCCCATATAATTCCTCTTTTTATTCCATTCTGGTTCCAGGCCACACAGAGCTGACATACCCCCCCAGGGAAATGAGATTCATTTCACTAATTACTGGAAAACAGAATGGGAAATTATGCTCAATAAGGTTGACTGAGAAGTTACAAAAAATACAAAATACAACTCAATTTTAAAATCAATAAAAAAGCAGATTGATATCATTGCTTATTACAATCAGACATGATTCTTCATAAATGCTGAACTGCTTCAAAACACAAATTGCCTCATCTTCCAGGAAAGCTGGTTTTCTGTGAGACTGAACCTGCACATTGTAATACAGCAAGAACCTCAGAAGTATTTTGCTCTCCAGTTCCTGAGCTAGACACACACTTTATGTGTTGTGTCTCCCTATCAGCCGGCAGGGACTTGGAAACCTTCCAGAATGCTGGGCTGGGCTTTCTTCCTTTCCAGAGTAGGAACTCTGAGATGTGCTGTTTCCCACTTAGATAAGCATGGTGATCACTGGCCCCAGCTGCTGCAGTGTCCCCCATCCTGACCCTACTTTGCACTCTCCAAAACCTAATGAGGAGACACCTTCTCTACACACTCCACAGGCTCCCTGCTTGCACACAGGCATGTGTGCCATGCAACCAAAGCCCACATTCACTGAGTCCTGAAGCACAGCAGCTTCAAAATAGGGATCAAAAAGGCAAGGTTCTAATTATACCAAGGCAGAAATTTTTCCTCCTCACTTCTAGCTTGTTAGAAATAACAAGGAGTTTATCTTCAGAGCTCCTGGAGCCTTTGAGGTTATTTTTGTACAGACAAATTAAATTCCACTTTTCATGTGATGGATATTTGTCTCATAGGCAGGTAATCTGAAGAAATAAATATTTCATAGCCATAAAAATGGACTATGAGCCTTGATCATGACTTGTTAATGCCGTATAGTGGGTGACTAATTTTGCCTATCATTTAGCAAGGTACAGCACTGTTAGGCTGTAATGGATGCACCCAACAAGGCTTAGTTGCTTAACAATCACAGCTCAGTGTCCCTGACATCTCACATTGACTGCTGCCACAATATTGCTGTGAAAAGATCCTTACCAGCAACAAACTGACACTGGTCAGCTGGATGGGTCACCCAAAAACCTGTACCATATCCTTAGTGAAATAGTAGCAGTGATCAATTTTTTAGTAAATTTTCTGAGTTCATTGCCATCTTTTACATAGGAGCTGCTTTCCGGCTGATGAGGAAATTAGTGACTCAGTGGCTTAATAATGCAAGGAACTGTTTTCAACCATTTTGATTTCTTTTGAATTGGATAGATTAAATATTTGCAATATCACTTGAGTTTCTGTCTATGTCTTTTCCCAAATGTAAGCTACATTTTCCTTGTTTCATGAACCATTGATTTTCTGAGTAAAGTAACTGCACTGAGTATCTCAAGAAATCCCCCAAGGATGGACAGGTAACAGGATGTTTCCTTGCTCCCTCTTCACTTCAACCTCTTGCATGCTTGTTTGGGATGACTTAGAAGGAAAGGGAAGGAAGTGCTTCAGTAGGGTAAGCTAATTTTTTTTTACCTAATTTTATCTGTAAATATCCCACCTGCAGATATACTGCCAAGTGTGTACCTGTTCAGCAAAAAGTCTCTGCCTAGCTACAGAGTCACTAAGAGAGAGAGTGAGGGGATGGGAAGAATATCAGGTTAGAAAGGAACAGTGAATGACTGGGAAGACACAAGAGAAAAGACACTCTTCTGGCTAATGCCATTTCACCCTGAGTTCTATGAACATGACATTTACTTAGAGGTATTAGCTGCATCTCTGTGCATGTTGCTTCAATCTCCTTTTTATCTGTAGCATTTAGCCTAGATCTTATTGTTGTACTGAACAGATAAATAAACATTTATAAGGATATTCTACCTGAACTGATAGAAAACATTATTTCAAGATTTAAAAAGGCCTCGTAAAAGCTTAAGACAAAAAAGAAATATTTTTGGCCGAAGGGCCATGTGGCAGACTGACGTACATCATTCCGTGGGAGGCTTGCCTTTCAGTGTCACCATCAGATTTCTGCTCCCCAGGAAAAAGAATTTGGGAACATTTAGAAACCAATTTAGACAGTTTCTAGACAGATGACACAAACACATTGCAGCCATGGGCCAAGCAAGAGTTGGAGCACTCTTGGTTGTTGCTGTTGTGGGAGTCTACATGTCCCAACCTCCTGCCAGGAGCGGGGTGCCAATAGCATGATGTAGCCTTGTCTGGGTGCCAGCAGAACTTTATAAGTGTACGGGAAAGATTCAGCTATGTTCAAAATCCTCATTATTAGTTGAAGATGATTCACCAAACAAAAGAAAAAATAAATTCAAGCATACTTATTCAGCCTCATCACAGCTGAGATGTAGAAACCCATAACATTCAATGACATTCTTAGGGGCCTTAAATTGTACATGGGGAAGGTTAACTGACAACAAATAGTGTCTATCATAGCTAACATTTAAGGTAGCCAGTAAAAAGCAGTTTGCAAGTTGGCCAATGGGACTCAGTTCAGTCTTAGCAGAGTACGGGCCTGTCATTCCAGTAAGCTCATCCCTCTAAGCTCTTCCTTGCAGAGAAGTTTGTGCTAAATAATATTGTTCCCACTGTTTCATCCATCAGCTCAATAGTTACAGCCCTTACATAGATGTGAAGGCAGTCAGTTCTTTCCTCTGCTGAGATGAGGCCACACATTCATCTTAAACAGTCTAGCCTCACAATACAGGCTATCTCTTCCAATCTTTCTTGTTGAAATCATTCAACAATTCAGTATTCATTGAAAGAGAAAGACGTTATTAAACACAACTATATTCCAATGGAATATACAAAAAAGAGAGCTGAATTCCAGAAACCTGCATCAGGGAATATATTGTATGAAAAATTTAAGTATCTGCCATCTGTATCTCTGCCTCTTCAAAAGAAAAGAAACCAGCTTTACAGTCAGATTCCAGCATCTGATTCGTATCCCATCTCCCACAGCCCCTGAGCCCCTTTCTCATGTACATGCTCTAAGAATGCCAATGTCTAGGTAATTATGAGGCATGAAAGAGTGACAGCTTGGTAAATCTCACCAGGGTGGTTATGAGAGAGATGTTTATTTACTTCTGACTGTGTTTGAAAGATCTTTATTTACTTAGGGGTTTGGAGGAAAAAATGCGGGTATCTACAAAATTTGGAATCTCCCTGTTCAGCTGGAAATCTGGGGGCTGAAATTTTGAACACAGATGGCTGTAGAGCACAAATGCACAAAGTATTTTTTATGTGTCCTTGAATTTTGCTCTTCATAACAATTTCCTGGGCTGGTTCTCCAGTGTTACTCCTCTGGAGCCAGTGCTGTTACACCAGCATGCTCTGCTGGTAGGGTAGGTCAGAGCTGTTTCACTTGTGCTTCAGCACCAGCCTCTTCTCAGCACCAGCCTCTTTTCAACATCTTCAGGTTTTTATTCCATATCGCTAGTCAAATAAAATGATCCCTAAAATTGCCTGTGAAGCAAAGTGCAGTTACAGATCAAGGACTAAACTACAGAAGTGAAATGTTCACCATTCCAGATGAATTACTTCACCCTAAATATTTCACATGTATTTCTAAGTAACTGCATGTTCCCTCCAGAGAACTGACTTCATTTTTCAAATGCAATAAATCCTGTAGATTAAATAATTGCAGCTCCTTAGCAATCCTATTTTATCTATTCTAACTGAGCATTGCACAATGCAAAGAAATAGCCAAAGAAGTAATTCAGCTAACCGTTTCCCCATGGTAAGGACACCTATGCTAATTTGAGCTCTCCTCATCATGCTTTAAAGATCTGTTTTTATGGCAATATGTCCAGATAAATTGCTAGATGAATCCCCTGTTCCATGGAAAGTAAGGCATCACCTTGTGTTGTGATTTTAATTACCTTACACTGCCACAGCATCCTTAGGCTGCATCTCTGCCAGCTGTGAGAAGTGGGGGAGGTTTAAATGAATCAGTGTAGAAGATTAGGTTAGATGAGTCCAGATCCCTCTGTGGAGATAATTATTTTAACTGTTGAGCACAGTATCTATGTAAAAAAATTTCTTGATTTTGTGGGGTAAAAGAATCTGATTGCATTTAAAATTCTGCTTTTTCAGTGATTTCTTAAATTATACTGAAGTCTGAGCTGTATTCCTTGAACAACTAGGCAGAAAAATTATAAAATATCTAAGAAAAGAATTCTGACAAATTAAATACTGCCATGATAAGTTAATTCCCAAGTAACTCCATAAAGATAGCGCAAATAATGTCCTCATTATTTTTTTTCCCAAATGACTCTTTAAAATAAAACTTAGTAAAATAATGAATGTATTTATTGATACAGAAATTGGGTCATGAATGAAATGGTGTTCCTACTGAAGTCAGTGGATGAATATCTACCAAAACTGATTCTAGTGTTTCCCTTCATTTCTCCCTGCTTCTAGAAAAGCTGATCACCTCACCTACCCAAGTAGGCTCCAGGTATCTTCTTCTAAACTAAGTCAATGTTCATGTTAAAATTATTAACTGAATAAAATCTCCAGTGATGATTGATCTACATCAAAATACTGATTGATTCCTACATTTACTCTCAAAAGCAGATGAAAATGACTGTATGTAAAATGGTTGAGCATTTGATAGACAAAGAGTGGTTCAGTGCTTATCTCAGAAGCTGAGGAATATCAGAAACAGAAATATCTTCCTAGTGGCTTTTTTGCGCCTCCAAACCCTTCTCTGTTTTGCTCCATACCTCAAGCCCCACAAGGTGCCTGAAAGAGAGTGTGTGCCAGGCTCTCAATAGTACCCTCTCATTGCCGTGTATACTATCATGGACTGTCCTAGAGGTGTGAAGGAAACCATTTTCTCTACCCTTTCCTCCTTTATACACATTTATGCTATTATGTTTTTACTCCAGCTGGGTTACCTTTTAAAGGTTGAGGACAAAGAAATGGAAGAGGAAATGGCTTGCTAAGTCTAGATTTGTGTCTGCCAGCTGGACAGGCTTAAACATCTAATGAGAATTAACCTATGGATGCAAACCTTTTGTGAAGTTTGGCCTTTTGCGAAAACTTGCACTCAGCCACTAATAGACTTTTGCGTGTAGAAAACCTTTCTCAACTTATCTTTTTCACAAGAAAAAGCTAGTTAAAGTAGAGCATCCTCACTTACATGAAGAGAGCAGGGAAAAAAAAAGAGGAAAAAAGGCTAAGAAAGATTCTGTTTCTACTAAAAACTTCCTCTAAATGAAGAGGAACTTCTCTTTTGCTGGACAAAAAAGGCCTAAGCACCCGCTTCTAGCTCTGGGTCTCAAGGAAATAAGTGGTAATCCACACCAAACCAGGCCAAGCTGTTTAAATACTCAGCATTGTACCTCATCTGGAGCCCCTAATACTGTTTGCCAAACATAAGTGGCATTCATTTCCCACCATTATTGCTGCTGGATAGGTAGGAAACCACAGCCTCCAACAATTATAGCTGCGAGCCAGGGTAGCACATTTGTCCAGTCAGGAGTCTGGTCTCACAACTAAGCACAGCTACCTTTTGATGTCACTCTTAGATTTGTTTCCACAGCAGTGCCACCCTTCTACCCCACTTAATTTTCTTGCACATTTCTTTTATAATGTCATCTTGATAGTCATTGCAAAAATGCAAACATAAATTGTTGGATTTCAGAGTTCAGGCTGGACTATGAGGAGCCAGATAATTTGTCTAATGAGTTCATGCCCATTACTTTGAGACACGGCCTTCCTTGAAGGAAGGCATACCTCTGTACCAGCTGGCATTTTATTTTGACAAAATCAGACAAAACAATGAGTGGTTTTACTTCAGCAATTACATCTATGCAGATTGCAAGTGGTTTATTGTTTGACTTAGAGTTTCAGGTGTATTTTTTTTCGCTTTACTTGCATAGTACTTCCAACAGTAGTGCCCTGCTCTAGTGAGAGCTCCAAGGCACTCCGGAGTCTTGGCAAGCAAAACCAGTCATGGTTGAACGAGAAATGTTGAATATCAAATTAATTCCCATTTGGTAGCAAACAGCAATGCATTCTTGGGCAGTTCTTTGTTATACTTACTAGATCTGAGATCACTTTTCTACTTCATTTTTATAGGTCTCCTGAAAAAATGCTTCTAGCAAACACATGGAGGAGGTTCAGTGTTTATTTGATGATATCCCAATGGTTTAAGGAATGAATTACAGGAAAATAGTATATGATATTGAAGCCCTTTGCAAAAGAGAAAGAGCAGGTGCAAATATTTGTTTCCTTCTATAAAACCAAATCAACTTCTTGTCCACTATTGAAATAATAGAGAATAACTTAACATTTTACATCCTGGTTTTTGCAGCAAAGCAGAGCATAGGAAGGCGAATATAGGAAGGTGCTTTGGTACAAACCTGGTTGCTCTGCACCCAGTGTTGCTCTGGAGAGCACTCAAAGGAGCCAGAAAAGCAACATAGTGTGCTAAGATCAACAAGAATTATTACTCTCAGAGTATATGCACTACCAGGGGCTGGTGACTGGGGGAGTTAGGGGAGGAAATTATGTGTTTAGATGGGAGAAAGGCTAGCAGAGATAAGAGAAATACCAGCTCTGTTATGGAATCCAAGAAAGGAAGGGAAGCAGTTGGCAAAGGAGAAGAGAGAGAGTGGGAGTCACTACTGCAAAGCTGACCCAGAGGATACTGACATTATTCACAGGAAGGTTAAAAGTGAAGATGATCAGATTTTAATGCATTTTCTCAGAGGAAATTTCAGAAGTTAATTTTTATTTTTTTCCCTTTATTCTGCAAATATAAAAATGTTTTCTAATATGCAAGCTTTATTGCATAGTTTTATTTTAACTTTTATTCTATGCTTATTTCAGTACCATGCTTACATTGTATGACAGGTGTGAGTTATGTAGGATGTTTGAAAGTTCAAAAAAGCATAGTTTATCTTTCAAAAATGACATTTTATCTTTCACAAGGGCATTTCAGTGGAAATTCCATTCAGGTTCCTTAAGAAGATTTGAACCAATAGAAGTTAAATAAAACCTAAACTGGGAATTTTATATGAAGATTAGCCAGTTGAGTGTCTATTACCACTGTCAAGTTAAAGAGACTGTGAATTATGTTAAATAGAGAGAAATTATTTTGAGCATTAAATGAGATTAAATGAGGCAGAAGTAAGCCATCAGGCAACCTCTGAAAATTAGCAGGACACCTGCAATGTTCAGACAGAAGCTGTTGGTGTACCTGCACCTGTCAGCAAAACCTTGGCAGCAAACTCTCCTCTGGGCACCACTTACCTTTCAGATCCATAATCCATTTCCAGAACCCAAGAGCAGGAAAAGCTACTCCCTTGCTTTAACTGCTGAAAATTGGAAAATTTCACCAGTGAACCAAGACAAAGTTGACGAAGTCCATGCTTCTCTTTATCCTTAAAAGAAAAAAAGAAAGAAACAAAAAACTCTAAACTCTTCAACTTGTAGCTTATTGTCACTGGTTCTGATCACTGTTTCATCATTTTGGGACACTGACACAGTGTCCATGACATATGCTCTCAGTTTGTAAAGTAAGTGGTGCCCTACTAGATGCTTTACCCCCAAACTGCTGGAAAGGTCGGCTGATGGGGTTGAATACTGTGACTCTTGACTTCTGGAGCAGAGGGTGCTGCATTATGGACCATGGAAGAGACCAAGCTCCTGTATGTGTGAGCACAACCTACAGCATTGCTCCTGAACTCGTTTACAAGGGTTTGTTGGAGTGCAGGGTCGGTGTTTCCTTGGATTTGCAAGTGGAGGATTGTGAGCAAGCACCAGTGGTGCAGACAAACAGGACTTAAAGGGCAAGAACTGCCAAAGGAGCAACAATTCAGATGTTAATCTCATTATAGTAAAGGGATTGTATCCCAGAGGGCAGACTTTCAGATGCACAAGAAGCATGAGAAAAATACTGCAAATAAAATTATAAGCAATGCAAGGAAAATCTGTGAAGAAATGCACTTCAAGACTTTTAAGTAAGAAAAAGTAGGACATTTTAAAAGCACTCAAATTTCTAGAAAGTTCTGAATTCCAACATTTTTGTAAATTAAGGCCATTTATGGTGCATCATATTTCAAAATCAGACAAAGTTATTCTTTAACCTCAGCTTGTTTGGATGCTGCAGCAAACTGAGCAAAAGCAGAATTTATCAAGCAAACGATTTTACTGCATAGTTATGGGTGAAATACATATCTGCCCATATCACTAAATGCTTCATCAAGATAAGATGGGGCTTATCAGTAATAATTTTAATTTGTTCTTGAAATAACAGACTAGAGATTAAAAGATTGCTTCCCATTGCATAAATGCAACTCTTAACAGCCTCCTGCTGGGAAATTGTAGGTCGACAATAGGTTGAGAAGCCTTAGTAGTTTCAAAATAAATTAAAGAAAAACTTCATTAAGAGAGTGGTATAACGCAGTTGGCTGGAATAGCCGGGATCCAGAACATGGGTTATATTCTTCACTTGAGTTTTGACTGTCAGATGAAATGGTGGCATCGCTGCTCCTCTCATGGCAACATTTTAGGTTTTCAGAAAAGAGATCAGAGTTAGGGGAGAATCATCATTTAAACCCACAATAAGTGGGATGTCAGCTTTCAGAATAAAAAGTCCAGTGTTGGAGGGAAATAGTGCTGCTACAAAATGCAGCTGTTTTGGGAACTGCGAGTGCTGAACTTGCTCCTTCTGTGTGGGAAAGCAGAAAGGAGAGAAAGAAATGGAGCGTTGTTATGATGATTCATTATTTCTCCAGTTCTGACTCCCCTCTGGCATCTCCCCGTCATTCTTCTCCCTCACATGATTCTTCCCACAAAAACCTTCTAAAATACATGTCAGAGGATCTATAGCCACAATACCAGAACAGCTTTTGTTTGGCAGCTGCTAGGAATCTTCTCTGTTAACTGTTAAGGAACCACCCATTCATGTTAACTTGGGTGTGAGAGAACTGGACTGCAGGAGCATTTTACACCAGCGTTTTACACCAGCATTTTACAGAATGAACTACATCCTCAGTCCCACCAGGTATTTAGAAAGGATTCTTTTGATGATCTAAGCTGTTTAGGTTTTTTCGGCTTTTGAAATTCTCTCATAGGTACAGAACAAAAGATTTGTGAGTGGAGAGTGACAGGTTCCCTGGCAAAAGCACTCTGAAAAGAAAAACAGCCTTTTGACTTAAAAAAAAATATAAAGCTGGAGTAATTCTGTCATCTGAAAAATCCACTACAAGGGGTGGCCAGGAAGTTTCATTCACCTCCTTAGATGCAGTTTCATTCACTTCCTTAGATGCAGTTACACCAGCTAATGGTATTATAGATCTGTAGAAGGACAAGCCTGGATGGTACATAGACAACACAGATTAAAATAGTGCAATTTTTTTACATTATGGTGCATTAAAAATTTAAAAAAAATCCTTTGAGAAATAAAAGATATTTTTACAAAACCAGTGACATATCCTGGTATTTACTAACTGTAGCAGGATCTGCCTTGGCAGAGCTTCTGCACATCATGGTTACTCAACACCCAAAGGGATTTGGAAGAAGGGAGTGACTTGTGTGTCAGGGGCTGATTGTGAATTTGAGGGTTGGGAGGAAATACAGAGCTGGCAATCTCACAGGCATGTTTTAAACTCTCTTCCCTGTGCCTATGATGTTTATGTACTTAAGCTTAGCAGTGATCAGTCAGCACCTGAAAATACATCAATAAAATATAACCTGTTCTTCATCCCCACCTCAAAACTTAGTATTTCATTCTTTGCATAGTATTGTCCAGACCCACAGGTCTGTGGGGCTTTCTCTGCTTAACAGATGACCGAGAGTTCATACTATTTTCTCTATATATTTTTCATTAGATTTCTGCTGTAGAAAAGACACTTTCTAGTGCAAACATAGAGGATTATACTATTAACTTGAAAGATTGTCCTATACAGATTTTCATCTGTACAACAGTGGCATAAAATATTTTCAAGAATCCAATCAAACCATGGCAGAAAACCAGGTCCAAGTGTTGTCTAGAAGATCAAATGTTTTATTTTAATTGTAGCTGGAGCAGAAAGGAAATGAGAAGCTCAGAGCTGTTTCACCCGGTGCATGTTATTCATGTGAGCAAATTTTTATGATATTAGTGATTTCAGCAGAAGTCAGGCAAGATGCATAAACTACTTTTCAGTTTGCTATCAAAGGAAAGTAATTTTACTGGGCCAAGCCTGTGCTACGCCGTTTACACAACAAGGTCAAGGACTCTGAGAAAGATAAGCTCTATACACCCACAGCAATGTATTTAAACTGTGCCCACACAGCCAGGGAAGGAGCTGCATGGCCCAGCACTCCCAGCTTACACAGCTGGAGGCTGCCTGGGATGCACCACAGCTTCCACCTATACAGTAAAGTTTGTGTTTCAAGAAAACAGGCAATGGAGTAGGAAAGACGGTGAAGGTCTTGCATACCCAGACCCAGGAGGTAAGTTGTTTCAGAATCAGTGGTTTACATGGAGTATCAACCCGTAAAATTCACCATGTCCTGGCCAATACTAGGACTGGTATAAGGCCAAAAGGAGTCTTTGTTTCTTATGCAGGATATAACGCTACAAGTCTCAAAAGAGTTTATTTTTTTCTGTTGTTCTGCTCCTATGACGCTGAAAGGACTGGCTTCAGTTTCTTCATCCTTTAGGGAAGCCTTAGTGCCAACAAAGTTCACTATGGAACATTTTCCATCCTCACTGGAGTTTCCTATTTGGGATGTGCTCTTAAGCTATGAGATGCACAAAACTATAGGAAAGACATCTACTCATCACCCTCCAAACAAAGTCTAGAGAAATCTTTTTTGATCCCTGCTAGAGACTGAATATTTTGAGTCAAATCCTGTTGCTGAGAACCTTTTCTAAATGAGAAATATCACTCTGAAAAGCAATTTAAATTAATCAGGTCTACACTTCAGATGAGAAAAATCTCAGTTCTCTGGTCTTCTTTCTAGGCCCAGACATTATCATAGAATCATATAATAGTTTGGGTTGCAAGGGACTTATAAAGGTCGTCTTGTCCAACTCTCCTGCAATGATAAGAGACATCTTCAACTAGATCAGGTTGTTCTGGACAACTAGATCAATCTGACCTCAAACACTTCAAGGGATGAGGCATCCACAACTTCTCTGGACAACATGTTCCAGTGTCTCACCACTCTCATTGCAGAATTCTTCTTCCTTAGATCTAGTCTAAGTTTACCATATTTTAGCTTAAAACCATTACTTCTTGTACAACAAGTCCTGCTAAAAAGTCTTTCTCCATCTTTCTTACAAACCCCCTTTAAAGTATTGAAAGGCTGCAGTAAGGTCTCCCCAGGAACTTCTCTTCTCCAGGTTGAACAACCCTCTAAGTCTTTCCTCACAGGGGAAGGTGCTCCAGCCCTCTGACCATTTTTGTGACCCTCCTCGGGACCCACTCCAACAGGTCCATGTCTTTCCTGTGGTGAGAACCCCAGAGCTGGACATAGTACTTCAGGTGGGGTCTCATCAGAAAAGAGAAGAGGGGTAGAATCACCTCCCTTGACCTGTTGGCCAGGCTTCTTTAGAAGCAAGTCATTCTGTTTTGCTTTTCTGAGGAGTTTGTATGGGTCTTGCTGTTTACTGCTAACACTAATTGGACGTTATAAATGTAGTGTCACCACCTCTTCAGTGATGCTGAACAGCTCTGGGACAAAGCCTGAAAATATTACTGTTCTTGGAACCACAGTTCTTGACCACTGTGCCAGATATGCAAATAGGGAGCAAACAGTTAACTCAGTGTGCATTTGTATTTCACACTGCAACTGGCTTCAGGGAGCAGAATCTGAAAATATTAAAGACACTCAAGCTGTTATCTCTACTGGTACCAGCATGAAAGTCTTTAGAAATCATCTAGAAATAAGAAGGTATTCTATGTTAAACACGGAGAGGAGACTCACATCAAGTGCAGCATTAAGATACTGTTGGCTGTGTCCACAGTGCTGAGTCTGAGAATGACACAGCACATAGTGCATAAGAATATGCACTTTAACAGCCCATTGCCTGCAAAACATACAGTTCCTGACAGGAGGGGATGCCAGGCATGTTGAGGAAGAAGCTTGACTTAGTTACTCTACAGAGTTTTTTCCTGAACATCTTTATTTTTTAAAGGATGGAATGATACTAAGTCTTGCTTCCCCTCAGGATCCAGTGCTTGGCCAATGTACAATCCTGTGGACTAGAGTCCAGCTCAGACCGTATTTGCATCCAAACAAAGCAGGCTTATGACGGAAATACAGATAGGTTCTGGCATTTATTCATCAAGTAATTATCCATATCTAAGTACTTCCTTGGAATATTGCGGCACTTAACTGTGGGAGCTCACTTTTCAGCTGTCAGTCTACGAACTGCATATCACAGGAAATTTTTTGCTGATATTTTTTCTCAGGAATGTTTTCTTGGAAGCATTATTAGATGTTACGATTAGTGGTAGATCTGGCAGTGCTGGGTTAACAGTGGAATTAATGACCTTAAAGGTCTTTTCGAATCTGAATTATTCTACGATCGTAGTAGGTCAGCCCAGTTCTCTCCTCTGCCTTTTCAGCTTTCCAAAAAGGTTATGTATATTCCCTAGTGGAATGAGTTCTGTAGTGATGGACATGTATTATTTCATGAAAAAATGGTAAATGAAGAAGAAGAAAGCTATATTTTGTGCTTTCTCACAACAGATAAAGGTGTGGTAATTTTAATCCAGTTTTATTCACAAATTACTTAAGAATTATTGTATTTTTCTCTCATTCACAAGAAACTGGAAGCACACAGAAAGGGTAAAAGCAAGCAGTAAGGAAATACAATTTGACTGACTTCCTGACCTGCCAACCTGGATCTGGTGACTTGCAGCCCTGGTGTTCAGTCCCTGGAGGTGGTCTGAATGCATGCTGCCAGTCATCAGAGTCATGCAGGTTCAGTGTGTGACACTTCTTGAATAATGGGTTGAGAAATGAGCTAGAGCTGGTTACATAAACCTTGTCATGTTTCATGCAGACAGCTGCCAGTCTCTGCACTGTTTGCTGTTGTTTGTCATTTGTGTTTTCTGTCACCCAGATAAGACATCACCAAAAATTAATAGCTGAAGAGAAAAAATGATGGCTCTGCAACTATTGCTGTGTTTCTTCTCTCTGCAAAGATTGTTGGGCTTTTTCTCTCCATGTGTATATATCGTGTTAATCTTTCCAAAGGGCCTAAAGGAAAAGGATAAAAACATAGATTAACTCTCCCTTTAAAGAACCTATAAGAAAAATATTGCTTGGTACTCTTAGTCCAAATACACATAGTCAGTTTTTTAAGATAAAGGTTAAGTTTCAGTTTGGAGAGAGGTTTTAAAAATCCTGGATGTGTAACATTTATCCTCTGTCTTTTGAATAATATTTTCACTGCTTTAGCAATGGTCTTATATGTACAGGGAAAGGTATTCACAGAAATCAGGCTGCTCTATGCAGAGCTCATTGCCAAGTAAAAATGGTCTGGTTTTCTCAGACATCAACTGACTGCAGCCCTCTGAAGTCAGAGCCCTGTGCCTGAGCCTGTTTTTATGTGGGTATCTATGTCTAGATTTTGGAATGCATTTCTAGCAGCCAAATGTGAAAGTTTCGGAAGTGTAAAAATTGCTGCTGGCAAGAGATATAGGTAAAAAAATCTGAGTTTCATCAGAGTTATCAGTGAGATGTAATTGACAGACTGACCTTATTATTTCATGAAAAAATATGTAGTAAGGGATTGATTCTGCCTAGATCTTGTAGCAATGCAGATAGTGTGAGACAGAAAAGCTCTATCCACAGGATAACGCCAAGGGTCATGGAAATGCAGCATTTCTTCATTGCTGGTTTCTCCCCAGCTGTTACCTGTCCAGGAAGGAATATGAAGCAGAATTAGAAGCAGGGCAGAACTGCATTTTTTCCTCTGTTCTAATTTGTCTTTGTTGATAGTTGTGCCAGTCACTGACCAGAAGCCATGCTGCATCTTTCCTGAGAATTACAGAGCTGCTGCTCTGGATGTGGATATTGGATCAAATTCCTGCCAACAAGTCCTCTACTGGATTTCAGCCACAGCACAAGGATTGCTGATGGCTCCCCTTGTCCCAGTGTCTCAGGGAAGACCCTAACCCTAACCACAGCCCAAATTCAGTCTAAATGTGTTAATTACCTCATAACATCCTCCAGGAAGAACTGAATGATCCCAGAAGTACTATCCTCACTCTACCACTTAGCAGGTCTTTTCAACTCAGTGATACTGCAGCATCAGTCCTGTTCAAGCCAGCTCCTTCCAGCATTACCATGGAGATCATTACGCCATGCCTGGCTCTGAAAGTATGGATACCTGTCTTCCTCAGATAAAGAGCAAAACAAAGCTTGAGACAGGATGTGATTCCTCCCTGGCCGTGACAATTGGATGACAATTTTGGCAAAAGAATAAATGAAATGAACAAATTACAGTCAATTTAGGATAGAAATTCAAAAGTGGTGTGGATCATGAAATCAGTGAGGTTTTGGAACAGCTTCCCAGAAAAAAAAAGAAGCAAAAAGTCCTTATTTTAAGAGGGATTTTAGCCATTTTTTATAAGAGATTTTAAGATGTGGTTTTTTGAGCAGGCAAGGGCTCACTCACTTCCAGTCAGCTGTGCTGTGTTGGGAGATCTCTCTTCCCTCCTAATCCCCACATTTACTTGACCACCTTCCAGATGCAAGTTTGCCTAGTGGTCCAATAAAGCTTGTGTTCATGAGCACAAATGACACATTTTCCAGACAGCCAAGGCTGTCACAAACTTGATCACTGTATGTATGGGTCATGATGCTGCTCACTTCTTGCACAGCTTTAGTATCCCTTGGAGGATCTCAATTAAATGTAAATCTGCTGACAAGGCTGAACTATTATTTTGTGCTTGCATCTCAGGTTCCCCTTTTAGTCAGGTCCAAGTAAACCCATTACCCTCTATACTTGGTACACGGTAGGAATATTTACCTAGCAGAAATTGTAACTCTTTAATGTTTTTTAAAGGGTATATTGATTCACCTAACCTTGAGGTTAGTCTTATTACTAGCTGTGTAGATGAACCGTGCAACAGTTCCTGTATGTTTTGATAGCAGTGTTTCAGGGCCAAAACCGAGATGCTCTGATGTGCAAAAACCACACTCAGGACTTTCAATAAGTTCAAGACTGGCACAACAGGGCTATAGAGGTGCCAGGCTATACTGCCCCTCTGATGTAAGACAGGCAAGGGCAATTTCTCCAAGCAGATTCAGAAACCCTTGCAAGCTCATCTCTGTCCAGACCATTCCCAATCGGCATTAGTCCATTTGAGTCTTGCCAACTCAAATCTAGGAGAGATTCTCTATGAAATATCTATTCCCATTTCAAAGTTGAGCAACCAGAGCAGAGGCAGCCCATTGAAGCTAGTCTTGCACGGGCAGTCTGTGGGAACTTGCTCGTGCAACAAAGTTCACTGCTTGGAGGTGGGAAATTAAACTTAATGTAGGAAAAGGCAGCTGGTTGGCTTCCTCAGGGACTTTGCAGCTGCAAATTCTACAGCTTATTTTGCAGATGTCACGCCAAACATATTTACCATTTGCAAGTTTGTCCTAAAATCTAAAATATATCTTCTCTGCTTCTACTGAAACTAATTTTTTCTCTTGTTCTGCCCCCACAGGCTGCCTAGATAATCACCATACTTTCATATTGTTCAGTTATGTTCTAATTTAGATATCTCTTTTCTATACCAAATTATTCTAATTTTCTTATTTTTAGGTTTATATTTTCTAAATTTCAAATAATTTCTACTGTTATTTGAATGTAATTTCTTCTAGAGTCTTTATGGGTACTAAAACTAAGCTGCCTAAGGTGTAATTCTCTACATCACAGTTTCTTCCACTTTCTTTCTCTTTATATTTGTCCTTCTCCAGTGTTCTGGGACTTCATTATTTTTTGGTATATGCAATTTTTGTTGTTAAAAATCATAATTATTCAAGCAATACAGTTTGGCCAGTTCTGTAAGAAATCAACGGTATATTCATCTTGTGCTTTCAGTCTGAATATATCCCACCCACCTAAACAGTCTTTAATCTGCTCTTTCCCCTCTCCTGGTGTGGACTTGACTCCTCAATGTTCATTAACTGTTTAAATAACAATCACTATTAATATTTTTGTGAGAGTGACACCAAATAGGTCCTAAGCAGTTTAATCCTCCTCCTGATAATTATTTTGTCTCCCTTTATTATAAGACATATATGGGTGAAAAGGTAGTGCATTATTTAATTTCTCTTGCATTTAGCCAACATTGGTTTTACTTGCACTGTTGCACCTTTCTCTTTGAAATTATTTTCACCCTCTTCTTTTGGCAATCAACTCTAGATATCTATAGTTACTAGCACAGTTTTCACTTTTTATTTCTGTTGGATTTTCTGGTTGTCCAGGTATGCCTTGTCCAGTCTTTATCAATGCCCCACTATGGCACTTTCCTGGTTTTATTCCACAGGAGGAGAGAATAATGTTGTGTCCTTGACATTGCTTTGCATAGGAAGTGGCATCTCTCCTGAAATGTTTTTACCCTTAGGGATTCTTCTCCATGAGCACCTTGCCTCCCTGTCTGGAGGCTGCTACATTGGCCCTTTTGAAGCACATTGCTAACGATCATCATCTGCTCAGATTCCTTGTTTTCTCTTACAACCATGAACTCTCACCAGGACAAGATCATTTTCACTCAGATTGTTTTTTGTGACTTTTTAAAAAATCCTGGTCAAACACAGTAAAAACCAACCAACCAGGGATACTTTTAGAGTCTGTGAATTTTAAGACAGTGAGTTGTACCTCAAGAAAGAGGAAATGTGCCAAGAATAACAGCAGATATTCGGTTTTTGCAGCTGTCGACATTACAAAGGGAACACAAAGCAAATATGTTGACTATATAGAGGAATAGCTATTACATGAATCCCACTCTCAGAAGGGCTGAGAAATGCAGGGCACTTGTGCTGATGAAGGGAAGGGGTGGCACAGTGGGTACAGCAGCAATTCTATAGGCAACAACATCTCCCTTGCAGAATTGACTTCCCTGTCATGTGTGAAACCCCAGCTCCACACAGCAAAGCCATATACTTGCCCCATTGAATGGCACTCAGGTCAGTCACCCTTTCTCCTTTCAGTCCCCTTTTCTATCCTTCAACACTCTTCAAGGAAGGGGTTGCTGATTTTCCTGCTGCCTATAACCACACGGTGGGTTGGCAGCCCACCTTGTTCCAGCTTGGGGAGATGAAACCATAGAATGGCTGGGTTGGAAAGGACCTTAAAGATCACCTAGTTCCAACCCCTGGCCATGGGCAGGGACACCTTTCACTAGATCAGGTTGCTTAAAGCCCCATCCAACCTGACCTTGAACACTTGCAGGGATGGGGCATCCACAACTTACCTGAGCAACCTGTTCCAGTGCCTCACCACTCTCACAATAAAGAATTTCTTCCTTATATCTAATATAAATCTACTCTCTTTCAGTTTGAAGCTATTTCCCCTTGTCCTGTCACTACATATTCTGTAAGTAGCCTCTCTCCATCTTTCTTGTAGGGTTCCTTCAGGTACAGAAAGGCTGCAATTAGGTCATCTTCATCAGATACCTTTTTTTTCCTCTGGTAAGCACTCATCTGTTACTGCAAGAAATATCCTTCACTTGACTAAATTGAGTCACCACCCTTCAGCAATTGCAAAGACATAAGGAAAAACTACATTCAGGAAGTGTTGCAAGCAGCAAAGAGATAAATTTGGAATTATCAGTAACAACGGTTTTGCATCTTTCTTCTTTCTCATATGTCTTCTTTCTAATCTTCTTCCTCCACGCGCACCACCATACCTTATTTGTTGATCACGAAATTGTTTCATGCCTGTAGGTAGCAGGGCAGTTCTTTGATAACACAGCCTGAACTCTCTCCTATTCCAGTTTTTACATAGCTGCAATCGTGTGCTACCTGAGTACAGCCAACAGCATTGAAAAACTATGCTGGTGCCCCAGAAAGTTATATAGAGATAAAAACATAGGAGGTAAAATGTTAAGAAATTGGATGGTTTTTTTTCTGGTTTCATTTCTAAATTTAAAACGTCTCTTTTCCAGCATTGGCAACAGTGCCAGATACAGCAGATCAGAAAGTTAATGAAAACTGCTGAAAACCTGTGATCTTCCACTCTGATAAGGGCCAGCTGGCAAAGTTATGAGGTCCCTAGCACCAAGGCAGACCCTTCCCACCTGCCCACAGCCTGAAGTGCCTGAAACCCTTGCATTTAACTCTGGTTTTTTTTACTGGCAATGGATATTGGACAATTTTACATTCTTAATGCAGCTATGAAAGCCTCTAACTTAGTTCTTCTAAAGCTTTTCTGGAAAGAAAGCAGGTAGGTTGAAACCTGCCATACTTTGTCAAGGCAGGGAGGTATCCACACATACTATCCCAGGTTGTTTTTTTTATAGCTGTATAACATAAGCAGACTGTCCCAGTGAAACCTCCCATCGCCACTGCTTTTCTCATCACGAATGCAAGCCAGGTGTGTCGCGACAGGGCTAGATGGTATGGGCCGCGACCTTCCCAAAAGCGTCCTGCGTTCGGCAGTGCCGTGACGCGGTGTGCGGCGGTCGGTGGAATAGGAATGCCGCGGTTGTCACCAAGCGTCCCTCTCAGGGGTCGCTGGTTGGTGCAGTTGCACAGCCAACACCCGATCCCACCCGCGCAGGTGGACGCGCAGGCACTCACTCACACACAGAAGCGTACAGCTGGAGGCAAAGAGTTGGAGGGGCTCTTCTTATGGTATTCCACAAAACAGGTTTATTCCATGAAGGGTTCAGGGAAGAAGAAGCACAGAACAATGGAGGGTCCAGGGTTATATGCTAGGGGCAGTAGGGGCGGAGAGTACACCAGGGACCAATGGGTTGAGGGCCAGGGGGTGGAGAGAAGGTGGGGTTACGGTACAATAACCAATAGGGAAGGGCAAGGGGAGGAGCAAGGGACAGGGTCAAATGGGGCATTGATTAAGGGGGAAGGTTCTGGAACATAACCATAAAAGGGTACAGAGACTGACAGGCCAATAGGCCAACCGAATAGGGGAACATTAATATAGTGTTGCTAGGCCAGATGGGGGAGACCTTCCTCCTCACCATGACTATGGGGGAGATCTCAGACCTTGGAGTCTTCCCACCAGCAGTCTTCTACTGCACCTGGGTTTTTTGGCTCCTTGGCCACTCCTGTGGCTGGCCCTACCAGGCTCAGCCACCGCAACACGTGTTTTTATTTGGTAGCATAAATATTTTGTACAAGCTTGTTTATGTGTACGCCTAAGATGAATTTACTGAAGTGGTTGCTGCTGATATTTGTCCAGCTAAATGTACTTTATGTTTTGGCATAAGAAATTTTACACACATTACAGTCTCTAGCTTCAAACTTCTTAGAATAAGCACCCTGACATCTAGAAGAAGAATAAGGATGTCTGTGAATACAATATTGTCATACACCTTAGGGAAAGTTGAAAATATTTAAAAGGAAGATGGACAGCTGCTTTAAAGATGGAAATAAGTTCTTTTTTATGTGATTACCTTTACACAATAGTTTCTGTGTGTCTGCATTGTCTCTGCACTACAGATCTTAACATTCAGTGTTAGATTCCAAGTGAGTCTTGAGCATTGCTTATAATTCTACTGTGCAGCAAAATTTTCATATCACAGAGATATGTATGCATGAAGGAAAGTAACTTTCAACCATAGTAAAGTGAACCATTAAAAAAAAAAAAAAAGGAGAAAAAAGAAAAAATGAGGGAATGTTCAAAATACCCACACTGAATATTTACCTTTGAACAGTAAAATATACCATGAAGCATACCCTGACACAGAGCAGAAAGAGCCATGCCACTAAAGTAAACTCTTTCCTGGCTATTGCAGCTGCATAAACTGCAGCTTTATCCAGATGGTAAGATGAAGAGTTTACTGGTTTACAATTAGATACAAGTGAGGCTCAACAGCAAAAAAAATTTAAACATTTTGTCAAGTTTCAAAATCAAAATAGTGAATTTTAAAATTAGTTGTCTGTGTGCGTCTCACTGAACCTTGAAGAGATCTGGGCTCCTAAAGCTCATCTTTGCAATGGTGCTTACAGCAGGCTCCTGTCCCTCAAAGGACACTTGTATGGTGGCATTTTCAGAAGTACCTTGTGGGCAGAGGTCCACACAGATTTCTCTATTCCCCCACCAGCTTGTAGGCCATAGTGTGATGGGCAAATCTGTTCTCTTCCAGTGTCTAATTTTCTCATCACAAAAGCATTGTTATTTCCAAGGTCAATATTTGCAGAGGGTCTCTTATATTTTACCAAATCCCTTGCTTTTCCCCCTTCTCCAATGTCTTTCATGTGAATATTTTTTTTCTTTTTGCATTCTCTACTGAGTACTTTCGCTCTAGTTTTACAAATGCAAATTTTTGGAAATGATAATTGACACCTGAAACTATATTTGTCTTTGACTGTATAACATCCATTGAACCTTGGGGAAAAATAAGGAAATAATCTTATATCTTTAGCTGTTTACACCAATTTGTGCAAAGCACAGATAACAAGGTTATTTATATATGTGTTTGGCAGGACAAAGGATTCCTATTTTTGAAGCATGGGAGAGCTGGGAAAACATGCTGCTTCCTTCATTTTATGAACTATATGCCAGTAACTTGTTGTCCACCACTTCCTCCCCACCACTGTGCAAAGAGCAAAGAACTGAATTTAGGTCCTTCAAAACCTAAAGAATTGATTCAGGATGCCTCATTCCTGCAGATTATGGCTGAGCTTTTGTCCCAGGAGACTGACTCAGTCATGTAAAGGGAGGGAAAAGACAACCCAGAAAGCGACTATTGTTACTGTGTGCCAAAAAATGAAAAGCCCGACACATTAGTGTATGTAAAGGAGATTGTGAGATGAGATACCCAGTATCTTCAGCACAGGTCCCTCACTCACTCACTTACGTGACAGCCTATGATAGGAGAAAGTTGACATTAGAGGTATGAACTCAGCCCACAGAAACAGCAGACTTGAGACCATGTGTCAAAAAGTTTCTTTACTTCATAAGCAGCAGAGTCCAGATTCCACATTTGAGGTTTATTTTGATCTTCTCATATCTAGCTGATCGTTGCAGTAACTTGCAAGCTTTAGCAGTTAAATGAGTCTTCAAAGCTGCTTTTATTTAAAAGGCATTACCCTAAAAAGACATTATTCTTTTTATTGATTCTTCATTTTGTAGGCTTCTTGGAGTCAATAATAAAATAGGTGATGTTTTTAGCTCCCAACATCACATACAAAGGAAAGGAAGTTTTACTCCTTCTTTTAAACAGCAGAATAAACACTGAGAAACTCACCCACTTAAGGTTTTATAACAAATCTGCCATTTTTCCCAATTACATTGCAAGTTGTCCCCCGTCTGCAGAATTCTTAACTATACTCACACCAAAGTTGAGAAGATCAGCTAATCACCTATCCAATAAACTGCACCTTGCCAGAAACTGCTATTGTGGGATCTTTTCTCTTCAGGAGGAGTTAGTGCAGGCAGCCATGGTTTGTCTGTTTTACAGTGTATTGTTTTGGTCAGGATATTGGAGATGCCCATGACTCTGTTGTCACTCCCATAGTACTCTGTGCAACATTTTCATTTGCCAAAATAGTCCTCATACTCTTGAGATACCTTCTTCTCCCTCCCTACCTATTTTTTTCTGATACCCATAGCCTGACCCAACCTCTGTGTTTTCACAGGGCTTTTAACTATCAGCCTGAGGCAAGCTGGAAGCAGCAGAGGAAGGAAGGGAGTAGATCAGGAAGCCACTAAGCCAATTTTTCATTAGCCAAATGAGCAGAGTCCTGTACATTTTCTTTGAGGTGAGGAAAACTGAGAAGTGAAAGTCTCTCATAGCCTTTTGTAGGTCACTCATTAATTCACAGCTTACTGCAGCTTTCAGACTGCCCAATACTGATTTTTGCTAGCAGGGCCACATTTGAGCTGCTGCTATTTACTGCCTTGTTTCAGTAATATATCAACAGACAGGATTAATTTTTATAAATTAATTGTTCTATATAAAGTCAGTCAATCACCAGCAGTATTGCTCTAAACAATGTGGTAGTGTTATTTTTCAGGGAAAAGAAACTAAAAGCAGCATTCTCTTGCTTAAAATAAAATGCATCCCTTTCAGTTTGGAATTCATGCAGAATTTGAGAGTTGAACCTATTTCATAAGCAGATTGGATTTGCTTTAGAAAGCCATTTTTTTCTGCACTTTAGAACAGAGTTGCACTTTTATTTTGCAGGTACCAAGAAAATAACAGAGCAAAGACATCCCTCCTCGAGTTAATTATTGCCATGTTTGGAATTTTGCATTTTGCAGGTAAAAACAACAAGATTTTAGTGGGAAATTGATGCCAACTGTCAAAATATAAATAGGCTTTATTGTTCAGGATGGACACAAAGGAGCTCTGTGGAAGTGCTAGGCAGATGAAAAGTTGGTTGGCAGATCTGTGTCAGATAATGTATACACACACATACGTATGATTCCTAGAAAGATGAAATGACTTAGTAAATCCACAGTGGTGGATGAAAGGTTAAAATTTTCATTATTATGTCATACAGCCTCATGGACAATTATCACCATTAAGAGAAAAGTAATTTTAAGAAAATCTATATAAAATACTGTTTTTCTCTGACAAACAGAAACTATTCTTCACTAGAAGCTCTGGAAATCTTTCTCTGTAAAACAGCTCACCTTATTTTCTCATCCTAAATAAGACTGGCTAAAAACTAATCTAAAATGTCTTTCCTAATGTGTCCTCCATGTCAGAACTATTTAACTGTGGGTCATACATCCTCTGGATTTTAGCAGTTCATTCATTATAGAAACAGCTCCAGGTTCTTACATTTCTGAAAGCAAAAACTAATTTCTTTCTGTCAATCCAGGCACAAACCCGATTTTCCACTTTAGGTTTGTACCAGATAGCAAAGTCAGACTAAGAAGTTCTTGGCCCTTCTCTTTCCTGGGTGGTCCCACTACTTCCCAGGTGCTTTGTTCCTGCTGCTGCACCACATGCTGCTTTCATCTGCACTGCTGCTTGGTGCGGGAAACCAAGTTATGAGCTAGAACTAATTTTTAGAAAATAAATAACATTATGTATTTTAACCCAGCTCAAACCCCAATCTGTTTCCCAGGAGGCTTCTGGCAAAAAAAGAGGCAGAATTATAAAGGTCATATCCTACCACATAAGGGCAGGAATGAGGTGCTAATGTGGAAAGAAATCTTGAAAATGGCTGAGAAGCTGAATGCCTGAGTGATGGGTTGTCCCTGGCAGAAGGTGTAAGGACACATCAGAGAATGAAGACAAAAGACAATTATGTTTTTTAGAGTAGGGTGCCAGACTAATTAACCAGATTTGTTAAATGCTATAATTTCTTGCTGTGTATGATATTTAATGAATTCTGGGAACTATTTTTGACACCTGACTTGTTAAAAGAATGCACTCATCATACAGGAAGGTGTCAAAGTGCAGCATTCTGAAAATAATAGCATGATGCCATTTGTATCCCAAGGGCTACAAATTATGGCTTAATTTCCGTGATTATCTTTGCAGTCAAATTTACTCACAATGTTCACATTTTGGGTAAAAGGGAAAATTGTTCCTACCATCCCTTTGGTACAAGGATGATCATCCACTGTATAACAAGTTTCAGAGTTTCATAATGGTTTCACTATGTAATTTGACTTCACCTGGTAGTCTGCTCAGTTGTATATGTTCAGGAAATGTACCAGGAGATGTCTTGAGTTTGATTCAGGAGGCATAGCACAGTGATGGCTGAACAGACTGACTGTAGGGAGGTGAAAAAAAATGTATATGGAGGAAGGGAAATTAGACCTCACACATATTACACTAAATGCTCAGCACATGCAATGGACTAAACAGGAGAAATAGTCCAAGTACAAATTTATGTGAGTTATTATATTTTACCAAGTGACTGATCAGCATATCCCCAAGGTTTTTCTGTGCCTCTGATATGTGCTACTTGTGATTAGATAGAGCGTCAATGAAATGGAGAATAACTGGGTTGTTATTCTCTTCCCTCTTACATCAATGCACACCAGGAGCTAAGGGAGTCAGAGATGTGTAAGGGTATTAGCTCTAATTCCCAGGCTTTCGTACGACTGGTCTGCTATTGAACCGTTACAGCAAAATAGATTATTTTCAAGTTTTTTCCCCAGGATTATTTCCTCAGCTGCCCTCCTATCTCTCAAAGAAATAGCAATACCCAGCATAGATTCAAGCAGGAGAAAGTAGGCTTATGAAGCCACCTGATGCTCTCTGCAGAGATCCCTGTCTGGATGGATATAGGAAATCCATTGGTTTTTTCGAACTGCAGTTGGTAATTTTTCACACTGAAGATGAATCACTAGGAAAAACTGATAGGCATAGTAGGACTGGAGGTCATTAGTCTGCTTATGAGCAGGACTCAAAGGCTAATAACTTTCACCATGCTGGGAAGCCCTTTCACCTGCAGGCCTAGACTGAGTTCTGCCTGAAGACATGGTTTTGTTTTGAAACCTGTGAGTGCTCCTGTTTCTTCTGTTCCACTTCACATTTTTGGGTGTATCAAGTAATACAGCTGCTGTGATGAATGTTTGCAAACAACCTCCCCCTGGAGAATCTGAAAAAACACCCAGGTAGCAACCTCATAAGGAGGGAGAGAGTGAGCGAGAGGAAGACCGAGAGCTCTGAAAGGAGAGAGAAGTACTCACCATGATCTGCGAGGCAGGGAGCAACTGCAAGGCACTGAGATGCACCAGAGGATGTGAGTGTCTGGAGTTTAGGCACAGCGGGGCTGATCCTGGGGCAGAGAGGGGGTGTCCATCCCCCTCCAAATGGGCTGTAGAAGTCTGCAAAGAGCACCTGGGCAGCCCGTGCTCAGCAGCCAAAGGTATCTCAGCCAAGGAAATGCCTACATTCCTGTGACACCCCAACCTCTGGGTGACATCATTTGACACCACGGGCAGTGGTTCTGGTGTGACATCTTACTCTGCCTGAGGGGATGAATTCACCTCCAGAGCATTTGGTTTTGATGCGGTTCCAGCTGACCTGCTGCTCACTTGGCTGAGCAAAGCACACCCTTGTGCCAGGGCAAGACCCAGCATCCCTTGTACGGAAGATGCTGACTGAGCCCTGAGAGCTTCTCAGCAGAGAGGGAACCCACATCCCATCCCTGTTTCTGCCCAGGGGGGACCTAAACTCCAGTTTGAAGAGGAAATACGAGAAAATGTCTCAAACCTCAGAAGACTGACATGCCAGATTTAACTCTTCTGCCTGAGCTTTCTTTGTGGGCAAGTTCAGGTCACATTCTCAGGAACATCAACCTCATGGAGCACCCCAGTGCTCTACGTGGCACTCTGTGGGCTGCTGGACATAAATCAATTTCATTTCAGCAGCCTCTTTGCTGGCGCCTAAGCAAAAGACCAAATATTATTCTTGTGCTTAGATTTATTCAACAGAAGATTCAACATCTGCACATACAGAGATCTATATCATCTTTTTCAGTTATCCACATGGCTATAAAGGCAATTAGAAAGTCTTTGGGTTTGGCCTAGGATTACCTGACTCATCCATAGCTGGGGTATGTCAGAACAAAAATTCTTTGAGGAAAAAGAGATATTTGCAACTGACTCAATAGGAATTTTCCATCAGCACTATTTCCCTTCCAGTGTGAGCCCTGAGGACACATTTCAGATGAATTCGTGGCACTGAGAATATCCTCAACTTCTGGGGACACCAGTTTTATCCTCCAGGACACAGGGAAATCTCTGAGATGGACTCATTGTTTTGCTCCTCATGTCAGAGAGATTGGTAACAGCTGAGAGGTGCGGTTTTTTTCTCTCAATTCATGAAATGCAGATACAGAGATGTGAAGTGCAAGCCCACAAAAAATGCTAATCAATACTGCTTTGGAGTCACAGATCTGATAAAAATGTTCTCTTTGTGCCAAAAGAAGTTCCCTGAAGCACATTTTATTCTCAGTTTTAATAACCTAGAAGTATTGTGATATTAGCCTTGCTTTGTTATAAAAAGCACTGAAACACTAAACAAGACTATAGAAGATTAGGGGATTCTCTTTATAAGAAGAGTATCTGTGCTAGTTGTCTGAATAATGTCTAGGAAGTTATTTTTTAAATGACCTTGTGGATCTGTCAGCTTTTTTTACATTGTGTTAAAGTATTCAGACTTATTTCTAGAATTCAAAAAGGCAAGAAAAATCCCTCATTTTCGCATAAAACCAGACATTTTCTCAACCATTACCAGTAACTAGGTGTAATAGAAACGTGAATATATACACACACAGATAATATACACCTTAAAATAGAAAATTCTTTGAAATATGCAGCCAAAATTCTTGGTACCATCCACAATAAATAGATGAGGCTGACACTGCTGTACCAGCAGCTTTAGAAAGGGCACAGTGGCACGACAGTGTGAAGGAATCTCCTCACAGGTGTCTGATACTGAAAGATGCAGAGCACAGAAAGGAAAAAGTTGAATGCACAGAGTCTGTGTTTGAATCCTTCTGTTGTAATAATCATGAAAAAATAGAATAATCAGACAACTATACTATAAAATCTTTGCTGACGTAAATGACCAGTTAGTAAAGGATTACTGCAGGACATACAGAAATATTTGCCATATTAATTGAACAGAGGATCAAAAGTTTTCAGTCTTTGTTCTATAAAACTTCTAAACTTGATGCTGAGCACAACTCTCATGATGGGTTAAAAGCCTGGGCCTCTTACATGTTCTATCCCCTGAGATTTGTCTAGACAAACCAACCACTTCCTTTCCTCAAGAACATTCATACCACAACAGGAAAATCCACAAGGTCTTGGTCATCTCCCCCTATGTAAAATCCTACAGCAGAAGAGGAGCTGGGGTGGGGGAAAGAGCCCCTGAAAGTTTCCCCACCTCTAGTTGACGACCATTGCTGGAGCTTGCCTCTGGAAACCCAGCTATGGAGCCTTACCCTATTCACAACTGTCGGACCACGGTCCCTTCAAGATGCTATGTCAAAAAAATCCCATGAACGAACATTAAACCAACATTTTCTGTAGAATAGGCCCCAGAGAAGTCTTAATAAAGCTACAGTTTTTGTAATGTTTTCATCCATAAAATGCAAAAATTGTGTTTATGTCTCCTTTCACCTTTCTCACTTTGCAGCTTCTCTTTCCCTTATATGCCATGCACTATCTGTTCCTCCAGGTGAAGACATGGGGCCTCAACTTTTGTGTTCTTTCACTGTCTCTTTTTTTCATGCCCTGTTAAGATTAAGGCTTCTTTTAGTATATGAGAGTTTAATATCCATAGTTTGGAGTGCTGCTGCTACTCTCTACTATCTATATCACTTTAGGCAATGGGTACCAATACAGGATCTGCAGAGGTAGATAAATCATAAAAGGTGCCAAGTATATCATGTAGCAAGAGTTGAGTGTGATAGTGAATAAGCAGGTAGTGTTTGCTGTGAATAGTGATGTCATGAAATAGCGTTTTTGTTTTGAGTATTGTTAAGAGCTTTTCTGCACTCATTGCCTCTCATAGAAAAACCTTTTTCCTCACTGGGACACAAGAAAATCGCATTTCACACTCAGTGCCTCTCTAAAGGCTCTCAGCACTGCAAGCATCAAGGTGAACCCTCTCCATGGCTGCAGCACCTCCTCCAAGGCTGCAGAGCCTGATACTGACCCAGCTGCTCCTCTGCCCCTCCTCAGCTGTGGCATCCCACATATTTGCAAAAGTCACTGATGCAGGAAAGGTGCTAGGGCTTATATATTAGCTAGAACCCACTGGGACACACAGATGTACGTGAGATTATAACTGAGCTTGGTGATTCCTATTGACCAGGAAACGTGTTGCTAAAATGGGGAAAAGACAGAATGTCAAAGCCTCAGGCAACCTGCTAAAATAACCCAAACAGGAAACAAAAGTCACCACCTTCATCAACATGGCCCAAACAGGACAGGTCAGCCTTCAGACAAGATTTCTACTTGTGCATTCTTCTCTAAGAAGTACCTGTTTTGCTCGTTTGACTAATTTGAAGTGCAGCCTCTGCAGATTTAAGCTCTTGATCTGCTTGGTGTTTCCTCTACACTTTAAGAGCAGGGGCTCTGCTTCTGTTCCCTTCCTCTGCCACACTGACTCTTAACAGACTGCTAAACAATTCACATTTAATTAAAATTAATTCAATAAGGAAAACCAAGGATTAAAATCCAATGACCAATTCAGCTTCCTGATGCCACTGTAGGCATATGACACTACAAAATTCTATTATCACTTAGCTTAATTGATAAAGAATTTACCATGCCAGTAAAATCATTGGGAAAGAAATTCAAAATGGGCTCCCCTACCATGAAGAGGTGAGGGGCTGAAGTTATCTAGCTCACCATACAGATTGTTTTGCTGTCCATTCTGATCAACTCCTGTGCCTGTGCCCAGGCCGAACTGTTAATTATGCTGCACACTTGTTTTGTGAACAGATTTAAAGGCCAAAGAAAGAGAGTTCAAAGGCAGTTGAGCTGTTTCGTAAGTACAGCTGTGAGCACAGCACAGACCTCAGGACAACACCTCTTATGAGTCTCTTCTTCCAAAATCTGAAGTTACTGTGGAGTTGATTGCTGCAGCTTTCACAAATGTAGGTGTGAATGCAAAACCAGCTTTGCGAGCACAGCAGGTCCTGCACAGCTCTTTGGAGCTTGTCCCTTCTCTGATCACTGTAATTAATAGCCAGTTTTGTGACTGACCTTAGCCTTTGGCACCAGTGAAGAAAGGGACTCTTACCAGTTTTTGGGCATCTTCTCCAGTGTCAGTGAGCTGAGTGCCTACCAGCATTGATGTCTGCCTTGGAGTGACAGGTGAGAGGAAAGGACACCTGTAGACGAACACGCTTTTCAGATCCGTGGATAGGGTTGAACAGGTCTGATTTGTTGCCTTTTCTTCTGTAGCTGTTTATAATCAGAACTGTGCATGGAGAGAATAAATATTCTGATTATATTTTCTTTTATTAATTAAAAATGAGAAACAGCAGTGGCATCTTCTGTTGCAGGGAATAAAAAACAAATTGTTATTAAAACTAGGATCACTACTTGCCACACTAACACCATTTGCATTTATCTCCTGCCTTCTCTCCAAAGTACTTTGCTGGTTCCTCGAAGACTTCCTTGCCAATGAGAACTTCACCTTTTACAGGATTATAACCTCATTGAAAGCCAAGGCGGCAGCAAGAACTGATGAACCGCTAAGCAGAAGATAGGTTGCTTTCATGAAAGAGCTCAGAGGAAAGTAGCTTCTGAGTCACGGGTTGTAAATATTGGTGTGCCAAGGTTTACACTGAGTGCATGGGTACTGCCAACTCCATGCTGGAATTACTCTTCCATGGGTGAGTAATAGAGATAGCTGAATTCAAAGGTGTGTCAGAAGAGGCAGCATGGGCCCACTGTGGGCACCACGTTGGCACTCTTACCCCATCAATGCCTCTGGTGATAGTGCATGGCCGGTGTCAAGCAGAGATCACCCACCAGTGGGCAATCCAGACTTCAGGGCAGCCAGAGCTTGGGCTGCACAGCCAGAGCTACGGATGCCCCGGCACTCGGCACCTCCGCGTACAGCAGTGGCTCAGAGAGGGCAAAGGAAAAGTTGTCTCCTGCTTTACTCAACACCAAACCAAGGGACCGTTCAAGCAAGGTAGAATGTATAAGATCTACATCTATGGAAATGGGCTTAATGCTTTTTTAAACCACTAGCACTCACAGTTCCCAAGTATTAACAAAGGCAAGAACTCAATACAATTCAAACTGGACCCGAAATTCTAGAAACCATTGGATTTTTGGTTGCATCAAAACTTGAAAACTTTGAACATGCTGTAAATTTCATGCTGTTTTTTCTGAGCAGGTGAATGTAGGAGAGGGTGGAGGAGTTGGGAAAAATGTGTGGGCAGATGATTTAGTAGTTATTTGCATGAGGGCTCTTGTGCTTTCCCCCAGAAAGTAGCTATTTGTCTGCAGAAACAAGATATGAACAGACACTGAATACTAAATTGTTCCAGTAGGCCAATTTTCTTGCTCCTAAGAATCCTCCAAAATTGAAATCCAGCAACAAATTTTCCCTAAAATCTTGTTTTCCACTTTGGTTTTTAATGCCTAGAGTTGCACTGAAAAGTAGATTGTAAAAATAGTTTTCTGGTAGCTGTATCACCAGTTTTTCATATTAGGATAAAATTGTTTAAAAGCAAAATTCTTGCTTCTCTGCTTAATTACCTGTCACTTGTTTTGGTTGGGCTTTTTTTTCTCCTTTTTAAATTTCTTTGTTCATTCATTTGTTGTTTTGTGGTCGTTTGTTGTGTTTTGGGTTTTCTTAAACCTCCTAGTTTCTTTATTTTTTGTGCTGCATCCACAGCAATAAAAATTCTTGTGGTGAGTTTTGACTTCAGAGGTATTTTTATAAATCAATTGCTCTCATGAGCATTTGAACACTCCACAGTCTGCTCTAAACATTAATAAGCAGTAAGTACCTCTAGTTATCACTGATTTTCACTGACCACTTCTTGCATGACAGTGATTTTATTTTCTTGCTGAACCTAAAATCTCCATAATCTGATTTAATTTTAAGTACATGTACTAGAACATCCGTATTATATGAGTGGAGTTCAGACTGGCTGTTACTATGTGTATGCAGAAACCATGATTACTTACAGGTATTGTGGTTATTTTTTTCCAAATGTCTCCTTAGATTAACAGTATAAAATGCCAACTGCTATTTGACGTAATTTTGAACAATGCTATTTGTAGGGGCCAAATGGCCAGTCATCAAAGCAGAGTGGGGCCAGAAGGCTGCATTTAAACAGTATCATAATAAGTCTACTAGAGGACATCATCGGCACGTGGTGAGATAAGAAAACAAAATGTTGGGGTTTTACTGTAGTTAACAATAGTAGTAATAACAACAATTATAGTACTAATAATACGTGGCTGTATATGCTGTTTCACTCCATTGTTCTCAAAGTACTTCTACAAAGACAGGTGCGATCGTTCAACTCCACTAAAAAGTAGAGAGAAGGAAATGCATAACTGGCAACCAAATATCTGCTTTTCCCCATCTAATTAGGGTTGCACTGTATCTTTCTCTCACTCTACTTGTACACCTGTTGCTTTTGTTTCTCCAGTTCCACAGTATGTGTAGCATTAAAAAATAAATAGGCAGTAGGGATGCTATACAAAATTTGCAGCTGCTTTAACCACAAAGTCATGGGAAGAAAGGCCTTGCAGCAGAGCTGAGCTGTATTAGCAATTTTCCAAATGTAATGTGGAGAGCACTAGAGCTAACTGATGCTAGATGTGCATATTGTAAGCAATGATAGAATCAGTACTGGAGGCATTTGGCCTACCTCATCTAGTTAGGATTAATGGCTGGCTTGTGTATCACACTCTGGTCTTGTGAGATCACCACTTATCACCCTTACTGACACTGCTGAGGACACAAATATGTGGCAAGCTGATGGAAATAACCTTTTTCTTTTTCTCCTCTGATAGCATGTTCAAGGGAGCCTGCCAGTTCAGAGAAATGGAAATAGGTGCAAGGAGAGGTCCTATTTTGGACAAAATTCCTCACACACTAGTCCGAAGGGGCACACATGTCCCATGCTTCTGTTTGGTCAAAGCATTAATGACCTGAAATGTGGGCTGCAAGTTCTGGGTCAGGCAGATCCTCCTCGTGCCCTAGTACAGGTGAGGGAAGCTGGTCACTGTAGTGGGACATGGCATGAGTTGGACACCAGCCCTGCAGTGTCAGAACCACAATCAGCTGAAAATATGACATTTCTGTCCATCTCTTTCAGAGGAGTCACAGACACCAGGCAGTCCTGGTACGGATTTAATATCTGGAAAAATGGTTTTAGCAGCATTTATTATTATTGGTGTTACAGCAGCACCTAGAGACCCATCCTGGGAGTGGGATCCTTTTTTCCTGGTAATAGGCAAAGAGGGGCTGAAGGAGGGATCCTGCAATGAAGAGGTTAAAGTCTAAATGGAAAAGACAGACAAAAGCTGCAGGGGAAGTAGCTGAGGAGCTAAATGAGAGGTTTGCATCTGCCAGCAGATAGCCTGGGCTATGCTTGGATTTATTACCACCTAAGCACAAGGGGATCCACAACCTCCTGGTGAGCCGCCTGCATTGACACACAGTGTTTTAGCCTGAAGTTTAATATGTAGGGTTATCTCTGGGCTTGACTCATCAAGGAAGACATTGTTAGAAATTGAACAATATGAATTGTTTAATGTCTATGCACCAAAACAACAAGTTTCTTGTTCACTGAAATAATTCCAACATTGAAAGAGCTGCAGATGAGGCTAAATGGAAAATAAATATTAAGATACCAGTGTTTATGAAAATCAGCTGGACTTTTGGCGTGTTGTTACTGCGAGCTGGAAACAAGTACAAATATTCTGGACTTCATCCAAGCTGCTGTAAGACTAGATCACTTTTTCTGCCTGTTGCCTGAAATGAACAAACATTATAATATTTCATTTTTGCTCAATTCAGGAAATGGACAGAAAACCACAAAAATGCTTGTTTTCTAATACTGAGGTGTTTTAATTAATGATAAAGACAAAGACCATCTTTTGTTCAATGTATTTCTATTGTTAGGATCCTAAAGTCTCATGTCTGAAAAGCTAAACACAAAATTGGAAGCATAATTAGAGAGATCCATGAAAATATTGGCCTTATTTCCTTCTGATCTTATAATGCATTTTTGAAAATTTTGTATTTCACACTAGAAATAAAGCTTTCTGTGTGTCTATAGAAAACAGAAAAAGAGAATTTGGCATAGTGTTTATTAATTTTCATTAGAAAGAATATTTTCCCAATTTTTCCAAGTACTACTTTATACGAGTTAGGAACCTAGTGGGACCTAATGCAAAGTGAATATTTCCTGTGTCTTGCAGACAATGTTTTCAGGAATCACCGTCTCTAGAGAAAACTTTTTTTAAATATTTTTTTTTTCTCTTTTATTTGTAGTTAATGCTGCCATAAAGAAAGTGCTTACTCCTTAGTGTCTGTGCGTGGGTAAGAATGATACACAGCAAAATATAAGCCTTACTACAAATAAATAAAACCAGGGATGCTTCTATGTTAATTTTCCTGTGGCTTCCTCAAAGTAGTGTGAAATCGGATAAATATGTAGGGCTTTCCCTGATGCTGTGGAGTGAAAGATATCCTCTGCTCTGGGAGAGGGGATCTTCAGCCTCTCTGGTACAGTCCCATCAAATAGCTATATAAGCTGATTCTCAAAATCTGGTTCCCAATTTTAGATTATTTCACTAGGAGAGGAAAAAGAAAAGACATTTTGTAATTTTTTATTTCCTAAATACAGAGTTTCCAACTTGAAGCATCACCCTCAAAGCACACTAGAATAAGAAAACTGTATAATTTTACCACACTAACCCCAATCAAACAGCATTCCCAGGATGTCACATCTATACGAAATTCTTAAATCCCTGAGAAAATTCCTCTGCAAAGGAAAGAGCTCAACTGGTTTTCAGAGGGTATATCCCTCTTGTAAGCACTCTTTCTTCAGAGTAACATGAGCTGGTTCATTTCTAGAAAAATAAGAAGGACCTTCCAGGACCAAAGAAGTGGTGTTTTGAAGTTTTGCAGGACTTTTTTCTCCGTGCCGCTGTTCCTCACGCTGGACACGAGCTGTGGGCTGGAAGAGCCAGCTGCCCCCACCAGGTGTCAGCACAGAAAGGCGACCCCGAGGGCCTTGGGACTCCAGAGCCCACCTGGCCCCTCCTCACCACCTGCTCCTGCACCACCTCGGTGTGGCTTCACTGCTCTTTCCTGAGGTCAGGGCTAGGCAGAAGATGGTTTGGGTATGGCAAAGATCCTGCAGCCAGACTCCCACAATGACTCCCGATAAAGGCTTGGAAAACTTCTGTGGATCGCAGGATTTTGTGCAGAATGCAAGAAGAGAATGGTGCCCTGGTCCCTTCACATGTGAGTGCCTCATTCTGTGATGTTCTTTGGCCAGACACATATCTGGCTTTTGGTGGTTTTTTTGGTGAATAGATTTCAAATGTAAGTCTTTATTTTTTTATTGCCTATTTACTGTCATATCTTACAGATTTAGAGAGCTGCTTGGAAGAGCCCTCAAAGACACCATTCAGTCTCTCTTCCCATGGCAACCCACTGCTAGGACACAAAATGAGGCAGGTCAGGCAACGTGCCTGTGTTTCCATTGCGCTGGTGGGAGCTGTGGAGGAATAGCAGGATCAATTCGCAGTGGTCAAAGACCACATGCCCTTAAGTATGGAGATCACTGACTCCCTCTGCCATGGCACACCAAACTCACCTTCCTGGGGAGGCTTCCTCTGAAGCCCTGCTCTGTGCAAGTGTGCAGATCATAACCCTCTGTTAAACATAATTTTTAATGAGCTCAATATGGTAACTTCCATCAACTTCAAGATCTAGGTTCAGCTTTCTGTGTGCACAGTTCTTTCAGTCGATGTGAATTAGTCATAGAGGTACCTTCACACTTTACGCAGACCACACAGACTTTAAGCATGGTCCAAAGTGATGAAGTTTAAGTTTGATTTTGTTTATACAAATTTAAGAAATGTGAGGTTATTCTTTACTATTTGCTTTAAATTTGCTTGCCCTTCCTCTTTCAGCTGTCTTTCCTATTTACATTTTGCTGACTTGTGTATGTTTGGAATTTTAATACATTATGTTACAGAGTGAATTCGTTCTTCAGTTAGTAAATAGCACAAAGTATTGTGCAAAAGCATGTCCTAGCCAATGTTTGAAACAGTCCTTAGGCTTTTGTTTGCCAGTACCTATTCCCTATACTTTGGATTGCAGCAGGTATGCCCAAAGTTAACCAGGTCAGACATGTAGAAGAATAATATTAGTCTAAGGAAATTGTTCCTGCAAATTGGCTGCTGTGCACATTGTTGGTCCCTTCACCAGGAAAAATTGAAATTGGGAAATTACCAAAAGCTTCAGATACCCACTTTATTTTTTTGTGCTGAATAACCTGAGCTATGGGAATAATACTGAAGAATATGAACATCTAGCATTTTGACTTTACGTATATCAAGAATCTTAGTTGTGTTTATCTCAGTTGTGAACTAACCAATAGGACTAGGAAGCAAATCTCTTGAAATTGGGAGTTTGACACTGTTTTTGAATGGATGAGTAATTGCAGAGAATGAAATGGCACCTGGTGGATAACTGGTGAACACTGTGCTGTCAGCAGCAACTGGCTTTGCTGTTCTCTCTGCACTCCTGCTTGCGGTTTAAAGGGAATTATCAGAAAAACACTTGTGTCATTCTGATGAAGCTGTTCATAAAATACAAGATTGGTTCTCTGAAGAACTAAAGGTAAGTTTATTTCAATTGCCAGTATTTTCCTGGATGATTGATATCCTAAGGAAAGGCAGGAAGATGTATGGGACCCAGATGAGAACATTAAAGACAGAATTAATATCACTCAAAGATGTGGCTGTCCAGATCACGTTGTTTGCTCCTGAGAACATTCAAAAGCATATGCGAGTACCTAGAATAGTTTGGTATCACTCAGATTGCACAAGGCACCAATGACATGGAAGTGACACCCAGGACAGCAGAAAGCGAGGGGGAGCTGGCTGCAGGTGAGCTCTCTGTTCTGGAGGAAAATGATTGCCTCCAACCAAGAACTGAGAAAAAAGAAATAAAGCAGATGAGACACAGAAAAAACCACAAACTCTTTGAGGAATCCAGAATAAGGAATATTGGTCAGAAGTTAAAAGTATTTGGAGTCTTCTATGAATTTTGTGATGTTTATGATAAAACTGATACCAGCTTGGACTCCTGTAATGAGAGGGTAAAAAAAGCATTAGAATGGATTGTAGGAAAAAATTCAAAAATAATGGAAAAAGAATGGTTTGATAAAGATTGCAGGAAACCGACTGAGATTGACATATAGAAAAGCTGTAGCCTTCAGAATCAGAATTGAACTCTGGATGAGAAACACTCTAAAGCCAGAGGGAAACTCATGAGGCCAGCAGTATAAGGGGAAAGGCAATACTTCCATGGCTTGGGGAAAAAGATGAATTAGGTTAGCAAGATCAGTAAAATAAACACATTTTATAAGGGTATCGATGCATGGAAGAGAGGATATTAACCGCATCTATGTCTGATAAAGAACAAATAAGGAATCCTTTTCATTATAAAAAACTCAATTACAGAGGAGCAAGGAAGAGTACTTTTATGTGTCCACTACAGGGAGATGTTTAATAGTGAATAAAAAGTTGTCTCCCAGATACATGAGCTATTTGTGGAAGAATTAAATTTTGAAGTGATTCAAGAGGCAATCAGGAGCTCAGGAACAACAAAACACCAGGTGCTGCTGCTGTTGCCACTGAATTATCAGACATGGGTAAGAATATGACAATTCTTTTCCACGATTTAGAGGTTTTAAAAAGAATTCCAAGACAATGAAAATGGGTAATGAGATTGCTGTAGGGAAAGAAGAAAAGGAAAAAACCAGAAAGAACAACTCCCTCATCTTATTGCTCTTTATGGCCAGTAGTAGCCTGTTGTTGGTATTTTTCATCATCACATCCCTTTTACTGTCATTATATATAAAATGTATGTTCTGGAAAAATATATCTTCCATGAATTAGCTGTTTTTATTTTGCCATTACTGGAGCTGAAAAAACATTAAGATTATTCTAATGCTATATTTTTAAAATATGAGATAAAATGGAAGCATGTTGAAAACCTGGTGCATTTATCAGAATGGTGTAACTGTGTGTTTGGAGTGTGAAACAGAGTAGAAAATATGGAATTGCATCTGTCCCATTTTGGAGACTTAGGACAATACACTAACACTGCTGCTGGTTCATGTCTTTCTGGAAGGAGTAGTGCAGTTACAGCACAACTCCCAAAACATCCAGTTTTTGCAAACATAGGTGCTGCTTTGGCAATCCTATGAAGGAAAAGTAAAGACTTGAAAAACACTAGGAGAAAACTGGGACCAAACTGCAATGAAGACAGTTGCATTTGGCTCAAATAAACAGGACAGGGAGAAATATGCCTTTAACAGAGAAGAAAGTACAAAATTTGTGAGAGGTACAAAGAATCCCTAGTCTTTAATACTATGATTTTATGGGAGACTTTTTTAAAATTCAAACCACGATGCAACTTTAGATCATGGCATTCACTGGACAGAATCTTAGATCATATGTATCTGCTGAAAGAAGATTTCTCCTGACATAATTTCTTTTAACCATACTTCCTGGTTTTAAGCACAGCTGAAAATTAAGCACCATGCAGCCACTCACTCTCTCTCAACCCCACCCTGGTGGAATGGGAAGGAGAATCAAAGTAAAACTTGTATGTTAAGAACAATTTAATAATTGAAAATAAAATAAAATAAAATATAAAATAAAACAAAACACATGATAATGTGAAAATAATGGTAAACGATAATAATAATGACAATAAAAAGGGAAAAAACAAGTGATGCACACGGCAATTGCTCACCACCTACTGACCAATGCCAGACATCCCTTCCAGAGCCCAGATCAGCCACCCATCTGGGTAACTCCCCCCGGTTTATATACCGGGCATGATGTTTTATGGTGTGGAAAACCCCTTTGGTCAGTTTGGGTCACCCATCCCAGCTATGCCCCCCTGTTTCTTTTGCACGCCTCCTCACTGGCAGAGTATGAGACAAAGAAAAAAAAATGTCCTTAACTTAGGATAAACATGACGTGGCAGAAGAAAAGCCCAGCATTGTATTATCAACACCATTCTCATTCCGAATCCAAAACACAGCACTGTAATAGCTACTGAGAAGAAGTTAACGCTATCCCAGTTGAAACCTGGACACCATATTAAAATGCTACAAACCATCTATTTGTATGGAATTATACACTATATTTCCAACTATATGTTATGGCAAGAATAAACAACTTTTTGAACCTGTATTCCTTGGTCTTGCATTAATTTTTAAGTCAATGCAGAGATGTCCCTGTATAATGTTCAAGTAGTATCAGAAAGTGTTAGTTATTTAAAACCAGCCTCATAGTTAACTGTAAAGATGCAAACTTTCCCGTTTCTGCTTATACTCCTGGTGGTAATGCAGGGTCCAAGTGTACAGGCACAGTACAAGGTTAGCAGCTCTGACTTAACAGAATAATCAAATCAGTACTATCAGGAGTGTAAATACATTTATTTTTCCAGATTATAGGACTGATGCACTGAAGATCATTATCCCACCTTTTTTTATGTGAATACAGTACATGCAGCATAAAATTATTATCAGACGCTGTGTGCTGGAACACTGAGCTCCCTCCTGCACCTAAGAAAGGAATGATCATTTGGAGGTACTTACTATTCCCAGCTTGGCAGAGAGTTCAGAGCAGCTTTCCATTAGAGGAAACAAGAGAAGACAACAATAGACATGGAGGAGACTCTTTGATGAGCAACTGCCTAGAAAAAAGAATCCCAGAAAGATGGAAAATATTATGGGTACCTACATTTTCAACAAAAAATACAAGTCAGTTTCTCAAAAAGGCTGTAAAATTGGATGTCATATGTCTTCTTCCCTCCTGAGGAACCATTTGCTTTGTTTTCACAATATCCAGATCTGTGGGGAGACAGTTTGCTTCCTGAGACTACCCCTGTGCCTCTGCAGGACTCAGCTCTGCCTACCGCAGACCTGGCAAAGCAGGGAGACCCAGGCATTGCCTGTGACGCCATCTCCTGCTCTCTGGCTGCCTAAAGACACTGAGGAGATCTAATTTCTTCTTTCTTCTACCCTCCCTGGTGCTGGCTGAAGCAGGAGCTGGGTAGGCTGAAAATGAAAAAGGGATGGGACAGTAACTACCAGTGAAAGTCATACAACACAGGTTGCAGAGCCAGGTTTCAATGGCATGGAAGGTCTAGAGGCTGGAGTTAACTTACATTAATAACCTCCAAAGCAAGTGTTTCCACGGAGAGCCCAGGCCAGGATTTTCTCCCAGGGCTGATGCTGGTATGAATTGCACTGAAAGAAACACCTGGACAAAGCACATAATGTGCCCTTGCTGTGCCAGAGAGGGAAATTTAATTCTCAGGGTGTCACTTGGTGCTTATGCTGCACAAGTTCTACAGGACTTTTCTTTCCATCAAAGGGCTGTTTGTCGGTCCATTTTTCTTGTGCCACATTTGTGTCATTTTTCATTAATATGCTGGATTTTTGTATCTTTTCCATATCAGAGGCAGTGTGGGGTTTGCTCTCTTCTGCCTTCACTTCATTTCTGTATTCTCAGACGGCATAACTGCAAAATATTGAACACATAGCAAGCGTATCACACTGCTTTGCAACCCCTAGATACGAAGCCAGAGAAGATTAAGTCTCTTCAGTTAGCAAGGCCCGTTTCTGATGGCTTTTTTCCCAAAGCTATCTACAGGTTGAGATGAAAGAGGTGTCTTGTGTAAACCAAGAGTCACGGCACGCACAGTAGGATTTTAAACTTTTGGGGCAGGGAAGCTGGGAAACACTGAGCTGGGGTGTGCTAGAGGGGAATCCTGGGATTTCATTTAAGTCTGAAAACGTTCATCCAGTCTGTTGGTTACCCTGAATCAGATTTGAACAAGTTTCACAGACTGACTGTGCAAAAGCAACATTTCGGCCCTGTTGTGGTTAGAGTTTACATTTCTCTTCAATTTCCTGTGTGAAAAAATCGGAGCTCTTACTATGTTTCTGCCTTGGCTGTGTAATTTGGGACTGGCTGCTGCCTGGAGCTTTCTGTGATGAGGGAGGGAGAGAAAAGTTTATGAAGGCATTTAGTAGGCATGGATGGAAAAGCAAGATTATCAAAAGATGTACCATGGGGCAGTGATGAAGTGGGAGGGGGCAAAAATGATGAAAAAATGCAGTAAATACAGAAAAAGTGGGTGAAATACTTTTAAAGTACAGAAATACTTCTAAAGTACAGACTGATCTGCTCATAGCTCTGTTGCTGAAAATCAAAACCACTGCAACGCAACCAGAGTGCTCTAAGCCCTGAAAACTCACAGGCAAGGGCCTGGCAGGCAGCATCTCTACACCTTGTCCATGGAAATCCACTCCTTCTTTGTGGATAAAGGACTTCAAAACTCCTGGGTCTCCTGGTAGTTAAAAAAAAAAAAAAAAGGCCACAAATTTAAAAATAATGTATATTTAGACAGTGAGAGAAAGCAGACCAGAATCTGATGGGTTCATTTTCTATATATGGAAACATTTAGGACAGAAAACTGCAGTCATTCTATCCAGCATCTAAATAACTTCTGAAAAGAAACTACACAGGGTAATCCAGTTGTCTAAAGGTTAAGGGAAAATGTGAAGTGTATTACCGAGAAAACTGATCCAAACCTTTAGTGGTAACACAGTGGCTGGAAATTTCATTGCTTTTAGTAGAATCTAAGAAAGAGCTTTTTTCTTGTGGAATTACTGCCTTATTTGTAAGTAAGGTAAACTCTATCCTGGTTTGCATTTATTTTATCTTTGCTTATACATACTTTGAAAAGCAAATAAATGTACTTTTTCTGGTGTAAAATAGAATACAAATAGACAGCAGAAAAAAATTAGAAAAGTTTTTTGGTTTTTTTTTTCCAAGTGGAAAGTACATTTTTCAGTAAAATCACCCAGAAAGTTAGATTGATTCTAGGCATATTTTTAGCTATGAAAATGGAAACATCTAAGTAGTTCTTTTGAGGAATAAAGAAATCAAAGCTGCCTGCAGAACACAGGCAGTACTTACAAAAATACCCTTTTGCTGAAAACTTCATTTCATATCAAAATCACCAGGCTGTTTGATACCCCAGCCGGGTCCTGTACTATCCCTGTTGCTGCTCCTGCCATCCTGCAAGTCTTATCCATCGCCTCAGGGAGCTGTGGATCAATGCCTAAGCTGCAGAGAACAACTCTGTCTCCAGATCATTTATGAACAGGGAATGGCATCTGGGGAAGGGTGCTCCTAGAGGTTAAGTCTTCTGAAGACAGTTGTGGATCCACAGGATAAATTATACTCTCAGTCCTTCCCTGCTCGAGGTCTGCAGCTGGTTGAGCATCTCTTGTTCTTCAGCAGCTCTCCACCATTTTTTCAGCTGTTTAAGCACCAGCTGAAACTCCAGTGAGTCTCAGCTATTCAGCACTTCTCTCATCACTAGGTATGAGAAGGAACCAGTTCTGGAGCTTGTCTTCTCCATCCTTCTGCCATTTCACTCTATTTTGGTCTTCTAGTGTCATACTGTAAACAAAGGTCAATGTAATGGTTTAAGAGAGGCTTTAGAAATGTGTAAAATGATTAAGCAATCTTAGACTAGAAAAGTGATGGAGTTTGACATGGGATAGTCATGCTGTACAACCCTAATGCTGGTGGGGAAGCTGTGCTGGCAGGTAAGGTGGGTCATATTGTTGTGTGACAGATAGAGAGAGCAGAAAAGATAATTGGATCTATTTGTCTGTCCATGTCTGACTTCACCTTTTTCACCTTGTTGTTGGCACAGAGATGTTACCACAGGATCACCAGCAGGCATTAGTCACCCTACTATGAGAAAAAATAGAAGAGAAACAAAAAAAAGTAACACACAAAGCAAAAATAAAAGGCTAGCTCTGTTTTTTCTCTCTGAAAGAATGGACTTGTATTTATTTACAGAACACCAAAAATGTCTCCAAGATTTATATCCATATATGAGCTTGAAAAATCCTTCAAGATTTCTGGTAGTCCCCTTGGGAAACGTTATGTCAGAGCTTTTCAGACATTGCCTGTGAATGAGAGATTTTTAGTGTCCCTCACCACCCAGTCAAGATAGTCAGGGTACCTGAGGAGGTTTGTCTAAACTCTCTGCTTTCTTTCCAGTTCTCAGTGTTAGAGAGCAATCACTTCTGGGTAGTTTTACAGCTGAGAGAAAGGATTGCTTTCATCATGACGCAATGACTTCTGAATAATCAATCACCAAAATGAACCAGACCACTGCAGTTTGTTCCTTGGGCTCACCTCCATGAATGAGGAAGATTTCATTCTGCTCTTCAGAGATGGTTTGTGGCTTGACAAGCATGTTGAAGAATTGCTTTGACTGGGAACAGCAAGTGGATTGCCACGCTGAGTTCCTGAGAAAGGGACATGAATTAGCAGAGCTGCCTTCGGAGGACTGATACGAGATGCTTGGCCACCCTTGTTAACCCATTTGTGGTAATGAATGAAAGAAGTAGTCCTCAAAATAAAAAAAAAAAAAAAAGATAAAAACTACCCATAAAACTGTGGCACATGAAAAAGTTGATTTACTTGCTTGGGTACCTTTTTCTGGATAAGAACTGAATTTAATAAAAATACTCTGGGGTTCATGCATTTATCCAAGCTTGCAAAAACTTCCAGATATTGATCTTTCAGATCAATGTATATATAAAAACATGGAACAAGTCTCTGCTCCTGGACGGTTTGAATTTTTAAGGTTTTCTTAAATGAGGAACAGATAAGATACATTACCAGTGACACGACTGTGCAATTTTTTTAGTCATAAATCTATATATTCAATTTAAAGCAAGTTTCCATGGCTGGCCTTTGTAACCTACTTATCATGGGTTTTGCAAAGTTCAAAGTGAACACTAAAACCAGACTCAGATGCACTGATTTCTCTGCCATGAGCAAAGCCATATTTGAGCCTGGCATAGTCTGGTCATGTTGGCAGGTCTGACCTGCTGGATGGTAGGAGGCTTGACATGCACACATGTACCACTACAGAAAAACACATAAAGCCCATTCTGTCCTCTACATTGTTCCCCCCACTGCGTTCACTCCCACTTTTTCACAGAATCTATCTTCTTGGCAGACAGGGAGGATTTTCCCTGTAGGAACCTTGCTGTAATATGAAATGCAGGCAGCAGTGCAGGAATCATCATTCTGTGTGTGTGATTTGGGGGCAGTGAGGGACCACACAGCATCTATCGCTGGCTTGAAACGGTGTTTTAAGATGCTAGAGGCTCCAAGGGAAGATTTTTGCGTGTTTCTAAAACAGACGGTAAAAGTTAGAAGGATAGTGTCTGAGAACTCCTCTTTTTGATCATACTCTGCAAATACATACAGTGCTGTGAGCTGAGTTAAGGAGCAAGGGGCACTAGATAAAATAAGACGTTGTAATGGCATTTTTCAACTAATTTTGTCATTATCTTTCCACAGAATTGTTCTAAATTTTTAGAAGGTAGTACAGAGAATAGAAAAGAGAAATGTTTCTCACAGTGCTTGCCAAAAAGAATTCAAATATTTGTGTTCATTCTGGATGGGTAAATGTCCTTTGGCAATTGATGTCATTATTGATCTTCACTGCATGAGTATAGCTAAGCAGGAGCCATGGGCTTTATGTGTAACAAACAGAACAGGCAAACAGGCATGAAAAAGAACAGCATTTATGTTTTACAATTGATTTCTTAATAATCTATTCATGCTGGGGAAGGAGGAGGTGAGACCCTGTTTGAGAGTACCAAGATGTTGTAATGCTGCTCATTTAAAAGAATTCTGACCTTAAGAAAACATATATTATACCTACAAACTGGCTGTAAACTTATCCCTGACTTTGAGTCTCATCCCCTCTGCTTTTACAGCAATGCTGTGGGCTCATTCACTTATTTCTTGGGCAGGTCAGTAGAGACAAATGAGGAAAACAACAGGATAAACCAGTACTCAGCCTGAATGAGGGTAGTCAAATGTAGTTAATAGTCTTTTCCTCATTCCAGTAATTTTTGATGCAGGGTAGCTAAATTCTAGTCATTGAACTAGGTTCAATGACTAAATAAAAACATGGTTTTTATACATAAGAAGTTTGATAAAATCCCGTTTCTGTTTCTACTTTTACTGTTTTGGGAGTTCTTTGCTCAGAGTTTGGAATGAAATGCAGGAGGCACTGAGACGGTCTTCTAATCAAGTTGTTTAATAAGTTCTTATCTATGGCATGGCAGCACAGAGCGTTCTCTAGGTTAGGAAGGTGGAAAAATGGCCTCAAACCATGAGTTCCAAGGTTATTTAAAGCCTAATTTATCCAATTATAGACTGCCAACTAACATGTTTCCACTTATAATCCAGTGACTATTCATTTAGTGTCCGCAATGCGGGCTTTCTGAACCAATGGTCAAACTATCCAGATTGGTGAAGAAGAAGGAGGAAAGAAGAAGCAAAACCCACACCCCAAATTCTCCATCTTGCCACTAGTACACTGTTAATAACTCATAAATCCAAATTTCTACATCTCTACATATTTCACCCAGTGATATAACAAATTGCTTTTTAATCACAGAGTAGAAATCTTAGTGTTATCACCAGATAAAGGGAGTCTTTCCCAAGGCCTCAGATCAAATACCATGTCCTTTTGAAACTCATCACCTGTCAATACTGAAAGGTTATAATTATTTAATCTCAGGTCCTGACATCTCCCCCTTTTGTTTGAACTATAAACACTGCTTTCATTGCTCTGTTAAACCATTGTTGGATACACTGAAATAGACAGGGTATGAGTATCACGATGACTAAAATGACAATCAAAATATACATGCCAATTCTCAAAAGCCGTCTCCACAATGGAGCGAGGCTTAGCCAATCAAATAGATCATCCAACCATGATCCTCTTTCAACTTTGAGTTTGGTGATACCCTTTTCTAATCGTTGGATGCTCTTCTGTATTGGTACTGAATGGTCAGAGAGGTTCATGCAACACATCCCATCAAAGTCTCTGCATCCATGTCCATGTACTAACAAAAGATAATCTATCGCTGCTCTGTTTTGCAAAGTTACATGTCTCACACCTTGAACATCTGTTAAAAGATTACTCAATGCGAGAGAAATGGTACGAGAGTTCTTACTTAGCCAACAGCCTAACTCATCCAATTGTTTCAAGGCTGCCCCTGCAGCAGCTTGAGGCACAAAGAGAGCAGCAGCAAACCTTCTTCCATAACCCCATGCGTTAAAATTATCATTACAATCAGGTGAATATTGATCGACAAATCTTTTTACTCTCTACTTATGCTCTTCTACCATTTTTATGTTGCGTGTTTGTAAAGTAAGTCTCCCAATGCTACATGGTCCGCCTCTAGGGTTTGAGGGAATGGCAGGCCAAACTCTATTTCCACATATGAGAGGATCTCCCTGCGGCAACTGTAAAGGGACATGGTTGGGTGCAGTGTGTGAGACTGAGGTGAAATTGCACCAAGATGTTGCATTTTTGTACAATGTATGACTTGGAGTGACATCCGTGATTTTGTTTTTATCCTGTTTTGATTTGGGAGAGTCAGATGTTATGCAAAAGTCCATTTTTACTGAGCCAAGGATTTCCAATTCTTGAAATTCATAGGGCATCTTAGGGAGGAATTTGGTCCAAACATCTCAAGTCTGACAGAAGTTGACAGAATGTTGACATATGACAATATGACAGAAGTTCATCTTTGGATTTCAAAAATACAAGACCTCAAGACATCTATTGGATGTAGCTGAACTGATCAAGCCTGTTGGGCAACTCTTTGCACTCTTTTTTGCTATGGTAGAGGTAATTTTCTTCACAGTAGCTGTTTTGGGGCCGTGTTTTGGATTGCTGCTGAAAATGGTGTTGGTAGTTCAGGGATGATTTTGTCATTGCTGAGCAGTGCTTAACAGAGTCAAGGCCTTTTCTACTTCTCATACCACCACACCAGACAGAAGTCTGGGGGTGCACAAGGAGTTGTGAGGGGACACAGCCAAGACAGCTGAACCCAACTGAACTGATCACAGGGATATTCCAGACCATATGGCATCATGATCAGTATGTAAAGCCGGGGAGAATGTTGTTCAGGAGTTCACTACTCAGACACTGGCTGGGCATTGGTCAGTTGGTGGTGAGCAATTATTTTAATTTTCATCATTTGTCTTTCTTGAGTTTTATTTCTTTCTAATATTTTCCTTTTAATTACTGTTGTTGTTATTATTACTCTTATTATTAAACTCTTCTAAACCCAGGAGTTTTCTCACTTTTTCCCTTCCAATTTTCTTGCCCCCATACAGCCCCAGGGGAGGCTGAACAAGCAGATGTCTGGTGCTTAGTTGCCACCGGGGGTTAAATCACGACATTCTTTCATGCCAAATATAATGCTACATATTTTTTTACTGCTGTCTTGAACTGTTCATGAAGCTTGTGTAATTCTTGCCAGACTACCGTCCCTGTAGGATGTGCTGGTAATGAGTCTTGTTACAGCCATGGTATGACAACGAGGTTAAGACAGAGAGTGGAGGTACAAATATCAAGCAATTACCAGGAGTAGTTGTATTCTCCTCTCAGCACCATGTGCCAAAAATATGTTCCAAGTTAGATTTTGTGGAATCCTAAGGCACACGAGACAGATGGAGATGCAACTGCATTCTTCTGTATTATCTTGGGTACGCTTAAGCCTAATGGGCAGCTATTAAGTTTACTAGCTTGGAACATATACAACACATCTTGGAGTTTTTCTGATTTATATTAATAAATGTTTTTGCTAATGATTTTTTTTTTCTAAATAAACTCATATTGCATTTGAGTGAAGCTCATACCTGTCTAGCAGGTATTTGGCAGTCTGAAGCTCTGCATGAAGAAGTAATATGACACAAATCCAGCTCCCTATTCAAAGAGACGTTAACCTTTCATAACAAGCTGTAATTCCTCCTGAGAATTCAGTGCGTACTTAAAAGGAGTTTCTAGTATAAAACTATTACTTTAGCTGACCTCATAGATGAAGATCTTTGTGCAAAACCAGCACCAGTTATGACTGATCACCAGGTTAAGTACTCTCATTTATTAAAGGACAGTGGGAAAGGTCCAAGAATTGCTTCAGCTGAAGTACCAAATTACATTGCTAACAATAGTGTTTCACTGAAAATGGACCTGTTTAACTGCCTTGCCTTTATGTTGCAGAAAAATAGGCTGTGGTTTTATGCTCTTCTACTATTTTTACCTTCAGGAGCCTCAGACAGTATACAAAAAGGAACAGTGACATGCCAAAATAGGGCACAGAGGAGAGCAAGGTGACTTGGAGACTCCACCTCCATTCTAGGTAATAGCTCTTGGGAGTCCTGGAGCATGTGAACATTTTCTTTCCCTTTAGAGTGAATGCCCATGGGCTGCTGGGGACCTCTTGGTGCTCACCTGAATGCAGTACTTGGACTGTATGTCATGACTAAACAGAGAAACACATCTAAGCTTGACAGCTACATCTAAACCTTTTGGGAATTTGTAATTATGAACTAATCTGCAAACACAAGAGTATCTGCTCGCCTTCTCTGTTTTGGAGGTTTGGTGCTCAAGAAATGACAGCTACAGCAGTATTGTCACTGCTCTAGGAGCAGGGATGGTGCGTCAGAAAAGACTCAGAAAGGCAAGGCTGCTTCCTCAAACAACAACGTAATATATAAGCTGACCTGTCTCCACTGAAATTCTCCTTCCGAGTGTCCAGAAAAACTCAGGATTTCCTTACTCTGCAAAAGTGGGATGAAGAAATTAGAAGTGCTTGTAGGCTGTCAGAGTGATTGTACGTAGTTCTTTTCTGTAGCCCGCCCAACCATCACAGCCAGGCAGCAGTCTTGAAACCAGGATGCAAGTGAAGACAATCGGAAAAATGAAAAACATGTTGAACATGTTTTCAACAGTGTTGAAAAACATCAATGGCATTTTACTTGTCCATTAGTAAAAGCTACGCAGACAAGAAAAATATAATGATATACCATTGATCTGCAGCTTCTTAGTAGTAACAAGATTTTCAGAGCTAAATCTTTGAATCTAGATTTTCCAGAGGAGCCAAATGGATTCAATTGAGAGCAGAAAGTGTGAAACAAGCTGAGAATCTTGCATTGTCTCCTCTTATCACCATGTTATATGTCTGTGATAATTAGTGACAAGTTCTATGCCCAATGACTTGGAAAATGAGAAAAATTATAGCATTAATCACAGTGGTGTCAGTTCTCTGGAAAGCTGAAACTTAGATATGCATTAGATTTTTTAGTTTACAGTGTAATTCAATTAATTTCTTTAGCTAAACATGTATTAAATTAATCCTTATTAATCTTTTATGAAAAGACATTCGAGTGGATCTGAGGGTAACGATAGCATTATTTAATCTCCTCACACAAATAAAAAGATGATATAAACTGACACCATGACATAAACATAATAATGGAATAGCTCCCCAACCAATATCGTACCAAAGGTCATTTTACTCAACTTTTAGGTCTCCACCAGTGAGCAGCAGTGGTAGTTTATGAACAATATGAATGGAAGTATATCCAGAAGGTGGATTAGGGGTTCCTAAGCTAAAAGTGGAATGTGAACTATTGTGTTTATTAAGTAGCAAAAGAACCCTAATATTAGTAATTTTGGCTGATGAAATATCCTGCAAAAATAAGCTGTATAATTTAATTGTAGCCACAATTAAATACAAATAATTCCAAATTTTTGATTCTATTGTTTCTATTTGCAAACACAGTTTATGAATACTGGCAGGATGGGGAAAGCACTTTTATCACCTAGACAAGATTTCCAGGACTGCCTTTCCTTCAGACTTTGAGGAAGTTGGCAGAATTTATTCACAATCAGGTTGCTGTCAAGGTCATGTGATCTCAAACAACATTAGGGATTAGAGATAGAGGCCACAAAGAACCCTTGCCCACTCAGCATTCATGTGCTAACAGAGATCAGTTGTTTAATGCTTCCTTATAAACAACAATAGATAATAAAACTGAAAGTGATTGCCTGAACCAACAAACTAACCCATCACTAATGGAAATAATACTGACAAGACCTTGAAAGGCAGTGATAGATGAGAAAGGAAAAAGAGAAGGAAAAAAAAAAGCAACTCTGAGATGTTTGACTCAATTTTGTGCTATTTACGTCTCTCTTGGGAAAGAAGAGGCATTGGAGATTAGTGGCTGTAACCCTCTCAAGCACAAGAATCCAAGAGAAAAGGTCTTTACAATGCAGTGAGTTGGCACAGCACATGAGATAATCTTGCTTTGGTGGATACTGCAGGATGTCATAGGATTGCACTCACATGGCCTATTTAAACTATGGATTGGATTAAGAGACAATTAAAGCTTGGTTTTCTTTAAACAGAAAGATGAAATATTCTTTCATGTTTCAAGAAAAAACATTATTTACTGTTCCTCAAAGCTTAAATTAATCGTAGAATGCTGGATGGATTTTGCTATTCCTAATTGAAATTATTTTAAATAGATGTATTTAATTTTCAGTTGCATTGAAAAGTCATTTTTAAAGACAAGTCATTCCCTTTTGCAGAAAAAATTGCATTTGCTTGTAATTTTTCCTCCTTTTGAAAGTCCCATTCAAATATAAAGACAAAAATGAAGCTACAGGCTTGGTTTTAAAAGTGCATCTCTATCACTACCTTTTTGATGCATGAACATGATAAACTCTTTGATGTAGCCTTCATAAGCTCCAAATGTTCTTGGACTCCTGCAAACAAAATAGATATATCTTCAAAGCAGAAAATCTTCCAGCTCTTTTTGTCTCTAACAGATAAGCACCCCTTAGAAAGAAAGAAAATGGCAGAATTTGTACTTTCAAAAAAAGTATAGAGTTTGAAGATACATTTCATTCTGTTTACTAGTGTGTGATGCAGGCTCTACAACAATTTCTTTGCAAGAAATAAAATGTTTTTATTCCGATGGTGTATAGTTACCAGGATATTTTTGTATGACCCCTATGCACATTGTAAAACTCAAATATAGTTTTTTGCTGCTCCATAAAAGTCCCCAGTTGGGAAGCACACCTCTGTCTTTGCAGGAAGAAAGACATCCAGTAGTATGAACACAACAGTGCAACTCAGGATCTGCAGTTATATGATCTGCTACAGATTTACTCCTGGACTATTTAATAAACAAGCTCAGACCTGTAAATACAAACACCAAGAAAATGTATGGCTGGACTTTCACTCTATATTAACACCCAACAAGGCTATTGACATCTTCAGACAGTGTACAGTCTCAGGCAGTATACTGTTATTAAAATGCATCACTCAAAATGAAGCAGTTGTGATTTTAGCTTGTTTCAACAGCTGAAGCATGTCAATCAGCCATGAAGCCCCAGAAGACCAAGGAGTTGGGCATCAAAACTTCTAGAAAAAAAAGGAACAAAAAAAGAGATTCTGTTTTACTTCATAAGTTGGTTGAGTTGAAGGCATTTGAAGGGAATTTTTTGACAAAAATTTATACAAAAAGAAAAACTGAAGAAGCATAAAACATGTTGAAATGGTGTGCTTCAGTCTTTGTGGATCAAAGTATTGTTTAACATTTCATTGCCCCTTTCAATGTCATTTGACCAAAACATAGGAGAATCCTGAGTATTTATCACTAATCCATGACAGCTTGGTTCAATTGTACTTGGAAATGACTTGATTGATTCAAAGGCTCATTTATTCTCCAAGACTTCCTGCTATGGACTAAAATATATTTTGAAATTAAACAGTTTCCTTTGAAAGAAAGAGTATGGAGCTAGACTGAGGTTTCTTTAGAAAGAAAGTATCCAGCACTGATCAGTTTTTCTGGCAGCTGGGAGGTGATAAAACATCAAGGTATCATTAAGATCATTGATGAAGCATCCTTGAGTGATCTGTAGTAAGCTCTGATATTAGGAATTTTCTACCTAGTGCCAAGCTGTGGAGGCTGCCAGCTGGTCTGGGGATCTCATGGAAACAAACCTGGACCACTTCGACCTCGACCAAATTGTCCTGTACCCATGAGAGTTTCAAAGTATCCAAGTTGGAAGAAGACAGAACAGCAAGAACAGCAAGGACGGGAAGAGATAACTATAACAAAGGACTGTTAGTTGAGCTTTACTGCTATGTATAAAATATTGTTATGTCCAATGAAGGTAGAACAGGTATTTGCTGTAACCAATAGAACTTAGAGAAGAAGAGCAAGAAGGGTATAAAACCGGCCATTGTAAAGTAGAGGGAGCTTCTCTCCTGCTTTTACCTTTTAGGGCTTTTGGCTTTTAGCTCTGCTGCAGTTAAATAAAACCTTTTAGTTCTTAGCCTCTGCAAGCTTCATTCTTTTCATCCGTCTCAATATCCACACCAAGCCACTGTCTTTCAGCTTCTGTGAAGCAGCCAGTGCTGGTATCCCTCTCTGAGTGTCAGAGGCTCCCAGAGAAAGGGTTCATGTGATTTTGTGCTCCCTAGATATAGTGTTCTTCTCTTGTCTTACTGTGTGGAACACACAGCCCAGGAAAGAAGGGGAGATCTAAACTGTTTGAAAAGTCATAATTTTCACAACAAAACAAGTCAATCCAGAGGGACCTGCCAGTGTCCTTCTAAAACTGAGACAACTTGGTAGTTTTGTCTGAGTTTTGTAGAGAAGTTCTAGCTTGTTTATAGTTGGAGACATATGGCCAGTTGAAGATGACGAAAATGAATGTGGCAAATGAAAAAAAGGTTTGTATAAGCCACTGGAAAGTGAGTTGTTTTCTACAACTGTCTCAAGCTGGAGATAAATGGTTTTTTTCTTAAACACAGCAGTAAAACCAGGATGCTGGAAGCTGATTTGCAATTCACCTACCATTGCCACAGCTGTGATTCAGAATTTTGGGTTTACTCTCGAAACTGTACACAGTGCCCCAGAGCTGGCTGATCTTGCAAGTTTTCTGCCTTCCTGTGGATGCTTGTAAAGCTACTCTCAGCCTGCAGATACCAAAAAGCACAGCTCTGCTGAGAGCCACAAAAAAGAGAGGAAGGTTTCCATCCTGCAAGAGTAAAGAGGTATCCTAAGTGCTTGAGGAGGTACTGATGTGCTACAACCGAGAGAGAAACAGATCCATTTTCTGTCCTGCTGTTTAGACAAGAATGTCTGAGGCTCTCTTAAAAATTTGCAGACTTTTTCAGAACCTTTTTTTTGGCTCTGTTGCATAGCTGACATTCTAAGCTTTGCTGGTAAGCTTCCTCTGCTGGTCCAGAAATTAAAGCTGCCAATTACCTGGTTTGAAACAGAGGCAGGTTGTTCTGGCTAATCTGACCAGAAGTGTAATTGTACATATCATTAACTATTTTTTTCATACCTGGCAAAGAAAGCAAGAGGCTGGTATATGGTTGTTCTCTTACCTGCTAGTTATATTTGAATGAATAGAATTGCAAGCAGCTGTTGCAGCAGCCTTAACAGAAAGCACTCTTACTCAGCACTAGAGACTTTTCCAAAATGCATAGAAAAAATATGTGAATGTCTTTTCACTCAGCATCATGCTAGAAAACTGCTACAGTTCCCCAGATCCCGCAAGTGACGGTACTTTTTGCAGCTTGGTGGAAAACAGAAACTAGCTGAAGTCTTTCAGCCACGTTGGTTTCTGATTTCTGTTCCCCTGTTTGTTCAGTGTTTTTCTGTACCTTTCTGGTCTGGGTACACAGGAGTACAACAATCTGCCACTGATGTCTTAGGAAAATGGGGTATTTTACTACTTCCTGCATGCAGAGCCTTCCCTCCTGGGTTCAGCATCTTGAGGCAACAGCCAAAGGCTATTAGCATTGCTTTCTGTATTGTTACAGTGCCTAAAAATTCAAGGCAAGAATCGGGCCTGATTGTGATGGGAGTTGAACAAGCACTGCTGGAAAGTCCTGCTCTGAAGGATTCATGGACTTTTCAGCAGTAATTCTGATTATAATAATTTACAGACTTACACTAGCAGAACCTAGGGCAATTTGGCCTGTGATATAAGCATGATGTGGAGTAACTCTTGAAAATGGCACAATGAAAAATTTAATCCATGTGGCAAGGTTTAGGAGACTAATTTCACTCTATAGCCACCGGATGGTGGGGAGGATACAAAAAGCAATTCATGGTCCTGCACTGAATCACAGCCTGTAAAAGCTCTTGCCCCACGTACCCTGGGGAAAAAAAAAAAAGCACTTCCAAGTTGGACACAAATGGTAGATTGCATATTTAGGCACATTTTTAGGAAACCTCCAAAAACACATTTTCACAAAAAATGGACCCTGATAATAAGTCTGGTCTAACGCATACCAACACTAAATAATTCTGACAATACGTGCAGTTTTATAAAAATTTAAATGCATTGTACAATTAAGTTAGTTGTAATGAAAGGGCTTGATATACTAGTTGGAAGTTTTAATTTCTACATTGTCATCTTGATCAATATTTTCTTACCTTATTACTATATTAAATGCTGATTTTAACTTTATACCTAATGTTATGAGCACAATCTTTTACATTTCAATGTAAGTCTAAGTAAAATTAGTGGAAACTTCTTAAACTTAACACAATAAACACTTTTATGTTCCTTCAGAATTTTTAGAAATTATTAGTATTCACCTAGATGGACACTGTTTGCCTATAAAAGATAACATAGCCTATATATGATATATATAGACATTTATATAAAAAGTAAGATTTCTCTATACAAGAGAAAGCCATCATATCGTATATTAGCTTATTGGAAGTTTTGCAACATCAGTTGTTTTTCACCACAATTTAGAATTACTAGAAGGAAGATAAGAATGAAAGGCCACAGCAGATGAGACTGAAGGTCTGTACAGCTCAATATCCTCCCTCTAACTGGGTCCCAGAGCAAGTGACTGAAGGGGATCACAGACACAGCTGAGTACATGACCATGCTGAATATGTCGAGCACAGTCATGAGTCTCAGGACTTACAAGACCTGTGTGGTTTCTGTGTAGTTGGTAACACTTAATGAGCTGATTTTTCCTGGACTTGTCCAGTCTTCCACGAGCCCATGTAAACTTTCAGCATCACAACACTCTGCAACCAGACCATCCACATCCCAAGCTTTTGAAAGTGTGTTTTGAATAGGTCTCCTTTCAGTTTCCTGTGATGCCACCTGCTCTTTTACTGAGAGAGACAACAAATCGACAGCCTCTGATTCACTTTCTCCCTGTGCCATTCATGATTTTATGGAGTTTGACATTTCTGGAATGCTGGAATTTTATTTTAAAGAAATTTCCATGGAGCAGACTTCCAGTTCTCAAAAATTTAAAGAGAAGACTGTAATTATCAATAATGTCAGTCCCTTCAATAGAGCATTCTCTAGTGGCTTTGGACACAGTCTTATGGGCAGCATATGAAGACATTTTCTTTTCCTGGTACCAATTTTTTAGAATCTATTTTTGTTAGTGAACTGCAGAAAAGCACAGACACATGAACATGCACAAAACAACAAATCTTTTATTTGCTTTCTGTGAAAGGAGACAAAAATCCAATGCTTGCCAGCTTCATATTGTTCAGATGGTTCCTAACTATGATAGACTATGAAAATTCCCATTAACTGCAGACAAAAAAGGCTTACACTTGATTTGCTTATCAAAACTACATTGTACCATGAAAGACAGAAGATTCGCAACTTTTTACGATATTTTGGAGTCCAGACGCTTAGTGTTATTAAAGAGCCTGACTTGATTAACTCTACCTCTAGTTAGAGAAAGTGATGCATGTTTTAATAGTTCACAGGTCATCTTTCAACAAAAAAATCCTCAGATGGTTTGCTATTATGAATTTCATAAGGTCTGAATACACTTTGGAAACATTTTCAAGAATTATTCTCTGTATCCCCCAAAATTATGGCAACTCCAAAGGCTTGCTGGCATTTTTGAAGCTACTGAGTAACACCGAGCTATCTATGTGATTCATCTGCAGTGTAAAGCAGGTGGAGCAAGTGAAGACAGGAATATTTTATTTGATTCTTTCTGCTCAGACATACAATGTGGAAACTAAAGGCATTATGGAAAAGAACAGGGCAGGACAATTTGGGATAATTTTGTAATTTATGATGCATGGAGTCACTATGGAAAATTCATTCTTTCATACTTGTTAGGGATACCATCTGTTATCTACAAGGCTTCAAATAAGTATTGCATCATTATTTGCTATTTTATCAATGCCATGTGTACCAGCTACCACGATTTTGCACTTTGTTTTTATTAACTAAGAAATCTGGAATACTAGGAATAAGCAGCAAATTTCTGGTGAGGAGTGCTGGAAGATCTTCATTGGATAAAGATGCTCAGATTTTGCATAACCTGTTGGGTAACAACAGCTGGGTTGCATCTGGAGACAGGGCAGGGAACAGACCTGGAGCTGCAGTGTTTGCACAAGAGGTGCTGCTGGCTTTCCCTGGCTCCCAAGGAGCCACATACGGCTCTGGGAGAGCTTCAAGAGAGCAAAAAATGTGCAAAGTTATAGGCAGATAGGCTTTGTCTCATTTTTTCAGAAGTCTGTGATGTATTATGTTATTATTATTACTATTGATAGCAATGTGTGTTACATCCAGGACTCTTATTATGCTTAGTATTAACAACAGATGCTGTAGGATGATAATACTAATGCAAAGGGAGAAATAAAGCAACAAGTTAAACAACTGTGAAATTGTTCACTGCTTCTTCAATACTCCATTAATCACACAGCTCACTGACGGATATTGGCTGCGAACCAATGTGACAGATGGTGAATAAAAATCAATGTCTTTTAAAAACCACCCACAGCAATATATTTCAGTTTTACATTTTGGGCCTGCATCTCTTCTCCTAGCCACAAGGTAACACAGCATAAATATACATCTCTGTGAGTAACTGCAATGAAAGGAGGTCCAAATCATCTTTAAAATAAAATGTAGGGACATTGCTTAAGAATAAGTTAACTCGTTTTGGAATTTATTTTCCAACACATTATGGAATTTATGTTACCTGATAGTACTGATATAAAACATAATTAATTGTGTACTTAAAAGTCAAATGGAAATAAAGATTTGTCATTGAGAAACTAGCCCCAGGTGACACAAAAAGTCATACTTGAATGTTTTTTATAAATATCGCATAAAGGACAACTAATTCTCTTACGCTGCACCCGCTCTTCACTACCATACTTGTTCTGCAATCCCTGTGTTATGGCTGCTTCCATTGTCAAGCCCACAGTTGACATAAGAGTCAACTGGATCACTCTTCTCTCCCAGGAATTTTCAACATCTATGAACTTAGTAGCATTATAAAATGTTCTACAGTTGAGGTGTGGATACCTTCAGAATTTTCAGTTACTTAGGTGTATAGATACTGTGTTTGTTTTGAAAATAATAAAATTAAAATCATTGCTCTATATTCAACCAAAACTGTTTGGGAATCTGGGCAGAAAACCTTTAAATATTTTTGGATAGAAAGCAAACACATTTCAAAACTTCTAATGTTTGGTTTACATACTTAAAAAGCAAAAAGTTCTGATTTGCATTTCTAAGTGAGGTTTTTCAAACTTCTAGGCTACACAAAGAAGTTGCCCTATGTCATGTTGTCAGGTGTAGCAACAAAAAAATAGCTATGAAAAAAATTCCCTCTCTCTGATGAAACTGTCACCCACTGATTTACACCAATTTGCTCCTTTCTGTTTTGTTATTTCACTCTGTGATATCTGACACATTTGCTTTGAATTACTGAACTCCTTTAAGCATGTCCTTATCTACTTTTCAGAGCATCTGTCTCTTTTCAAAGATATACTTATCTAATATTCCACTTATGGTGCCTATTTAGATTAAATACAGAATGTGAGTGCAGTGATTCATGTCAAAGTGTCCTGGTTCCAGCCAGGACAGGGTTAAAATGAACCCTGTCCTAGCCAGAACCAGGACACAAAGAAAAAACTTCTGCTAGAAAAATAATGAGCCTGAATTCCACCAGGATGAAAAATGATGGATGCAGGATTCCACCACATCTCTCAACTTACAACCACCTGGGCAGAAAGCAGGTAACCAATAACAGCTCTTCAGATGGCTTACACGAAATAGATGTGCAGGCTGAAGCAGAAAGGTACACAGATGCCCAGAAAATGTGGCATTATGACCTGAACAACAAAGCAACAGACTGGGACAAAAGCCAGGAGGAAGGTGGCTCCAGCAGGCTGTCCCAGCTGCAGAGCCCCAGCTGCCCTCAGAGGTGCCAAGAAGCTCAGTGCAGGGCAGTGCTGGTCTCACATGTGCCACACGTGCTGGGTGGATGAAGGACAGCCCAGCAGCAGGATGGTGGTGCTGGCCCTGAGCCATTTTAAAGTGCTGACATGTGGGGAACTACAAAAGTCAAATCAAGATCTTTGGTATTTTCTTTTTCTTTGGTAGTTCGATATATTAACAAGACAAAATCCTGCTGTCAGGTTTGATTGGCTGGGTATTGTGAAGGGCACATAACATTGCCTTGCCAGTCTAAGTTTTAGATCCTGCTTTGTTCATTGTTTCTGGTACTACTGCAGGTTTGGCTTTTTTACCAAATATTTTACTGCTAATATTTTATATTTGCTTATTGCTGTGGGTTTTTTCCTAAACAACTTTCTTAGCAGTACTCCTAAAAGAATAAGCCAGTAGCTGCACAGCAGCACTGATGAAACTTCTAACATCCAAAGCATCCATGATTAAAACTCATTATTCCAGTTTGTTTTACAAGATAATACATTAAAAAAAATCCTATTAAAAGTTAAGCACCAAAATACTCATTAAAAACAAACTAAACATCTTTAAATGTTTAAAAGCTGTAAGAATTTTATATTATGACTGAACTGTCAACAATAATGTTTTATTAGCAGCTTTCTGCACTGTAAAACTGCAGGGAACAGATGCAGTTTATCTGGAGCATATGGAAAACAATTTCACAAAGTGTAAAATCAGAAAATCTGAATATGTTTTCATTAAGTGCTTTGGTAGTCATGAACTGATTTTAAACAGAACATCAAACATCAGGATAAAATCTATCACATATTAAATATCCTAAACATGGAATGCTCCAAATTGGTCTGTGAAACAAGGACCCTTATTAAGTGTTGAAGACTGTACTTCTAAAAAATTTGCAGCATAAACCAGGTGTTTTACTAACAGAAACTACAGATGGTCCCAGTCTAGAAAAAGTAGATCCAAGCATGATATGTGGTCCAAAAGTTAGCATAAACACTGCTTATTTACAATGGGCAACATGAGCAAAGGTGAGTGGAATTTATGCATCTTGTGAATCCTTTGGAGATTTTTCAAATCTGCCATTTCTCTAGTTGCATGACCTTTTAAATGCATCCAATGCATACTTACACCAAAGTGATCAAACCTGAGGGTGAATGGTTCTAACCTTGCACCCCTTCAATTATTTCTTGCGAATACAAGTTGCCATACAATAATTACCTCCTAAAGCTGAAGTCTTCTGTTCTTCTGTTTATATCTTCCACCTGGAAGACACAAGGCAGCTGCCCACTCACCCTCTCTCCTCCTGCCCCACATAGTCCTTTTCCTGTTGATCTACACTTATACTCTGGTGGGGATTCTCACTGCAGCCCACTCAATCCCTGGAGAAGACACTCCAGCACTACTGTCGGAGCTCTGTGCAAGAAAGGCCACAATAAAGTGGAACGAGCAGGGCGCTAGGACCCCACCAGAGATCTGAAGAACAAGGAGCAAGAAACTGAAACAACACAGCCCATGTTGCGTGCAGTGACAAGGGTTTAGTGTGTGTGGATTTTCTGCACTCAAGGGCCAAAAGCAAAGGAAGCTCTCACTTCATGTCAAAACAGACATAAAAAGGACACAATCTTATGCACAACATGAGTAGCTGGGGAATAAGACAAAATAAGAGGCATGTGACCATGACATACAAATATACCTGCATACCTCTAATTTGTCAAACGCCACTTAATCATTGTATCAGAGCATCATGATCCCCTTATCACAAAGAGATACATATCTGAGGGATGGCAAACCTAAGGTATGTTCAAGTACTTTTTGGATTTTGTAGTTCAGGTAAAAATAAAACTCAGTTACCAAGTAAATCTGATCTTACAAAACTGACCTTTGTCTCTTACAGAGTTAAGACAAAGGTGTACTCTTTTGGCCAGAAGAAAATTATACAAGTTTTAATAACACAACTAAAGCAATCCTAGGTCTGCACCATTATTATTTGGGTTTTGCTAAAAAGCCTTTGCAAAATCTTTAGGGAGATAAACCTAATATGCAGAATCAACCATCCTGCTTCAGAGGACGAAAATATTTTTCACGTTTCTGATACTGGAGCTTGTACTGAAAAGGAGCACGTGTTTTTCTCCCTTCTGCTTTCAGCTATATCTGTATTTTTTGCTTCTCTTCATTTGGTGCTTGGCAATAGCGAGGTTTATTTTCCCAATCTGTGTTGACCGAAGTGATGTGGTCCCTTTCTTCCTTGCTCTCAGCATGCTTCCTCACTACTGTATATTAGCAGAGCATAAGACAAGCCATCAGGTATTGACTTTACAGAGTGAATCAGTGGCTATTTTGCAAAGTAAAAGTATGAGACGAGAGAATGTGAATCATATATTCCCTGACCTGCAAGTAGTCTAAATCAGAGCAACATCACGAAACAAAGGAGGCAACTTCTGTAAAACTTTAATCCTCTTTACTAGCTTCAGCCTTTTGAAGACAAAGGTAGCTCATCACGTGGCTGTTACCCAAACTCCTGTTCTGTAAATTAACCAGTGATTTTCACCTCTAGTGTAGTCAATAAAGCATTTCAAATCCATCTTTAGAAAGTATGCACTTTAAACAAAATTGACATGCAATCATTCTCTTCTAAAACATGTAAAGTATTTCTCTAGAGCCAAATTTAGTCCTCTTTTTCACTTTGAAAATAATTAGATCCTCAGAGTGAAGTGCCATACAACTTTGGTAAGGACAGCAGAATAACTCCTTTTCTGTTCATTACGTGACCATTGTGGCACCACGTGGGTTCATAGCAGGAGGTGATGAAATGAGACATTACACCAAGTGTTCTCCAGAGGCAGCTTAAAAACCCTTCTCCCTGCACCATTTCAGCCAGCTCCAGCTAGACCATTCACAATCAAAGGTTTGATTAAAAGAATGTATCCAACACGAACTCATCAACCTGTGTCACTAAACTAGAATTAGAAGCCTTGGAAAGGAACCCCTTCCCTGAAGCCAGGCCAAAGTCAGTAGATTTGCATTAATTTCAGCAGACTCAAGCAGTCACATCCAGCACCTGCCAGGATAACCACACTTACAGCCTGAAGAGCTAAAATTTTCTTCTGCAAATTTCTACCCTGGATAACAACTGCCATCTTTTAAGACAGGGCGGGCCAGGAACTCCTCCTTTGCATGTAAACATAAGGTTTGTGTTTTACAGGTGTCATTTGAGCCCTCTTCTCACAACAGGATAATTCCTTTCCTTCTATGTGTGAGTTCGCAGGAATAATAGAGACAGATGGTATTATTCCCAGTATAAAAGGGGGAACTTAGGCACAGAGGAGTAAAGATAAATGTTTATTAATTTGAAGGTCCTGTTTGAAGAAGTAGGGTCTGAATTTCCAGAGAGCTTTGTGCTATTTAGAACTATGTGTTCAAAATAAGACAAATTGCAGAGACTCCAGCTGCACTTGCTACTTCTCTATGCTTTTGTAAACAAGAGCTCCCAAGTCACACAGCTGGAAAATGGGTAAAAAAACCCGAAACCCAAAGACTGCCTGTGAAAACTTTGGGTTACTTGATCTGTCCAGGACCACTCAAGGCCTCGGTGGATAAGTTAGAACTAGACCCCAGTTTCTGGGCCAAGGTTCTCTGCATATGGTGACATGTCTCCCTTTAGTACCCTGCCTAATCCTCAACTCAGTGTCTGTGTTCTAAAACAAATTAAGCTCCCGATTCATTCCCAATCCAGCTCTGAACCAGGCAGCATACAAGGGAGCCCTAAGGCTAAACACCACAACGACCATGCACAATGCAATTTCTAAAATTGTAATTTTCTCGACATTTCTCTGTATTCTGAAAAATTTCTTTCTCACTATATTAAAAAACAAAAAAGCCCAACCAAACAAAACCAGAGTAGTTATTTAATACAAAGGAGTCGCAGACTCTGGAATCCGGGCATATCATTGAACATGAACATTGCTTGTTCATTGGAGCAAACTGAAGAAAATCCCATAATTTCATCCTGTTGATGAATATCATTCCCAGCAGAAACATTCTGATTCTCTGCTGCTTGAGCTAATGAACTCTCAGTAATGCATTATCATCATCCTTGAGGATCATTACTAAAGAGAGAAAGACAGGTTCTGAGAACAAGTTATGAACAAGTCTTCTACCAGGAAGAAATGAACCTTGGAAAATCTGGTTTTTTTCCCAAGAAAAGGCAAAATATGGTTACTATAAAGCCATATGTCATCCTTCAATCCACTCCTTCCCAGCTCTGGCTCTTGCTCCCTTTTTATTGGGCAGTTCCTTTGCACCAGCTGAGCTTTGATGCTGAGACTGATGGGTAAACGTGGGTAGAAAGTTCCTCCTTCTTAATTCTGCATCCAAATAAAGTGTACCTGGCCATGTGCTCCCCCAGAGAAAGTCTTGCTTAGCTTGGTTATTTATTTATTTTACTTCCAGGGAAATATACCTGGCAAGCTTTAGTAAATAACTAGTCTGTACAAAACACATGAGCCGTGATAAGAAGAGGTATATCCCCATTTTATTATTTTCCATGTTTCAATTTTTGGCTCTAAAACAAGCAAAATAAACAAAGAGCCCCAAACCTAAAGCAAAATGTCAACCTTTTTTTTTTTTTTAAATGTATTTAGGATAGTATATTTTAAATTGACCTGCATCTTACAAAATGGGTAAAGTATATAATCAGAAATTAAATTAAAATATTCAGTCTGTGGTAGATGCTTAAAAGAAGAATTTAATTTCACATGCTTGAATTCTAAACGAGTTATATAACTGAAAAAGGATTAGTACTGAGAAATATTGAGTAGGTTTAAAATAAAGCTGGATCTGGGAGTAAAAATTCTATTTCACTGCTTTTTTTTTCAGAAGTAATGCACATACCAGCTTATGAAAATGATTCATAAATTCATGCTATATTTTGATCTTTTGTCAACAAGAAAAATAACTTTACAAAGCAATTGAGGTGCATTTTTTAACACTTATTGAAATTTTTTTTTTTACTCTCTTGATGTGACATTTTGATGAGTGATTTGCCTAAATTTGAAAGTTAAAAGAAAAGAAGGTAGGAGAAAGTTTACCTTTCCATTTCAGGAGTGAAAGTTTAGAAGGTTTTTTTTTTTCAGGTCAGATCTTCAGAAATTATTCTTTTGCCCGGTTACCAAATCAGAAAAAAATCACCCATACACCTCTAAATAAGTGTAATGCCTGATCATTCCCTCATTTGTCCACTGTCATTTAAAAATATGGACAGATACACGCTTTGGCCCTGATCCAATCAGTACATAATTACATCTTGAATACATACGTGGGTTTAATACACTATTAGGCCCTCTTGGAATTTGAATCTGAATGTAGATGAGGCAGAAAAAGTTCTCCAGAATATTTTCTCTAAGCTGTGGCCTCCCATTGTCATCCTAAAAATCAAAACACTTCGTAAGACAGCAAACAAACACTTAGTAAGAGGATTTATTTCTGGGATAGCTGATGACCCTGTGACAATTTGGCAGGGCACTGATTTCATTCCTATTAAGCCAAAAGGAAAGAGGTTGAGCCCACGATGTTATTTGACTGATGTTTCTGCACTAAAGGAACAGCTGTTCTTGTAAAGGTTTCTGTCCCTCTGGAGTCTGACTTAAAGCAGTGGCTTCATGTAATTTTCTTCTACTGAGGACGGAAAGACAATAGAAAAAAACCCAACCCAAACCCAACCCAACCCAAACCAAGCACTTTTACTAACAGGTGAACTTTATACCTTGGGAAGACCTTTTGTCACAGTGTAGAGATCAGCCATTTTTAACTGGCTGCCATTGGCCCCATTTGGTCATTAGGATCAAATAATCAAAATGATACCACCAAAATAAATCACATAAAAATCAAGTCTTTTGCCAAAATGCCAACATAATCAGAAGTAAACTACTGGAGTGGATTAGAACAGAACCATCAAGGGTTAACAATATATAGGGAGGCACCTGTATCCTTCGCAAAGTCTAGGCAGTATTAGAGCAAGGAACAAAATCCCACATGAGTAGAGGCAATTGACCTGCTGTGTCAATGTATTCATTAGACCTACAGTCCCTGGAAAAGCTTCTTCCCCAAAGCACTGGATTCAGCTGCTGCTTGCTGCTTCAGGGAATTCTGGCTGCCTATTTAATTTTTATCAATCAGCAATTAATTAGCAGTTTCTTACAGAAAACATCTCATAAACAAACATAAAATAAACTCATACAGAATTCCCTGATGATGGCCTCCTCTTCAAAACATACTTGAAAAGAAAAGCTAGTATAAGATCTTTTAAAAAAAAGAAACCAAAGAAAACACTCTTTAGTTCCAAGTGATTTATCCAGAGTGGAAGATGGATGGTCTTTACACCTTTGTCAGTTGTTGGTTTATACTTGGCAAATACAAGGACCTGCAAAAAGACAAAGAGAGCACTAGAACTGACCACATCACCTTCTTGCCTAGGTTTGTAAAAACCCTTTCAAACCTCAGGGCTAGGAGTAGAGCAGAGGAAAACTGGGTATTTTAAGGGAAGTCTAAAAGACGCTTTTGTGTGGACTGCTTTAATGGCTACTTGAAAGGGAAATGTAAAATGCTTATTAAGGTTACTTATTAATCGTGTCTCATTCATTTTCACCCCTGGGTCTTGCCTGAGTGTTAGCAGAAATTAAGTTCTTTGAGGTATAAGGAAAGCACAATACTACTGATTTCTTTTCTCTCTTGTTCTCATACATACTTGTAACCCAAAAATATTCTCACCTTGCCAAAGGACACATCAGCAATAAGAAACGTATAAAAACTAAAGCTATATGTTTTATCTCTTCAAAGTAAAGGAGACCATTCATAACCTCAGCTGCATAATCCTTCATTTCTGATGCAGTGATAAAGCTGCAGGATGCCAAATTTGCTGGGATCAAGTATGGTATTTTACCATAAACAAGTGGAGCAATAAGGCAAGCTGTAAGAACTGTGAGCAGTCCGCATCATTCTATTTTCCGAGCAAACATGGAAGTTTGGACAACTCAGTCTCCATGTTGAAAACTCCCTTTTCAAGGAGAGGGGCTGCAGGTGATCTAATTCAATCATACATTTGTTGTTGTTGCCCAGCTGGAGCGAGAGCTGGGAGACAGCTCCAGCTCTATATTCAGAAGAGGAGGGCTGCACTGCCACACTAGTGGCTTCGAGGTCAGATTTTGGAAAGCCTCTCAGAGGGTCCTTTGTTCCATGATACACATGCATCATCCTGCAGACTTTGCACAAAGCAGCTGTTGGCCTTGTGGATGCAAACTGAGGTGTACTGGGCTTGTACACAAGTCACTGGGCTTGTGGCCTTATGCAGATCCAGCAGTTTCTTGGTGGTGTGAACTTATTGGTTTCTCCAGACTCAAGAGACCCTGAAGCTTAGTACTTTGGGAAGATTTTCATCACTTTCTCAGCATGCACTTTTCTCCTCTTTGGTCTGCTGTTTTCCAGTGCCTCTTCCTTCATCCAGATTTACAGTCATGCACAGGGAAAGAGACTTCTAGAACATCCCTTTCTAGTACTGTGTGCTTGCTGGAGATGGCTTTAGCCATCCCCACAGTTTGCTTCTCTACAAACACAAAAAACCAACATCTGCAGGGCTCAAGGGTGATGTTTGGGGGCAGCACGGTGTGCTGCAGGTGTGCTCTGGCCCAGCTGGGAGCAAATCCCAGCAAAGAACCAGGCTGCTGCTGGGGGCAGAGAAAGCTCCTGGCAGTCACAATGGCAATCACTCAAAGTGAGAGGAGAGCAGGATCCTGCCAGCCCTAGAGGAACATGATATCTCTTATCTGATGTACATGTTGATGTTGCTGAAGTGCTCTTTTTACTGAAAGCTGGTGTCCCAGCCTGCCATAGTGCTGGCCCAAAGCTGGAAGAGCTGGCCAAATCCACAACAATTAGAAATCTCATGAAGCCAAGCCACTGGGCTTTATATCATGAACATATAAGTCAGCTGCTGCTTTGAAGAATGATTTTGCACTGCCATGTATGCCTGTATGTTTTATCAGCTTGGCCCAGTGTTGCTGAATTTGTCGTTTCTTCCTTTTGGAAGGAAAGGCTGTTGAAAGGCAGCACAGCTCTGAGTGCTCTGGAGGATCTAGCCATGCCAATAGCAAGAGGGAAGTTTCAGAACAGGAGCTTTAAAATCCTCCTGCCACAGCAGAGTGAGGAAAGATCTGATTTGCTCTGGTGGATGATCAGCCTGTACATACAAATTCATTATCTGCATTCCAGGTGTCTACGGAGATTAGTAATTCACTTGAGTGTGTCTCTGGTGGCTGAAGACTACATCTGAATTTCTTGCTATGTCTTCTGACTGCACAGTTGGGAACGCAATCACAAATATTAAGTAAAACCTTCCAGATGACAGTGGCAGGCATTTGTCAGTCCTGATTTGCATGATGTGATGTTGAAATCTTAAAACATATGAATCTCAGGTTTATATTCCACACCAGTGCCTGGAACATGGTGGAAGGAGAATTTAAGGCACATGAAAAATAGATTGTCAGCCCAGACAGACACCATGCAGTTAAGAAACTAACTCCCTGGACACCTCCCTGACTAAGGCTCTCTGGGGGCCTACTCTCTAAAATGTCCCCAGGCATACCATCTTGCGGCCTACCCCTAAGCACAGCTAATACCACACCATCTGAGTTTCCTGTGGGGTCAGATCTAGATCAGACCTAGCAGGTGTTGCCAGATTGCACCTCACATAAAGCCATTGTATCAGGGTCCTCTGAATCTGTAGTAACATATTTGCTGCAAGATAATGTGGCTGAGTAGCTACATATCTCATTTGTCTTAAGGAGGGGTATGGAGATCCTTTATCTTAGAACAGTTTATATTATACAAGCACCTGTCTTACATATTTTCTTTTCAATGTAGTGCTCTTGCTTCATTTCCTAATTGTTAATCTCCAGAATCCAGTCCTCTTGCATGTTCTCATGCTGGCCCAGTGGACCTTACATTTTCTGCACTGCTAGTGACCCCAGTGGAAAGGGAAGGAGTACCCATAGAGGAGAGCCTGCTGATCAATACGCTGTCCTGCAGGGTGAAAAAGCTGGGTCTAAACTGTCTCAAGCTGAAGTGTAATTGAACTTTCGTCATTCTTGCAATGGCTGGATATTGTCCAACAGAGGCAGCAGTGGTCTAAGACTTGTGCTTAACTTTTACAATCATCCCATTCAATGGGGGATGGATGTTATGCTCACCTCCCCAGGCATCAGTATTTTCCTGTGTATTTTACAGGGAAGCACAGTGTTTTTTCCAGGACTCTGTATTTCATCTAGATCCTGCAGTGAATCTTGGTTTTACTTTTTTGTGTTTGTCTGGAAAAAACAACCCTGGCCATGAAATGCACTGAGTGAAATGGTGGATAAATATCATTCTTTGAAAAGGTCACCCTCTTAGTAAAATTGTAATCTATGAACACAAAATGATCTTCATTCACTTTCTAGTAATAAGAAGTACAAGTTAGCTGGGCTTTTTGACAGCAGTAGCTCTCAAATCTGCATGACAACAATTTTGAGAATAGTGACCTCCTATATCAGCTGAGGAACAGCATTTCTCCTCAGAGCCAATAATTGGTGTAAATATACATAAATGTTTTCAAGATTCAAGCTTTAATTCTACAACCAATTCATCAGAAAGAAAACATAATAACTATCTCATACAATAATCCCTGGCAGCAACTATAGTGATTACAATCTCTCTTGGATTTGGAAAACCTGCTCCATGCAATGAGATGACATTGTAAAGAAATAAAAAACGAGCTCACTTATAAGTTGGTCTCACTTTCTTGTCTGAGCAAATGCTTCTAGCATGCCTGAAACCCTTGATTTTACCTGGTAATTATACAATGTTCTTAAAACATAGATAGTCGACTGTTCTATTTAGGGAAGAAACTCACCAGTTAAGTAGCCCTTGAATCAGATGCTTTCCTTCCAAGCTCCAGTCTTAGCATCTGAAGCAGTGACCATCAGCACTCTATCACCACTTTGGTTGTAGAGCTTAACTGCATGCATTTGCATCACAGTTCTCTCCTTGCTGGACCCTGCCCTGCTACAAGTTCTGTAGCATGAACTGATGCTTCAGTCTCTACTGAGTCTCACTGAAATCATGATGGTGGCTGAGGATGAGAGATGACCAATCTTCCTCATTTTGATATGTTATTAATAAAATTGTTATTGGATGAATATCAATGGATTTTAGTAGCCATCAGTGAATATTAATCAATAGAGGAATTTATTTTTTTTTCCGACTAGGGCTAATAGAGATTTTCAGACTTTTTTAACAAGAAGGGAAAAAAAGCAATGTATAAGGATGTTTTTTCCACTTCAAAATGTGTCCAAAGATACTTAGAAAGATTATCATTTAAAAGAATGACTTCATTTTGTTTTGGTTCCTTTACAAGCAAATCCTCAAATCCTTACAAACAAAACTGTGGCTGTTTTCGCAAATCCCTTTGAAGAATAAGATACTGTCAATAATCTATGCTATACAATTGAATATCTGAATATCTATACACATATACACAACATGTTTTAGTTGTGTTTTCCTAATTCAAATAGAAGCAATGAAAAGACTTCCAAAGGTTCTTAGCTTCACTGTATTTTAGACTGAATAAATGAAATTTGGTAAAGAATTCTGAACAGTGCCCATTCATTATTAACTTTTTCCCATTTGTAACTGTGTGTGAATCTCAGTTTCCATTTTCTGTCATTATGCAAAAATTCTTTTCTTTTCCACATTTTTTCTATTACTTTAGGGAAATTATGACTTTGAAATACAATATTCTTTCCCAGTTCCCATTGTGAAAGTAACAAAAGAAATTCATATCGTGCACTGCTCCCTGGGAAGTCTAGATTTGTCTTTCATTTTATTGAGCACATATTTTAGATTCCTCATGGTTTTCAGGAAAGCCAGTGCATCATCTTGTTTAACAGGCAGTTTTCACAGACCTCTTTTTTATTCTCATCCCACAATTTCTGACTGATGTGACTATACACATCATCTACTACTCAGAGCCCCAGAGAAGCTCTTTGTATTGATGTATTTTATAAGCCTATTATATAATATTAGCCTCCAGGCATTTGAAGTAATTAAAGGAAAAGGCTGCTATTGGAACAGCTCTTCTGTAGTGACTGTGAGCAGCTTGGCAAAGATGATGCTGCACCTTTATCAGGTTCTAAACAATCACAGTCACAGAAGTAATACTTTTCCTACTGCAGCAAAGGAAGACACCCTGTAAAGAAAAATATATAAAGGGGTTGTGAAGGTTAAACCAGCAAGAAATGAGTTTGTGTTTATAAAAAGAAATGGATCAGGATGATGATAAAGGAAACTTTGAGCATGGTGATCTATGAAACAAACTCTTGTCAAAAGAAGGAATAAGCACCTAAAGGGACCTATAAGTGAGCACTCAGTTCTTCTGTATCATGAGATATTTGAACTCTGACATCCCACTGCCATCTGGAGTTTTCTTTCTGGAATATTTCTTGTAGTAAAACCCTTTTCTGGAGGACGAACAAGTTTTGAAGGTGGTGTATGCACAAAAACTATTTACAGTAAAGTAGAACAATAACCTATTAATTATCCTGTTATTTTTTTGTTGTGTGAGTTTTTTGTTTGCTTTGTTATGGTTCCAGCCCCACTTCTCCTCCCCAGAAAACTATAGTTTGGCCATAGAGTAGAAAGACATCCCCAAGTTATAGATAAACAGATGCAAAAAGTAGTACTGGTAGGATGTCAAGAACTTTTATATCTTGACATCTTTTATATTTTTAAAAGCTCTGAAACTTTCTCAAGAATTTATTGTTAGAACTTGTTGTAAAGTAGGTTTTTTTCCACACAAAATTTTGTCAAAAGTGAAATCCAAATATGGCTTTGACTTCATTAACTCTGCATGAGGCCCTCAGTGTTCTTCTCACCTGAACAGAGATCAAGAAAGTGCAAATAGCTGCATTTGATGGAGATTTAGAATAAAATAAAGCAGATTAGCCCTTAGCAATCCTGTTAGTCTATATTAAGGAAACATGGTTCACTTGGTCTGAATTAACTTCACGTATTAGTTAATGAAACTATTCATTAATGGGCTGTTGCAGAAACACCAACTTTGTATCTGCAATATGAATTTTTCACTTGGAGTTCTCTATGTTAAGTGCACAAAGCAGAGCCAGTTTGTGCACTAGCCTATCTGTGCAGAATTTAGGCATTAATATTTGAAAACTGATCCTGTATCCTGTTCAAGTCAGGAAATGGATTTCATATATTTATCTCTATGCTGCTGAAAAGGCTCTATTTGTTACAGCTAAGAAAATAATCTTTCTGTCAGTAACTGTATAATGGTCAGCTACAATAAATTGCTGCCAGCAGGCTTTGGTGTATGTCCCAAATTGAGTGTCCAATGCTTGTTGTGACTTGAATGAATTCCTGAAGTGTAGGATACAATAAATTGACTGGAGTCTTTCAACTACGATACTTGTCAAAGTATTCTGTTTACTTTTCTGCAAGTTTTACAGCAAACATTAATTTACCTGATTTAAAAAAAAAAAGGAAGGAAGAAACGCCATTTATTTTCTTTGCATACATTTAAATGGAGCAGGGACTTTTCTTGCTTTGGTCCATGACTTTCTGTATGGTGGAAAAAAGTTGTCACACTTTTACATTTTCCCGGTAATTTCCTAGAACCCGATTATCACTTGGTCACTGACTCTTAACACCCTTATCAGAAATATTAAGAGATGGTTGTGAACTTCTTTGATAACTGGCAGCAATTTTTATGGTAAATCTGTAAAATGCTTTTGGTTGCCAAATCTAATAAAAGCTCAAAAGGAAAAAAAATTTTTTTCTAGCTGTACGTAGGCAGCCAGCCATAAACACATGAGACGAAGAAGAAACAAAAATGTTTTATTCTTTTCCAGTGAGCTCAGGTCCAACCTCATCCTTGATAACCAAATCTTTACCCAGAAATACAACTTCTCACCTTATAAGTAGGTAGAAAGAAGGTCAACCAATTACTGAGAGTCACTTCTTAGTCTAAAGTCATAGAACATATAAGTGGGTTTTTTTCAGATTTATCTTTCATCTTTCAATCCAATTCTATACAGTGAATATGAAGGTCCTAACTGAAATGAAGCAAGCAATGAGCTGTAAGCAATATGATCAATAAAAATTTGGTGTTTGAAGGTTAAGGATCTGTAAAAGACAACGAAACCAATATTAGGTAAATTCTGCTAATAAAAATATGTAGTGAGCTGTTAAATCATTTGGAATGGAAACACACTTATATGCTCCTAGATGTCTACTAATGCCTTTATATATTACAATAACCCATAGATATTGTTATAAAATATCATGTGTCAAAATACACAGATGGGAAATCCCAAACTCCCTGCCAACAGATGCTACAGTGAGAAGAATGTGAGTGACACTTGGAAAAGAGCTTACAGCTCAGAAGAAGACATACAGCTTTCAGATGCTGAACCTGTCATAAAAGTCTAAAGTTTGTCCTTGCTAGTAACCTCGTGCATGGATGATAATCTTGCTCAGGATCCTCTTTAATTCAGGTAGAGATGAAATAGATTGCAATGCAGATGGTGGGATCAACAAAATTGCTAAAGCTGAATTAAGCCCTTGCAATAAAGTTTTCTACAGTATGTCTGGAAATGTGTCATGGTTTAAGCCTAGCTGGAAATTAAGCACCACACAGCAGCTCGCTCAACCCTCCTCTCCCCAACCACCTGATGGAATAGGGAGGAGAACCAAAATAAAGCTTGTAGGTAGAGATAAGAACAGTTTAATAGGGAAAGCAAAAGGCATGCACACAAGCAGAGAAAACCAAGGAAATAATTCACTGTTTTCCATGGGCAGGCAAGTATTCAGCCATCTCCAGGAGAGCAGGGCCCCATCACATGTAATGATGATTTGGGGAGACAAATGACATCTCTCCAAACATCCCGCCTTCCTCCTTCTTCCTCCCACCTTTTATACTGAGCATGATGTCACATGGTCTGGAATATCCCTTTGGTCAGTTGGGGCCACCTGTCCTGGCCATGTCTCCACCCAACCTCCCATGCACCCACAGTCCCTTGACCAGCATGGTCATACAAAAAGCAGAAAAGGCCTTGACTCTGTGTAAGCCCTGCTCAGCAAGAACAAAAACATCTCTGTATTATCATCTCTGTGTCCAGCACAAATCCAAAACACAGCCCCATGCCAGCCGCCTTGAGGGTAGACCCAGCCAAAACCAGCATAAAATGGTAAGCACAGGTTTGAGATCTTATCAAAATGGAACAATTCTCTTACTCCATTTCAGGTGTGAGATTCATCAAACAAAATATATTATCTGAACTGATTAACTGTAAGAAAAGCATCTGACTCACTAGATGAAATAAGTCTCTGATCAGCTATTTACAGCTTGCAAGCAGAAGTGGGCAGACATGCTTATCTGTAATTGCTTTTTTATTGAATTTCCATATTGACTGTAATCTGTATATACATCCCCATAACTCACTGAAATGAAGGCTTAGACTTCATGACTTACTTTAACAACAGTGTAATCAGGAAGTGACAGAGAGGAACACATAAGAGCATGACAAACTAGAACACAAAAAATGACAATAAACATTCAAATACTTCTCACAAACAAAATTATTTAGGATTGCCTTATGGACTAACTGTAACTTTCACAGACACACTCCAGTTACAATGGGAACCTGCAGTTAACTTGTGTTTTTTTCCTCTGCCATAGAAGTATGAGACTGGAACACCTGCTGAGATATCAAAATCCTCAACATATAAAGAGTTCATGCATGACATACTCCCTTATTATCCAAAAGAGTAATGCTATTTAAAAGCTCCTTCCAGCCCAGTCTATCACAAAGCACTCAAACCAGAATCAAGGCTCCATTGTGCTAAAATAAAACTACAGCAGAGAAAACCAATATAAATCACAGCATCCCATTCTGCATTGCACATACATCCTATTTGATTCAAAGACATATATCTATTCCACCTTCTCTTAATTAGGATACGGTCTTACAGCAGAATAGAAACTTGAGACAGGAAGGAAAATAGGCAGAAGGTAAAAAGACCATTCAGAAAGATGTAGTTCGGTAGTTTCCAGAATTTATTATTATTTTCATTACTTTCCTGTTCCAATCCTCCATGAATCCAGAAGATTATTTCTTTCAACACAGATAGCTATAAAAAATTCAGTCAGCACAGGAAAGTATAACTTTCCACTCCCTTCTTTTTTTGTTATATTCCATACCTTCCATTCACACTTAGGTAGCTACCACTGTGATACTCTTGAGGCAGCGATGGGTATAAAACACACTGTCTTGCTTTCAAATAAGTTAAAAAGTTCAGGTCTTTCACATTTTAACAACTTATTTTCCTGTGCCAGCTTGAATGAATTTATTGTTTCATGGGTCAGAACTAGAGGCTGCATTTCTGCCATACCCATTTCCTCCTACAGGAGTTGTTCAGAAGGTCACATTTCCAAGGGAGGCACTTGCAAGGCTGACAGCACCGTTGCAGTGCGATTTGAAGGGGCTACACTGCAGATCATTCCGCAAGGTGCCTTTCCCCAGTAATTTCTGTGACCTTACATTTATTTTCCATATCAATTTCTTTTAACTTGGCAAATCATAGTAGTGATGACACATAGCAGTATTGACACTAGGTAGTCTGTCATCAGCATTTTTTAAGTTGACATTTTTAAAAATTCATGGTTTTTTTTTTTTTTTGTGGAAGATACTGGATTTGCTATAATAAATAGCTGAATAATATAGTAGTAAATGCTATATTTTTTAATATAGCCTGCACTTACAGCATATACATGCACATGATAAGTTTTTATATATNATGCCTGTCCCTTTTGAAACCTGGTCTGTACTTTGAGAATAAAGTGCTCAAGAAGTGAAATATATGGGCGCCTTGTCCTTTGTTACAGAATTCAGGATTAGGAATGTTTTTGTAAATCTAGTGGAAAATGTGAACAAAATCCATCCCAACCTCACCTTTGAGTAAAAAACTTCTGTTACAGATTCTAAAGCAGGTACAAATGTATCCAGCGTCAAAGAATTTAATCTAATGCTGAATCTAATTCAATATAGAAAGTCTTTGCTGGTATCTTGCTATACCTGATTTCTGTTTCTTGCTCTATTTCCTCAATGGTAAGAATCTCTTTTAAAAATTACAGGAGCAGGATGGAGCAGCATGGGGCAGCTGCTGTGTTATATCAGACCCTGTTTTGGGTTGATATGAGCCATTAAAAATGGCTCATATAATGTTTCTCACAGAAATTGCCACTGCTGCTCTAAGATCTACTTGATGTTTCACAGAGTACCTTGATTATACAAGTATAGTCTAAGCACACTTGTATTTGTGGGTCTGATCTCCATGTGTCTAATCACAGTCTATACTCCTTGCATTCTTGATTGGCAATCAACTTTGTTAAAGCAAAATTTGAGAAATTACAGGAAGTCTAGTTGTTGGATCAAGGAGAAGAGATACAAACCCACTTGGAATACTTGATGAATGGAAGAGCCTCTGGCACAAGACAGACACACAAAGAAATAATTCACCCTCCACAGGGAGTAATGAAGAGGAAAGTAATTCTGAGGCCAAAAACTAGATCAAGAAATCAGAAAGGAGAATACTTTTGAAGACATCAAAGTGGGAGTTAAAATATCCATGGTTCATTAATATTTGGAGCATAAAGTTCTTTGAAAGGTAAAACAAAAACTTTGGTTAAAACATCTAATTACTACAGAATATTTGGAGTCAGAGACCTTACATTAGTCTGTAATAGACAGCCCATAATACAGTTGATTTATAACCTGGTTAGTCTCATGTCTGAGCAGCAATAATCGTGTTGGATAATAATAACAATGCTATACATAATATCAATCTAAGGGCAGGTTGTGCTGCACTAAAGAGCTGCCAAGAGCCAATGAGTCTGTCTTTTTGAAGACTGCAAACACTCTGACAGGTAAAATGTCAATGTTTTATTAGGAGCAACATGCTTCTATTAGGATCAAGATGAGCTGTGATGAAAAATACCAATTTTGAAAGGATGCCACTGCCTTGCCATAAAATATGCATTTTGTTTCAACAGCTGGAGGAAAAAATAAAATCAAATTACTCATCACCCCACCGAAAGACAAGCAGCAAATTCATCCATATTAAACCCACCCCAAGTATATATGTGACTTTCAAAACGAGCAAGCATTGCTCCAGCAGCATTGTGGGCGGATTAATGATGCAGGCATATACCATCAATCCACCCCACACCCCCCCAGGCCCAACTACCCCTCAGCAGCAGGACAGAAACCTACCAGGGGAGACTCTGAGCTTCCAGAGCACAAAGAGGCCTTCACTTCTTCTGTATTAGTGTCAGCTTGCAGCATCTGAAAACTCCTTCCATGGAAATGCAGTCTGAAGCTGAGGAAGAGACACTGTGGCATCCTGCTCCGGTAATACTGTGGGCCACAGGTTTGCATGGAATTTTCCTGTGAAGATGTCAATGGTCACCAAGGATTTTAAATCTGTTGAGAGATCAAATCTGAACCAAACCATTCTGAATTTTTAAATAATCACTTAAAAAAAATGCGTTGTAAAGTGCCATTTTTCTCTGTATATCAGCCAGTGAGTCACAGCCTTTATTTTCACCTCATGTTATTGATTTTTCCAAAGATAGACCAGAGCAAATTAATATAATATGAAAATTGCTCCACTGTATCTTTTATATTAAAAGAAAGCAAATAAGTCTGAGATATAAAATCAATTAAAAATTAATAAACCAACATGTAAACAGCAAACTGGTAATAAAATATTTGTTCTTAGTTAATGCATACATAAACTCATGAATCAACAAAATAAAATAATAAAATCCCCTGATCCCTGAAATAAAAGACTATCTCCTCTGCAATAAATGTTCAAGTACTTGCATGTCATTAAACAAGTAGTTTAGAAAACTGCAAAGAGAACAGGCAGGAAGAAAAATGAAGTCTAGACACAACTTTACCACAGCAGAGAAATACCACACAGTCCACTTTCGGATAGTATTGCATAATATTTTATTTCAGATAATATATCAGAGAATCATAGAATTGTAGAATGGTTTGAGTTGGAATGGATCTTAAAGATCATCTAGTTCCACCCCCCTGCCGTGGGCAGGGACACCTTCAACTACACCAGGTTGTTCAAAGCCCCATCCAGCCTGGACTTGAACGCTTCCAGGGATGGGGCATCCCCAAATTCTCTTGGCAACCTGTTCCAGTGCCCCACCATAGTAAGGAATATCTGACACAGTATCTGTGTTGTATATTCAGCTATCTGAAGACATGGTAGCAAAAAAAGCTGGTGAGTAAAAAGAAGCAAATCCAGTTTGCTCCAGTTTAGGGTTGATATTCTTGTTAATTTCTCTAATTTGAGATTTTTTACTTTATGATCCATGTCAATGTTTGCATTAGTGAGCAAGATGTGTCCCTTCACTGATTAAAGTTTGTCAAGGGAATAAGCAAAGGGCAGTAGCCCTGAAAAGTTGTGGTCTTTGTAATGTAAACAGAAGCTTGAGAAATCAATGGTTTTTTTCCATTGTTTTGATGAGACTGTTCAGATTTACAGCTCTTTGGTGATCTGACACTGAAAGCCAAAAGGAAATAGTTGAATATTGAGAAATGGAAGAATATAAATAAATATTGAGATGTCTTGCAGCACGGTTCTATCCCTTTCAATGATAAAATCTATTGATAAAGTGTGACCAGATCTGCAGAAACAGAACCTGCACATGGTTCTTAGGTCAGTGCCATCAAATCTGCACACAGTTAGTAGGGTCACCTGGCAGCGGGATGCTCACACAAGAGAGACATGAGACAATTGGCACACCATAACTGCACATGACAAACGGAAGCTGAAAAAGTTTACTTAAAATTAATGTGATGTAAGAAAAAAAGGCATTGCAAAGACATGCTTTTTTGCTGGCTCACCTGCTTTTTTCCTTCATCAAACTGGTCACCCAATAACATGAGCAGCATGATGCTATCACGGCACTGGGTTTCCTAACAAAATGAAATTAACAGAAGATATATTATACATAAACATAAATATTTTGTTTTGTTTTTTCTAAATGAAGTGAGAAAGCCTTTATTTGAAGAGTGGCATCAATATTCAACTAGCATTTTAATCTGAGATTTTAAAACTGCCAAGGTGATGTCAGAAATGCCAAAATGAATTGAAAGTGAATACCCTAAAAAGTTGTTCTAAGAGCAAAGAGTCATTACTCTGGTGTTCCTTCTCAAAGTGGTGAGCTGCTTCCTGGCCTGTGCTGTGAATGGAAATCCATACTAAAAGCTGCAGACTAGTTTGCTTACTTGGAAAAACACATTAGAATTAGTACATCGAATAAGTGACAACAGGTATGGATTGGCAACGTGTATGACAAGCCAGATTCTCAGTGTTTATGATTAGAGATACAAGTGGGAGAGAGGGGAGCAGTCTGTTAGGGTTTGTTCCTCGTGTTGTTGTGTTTACAAGATGCTTCTCTATAAAAGGAAAAGGGCTAAATAAAACATTATTAATTGTCTAGTCATTTAAAATTTTTTAAACACGTAGTGAAAATGGCTTTCAGAAAATCTAATTTTGAGGGGGAAAATAATAATAATTATTAAAATGCTTAAATAGAGAACCCTTCTAGGGCAACCTTTGTAAAGAGTATTTTACATTAGACTGGATAATACAGTTGGAAAAAGGAGAATGTTGTTCTTCATTCAAAAAGAATCACATATTCTATGACAGAAGAAATACCTTTTGAGCAAAGCACAAATTATTCTGAGTTAAAGGAATGATGTTAATCAAATGAACGCAGCTTGAGAGAGAAGGATATCTAGCATTTGTGGAGATGGAGTGGGTACAGTCTACAGAAAAAACCAAAACAGAATGTAGCTTTTACCTAGTAAGCCCTGTGGGACCACAGGATGTAGCAATTTATATATAAAATTTACCCAGAGTTGAACTCCCAAACTGTACATCTTACAGACAAAGGTCCTTCTGCATCATTCTATTATGATACTTTTCATAAAAGTGCATCATAACAATACTTGCTATATCCCAAGAGAATAAATCCATTGAACAGGATTATATTATCTCACTTATCTCAAATCTGTGAAGTCAGCTTTAGTCCAAAGTATAAACAAAGTGATATTCCCATCTCCATCCAACATTTTATATTTGGTGCAAAATTCACAAACTACTTGTTTAAGAGTAATTAGAGGATACAGTTTCACTGAGTTGTACAAAAGCAAAACTCTCAACCACTAACAATTTTATCTCCTTTTTTTCTTTTATTTTTTTACTTTAATGGATTCTGAAAACAATTGCAAAACAGAATTACTTCATGCATCATTTCTGCTGCAGGAAAGTGTGGGTTATATAAACCTGTGACAGATTAGATAAACTCACATTGCAAAAACTATGCTGCAAGTTATCAAATCCCTTTCCGATCTGCTCTGTGTATTTAATAAATAGAGGTGGATGGGAAGACTTTCCAGTCCTTTTAAAGTGTATCCTGCTCCATACATTTCTGACTGCCCAGAAGAGAACATCTCGTGACACATTTATTACAACACTTTGAATACCTAATATCATAAACATTTACAGATCTGCTTAACCCATATAACTGAATAGGATTTGATTCTACATTAAGATCCAGACAGGTAGAATTCAGTGCCACTAGCTGATGGACTATCAGATCTCATTCTCAAAGGTATTTGTGTCAAAGGTGTTAAAAAAACTACAGAAAAGGTTGCTTAGGGTAACCCGAAGAAAAGCAGCATTAACAACAATGAAATTAAAGGCAACATTATTCTTACTGTATTTCTCCTCTAAAGGATTTCCCCTTCAAAGTATTTCTCCTTCAAAATATTTCTACATCAGTGTTCCAGGGATGAACTATCAAAAATATACCACCAGTCATCTACAGAAAGTGGTAGCAACAGATCCCAGCTCCTACTGATTCCATGTCCCGCACCTCCTGTGCATCTCCACCACACACTGTATCACTGAAGCTTTTCTGTGTCCTGTTTCCCAGGGTGCCTCCAGCTCCATCAAATGCTCCACAGCTACTGAGATGAGTAAGTGGCAAGAGTTAGGGCTAGTTCCAAGTTAGAGCTACTACATGGTCTGCTGTTCCTCTTAGGGATTTATATTTGACAGAACTAAATTATCATTTTCTTCAGTGGTATGATGAATTTGGATCTTGCCTGTCTATCCAGTCACTGGTCCTCATCATAAGTTTTAGAACTGAACATTTTGGAACATCCTATCTACTGTCAGTTTTGATTGAAATTAAATAATTACTTTAAATACTACATAAGGTGGAGAAATGGGCTAACAAATTGAGAAGCTGAAATCTTCTTTCAGGGAACCAAGCAGAGAAGATATACAAAATATGCTTGGGCATCTTCAGTCTTTCCCATTACAATTCACTTCCTCTGATTGTAACTGCAGCTCACCATCATCAGCACAGAAGACCCCAAAATGCTAGAACCATCCTTTGCTGTCCACCTGACTGGCTCAGGCATCAAGAGTTTTCACATCTTCATGCCATATAAAATACTTACACTTCAAGGTAATTTTTGGTTGCTAGGCCAAGGGCAGAGGCTGAGGGCCAGACAGCATTAGTTGTTTATACATTGCTGATCTTGCAAAGCACTTCGTTACCGACCAAATTTCTAAGACATAATAAATCCCAAAGCTGACTGAGGGCCAAACAAACACTTTCTAAGTTCAAGGTTCAGATATACAAGAAGACTTACTGCCACAGCAAAGACAGGCCCTGTCCTCTCAAAGCACCCTGTAATGGAGATAATGAAGATAGAACACCAGCTGGAGGTAAAATTTTCAAAGTGAAAGAAAATATGGTGACATTTACAGATTTGTATAGAGGCTGTCTTTCTTAGTATTTCCTTGATTATGCTATTTTTTCTATTTACTTGAGATAGTAGCATGTCCCGAGCATAAAAAAAAAGTGATAAAAGGAGTTTGATGACAGTATTTTGAAGGACAGAATGGGAACTGTAATGGCAGAGGGCTCATCAGAGCACAGCAGCATGGAGAAAAGCTCAGAAGTACTTGTGGGAAAAGGAAAGGTGACATGTGAAATGAAATAATAATAAATAAACTGAAGGTGGCTGAAAGTACCTAGATAGAGCTAGGGCCATGAAAAGGTCTCTGATCACAGAGGTATGTGCTCTGAATATCTCCTTTAGTAACACAAGCATTAGTGGGTCAGACTATGTGCCTACTGGTGACAGTAGCATGTCACCACCAGATAAGTATTGAACTGCTTAACATCAGGTACAAATTCCTATAATGCACTAAAGAGGATTCTTTTTGATAGGGGAAGGGGACTTTTGCTGCTAGAGCAGTTACATCTCTATCGGTAGACCTAAGCATTTTAGCAAGAAGTCAGGGTCTGTAAAAGCATGACTCTGAGCCATGTTGTGCAATTCTTCAGCTGCCTTCAGGATCCTGCCACAGCTCAAGCACTGTTACTTTCTTAAGGAATTCACAAAAAGCTGAAATAAATCAAAATCTTTCAGTTAAGCCTTTTAGTCTGCTGTTCAGGCTGAAGATTCTGAGGTGAATCAGTGGATAAAGCCGAGAAGAGAGTGAATGTATACATCTAAGTGAGAAACAGCTCAAAGCCTTAAATCAGCTCTGAAAAAAGACCATAAACCTAAATGAGCCGGTTGTGAAAGGGGCTCCACAGACCAGCAAACCTTATGCAAAGAACGCTGACTACCTACATCCCAGTTAATCAGAGGGAGTCCTGTTTATCATTAATCTTGTTAGAAGGCTCTTGTGAGCAACTTATTTCACTGGAAAGTAAGTCTGAAAGGGATCAGATCATAGCGTCAATGTATATAAATTTATAGTGAAGAAGGAGAAGGAGGAGGTGCTTTGGGTGCCAGAGAAGAGATTCCCCTGCAGCCTGTGGTGAAGGTCACGGTGAAGCAGCGGCCCCCCCACAGTCCAGCCCATGGAGGTCCACAGTGGAGCAGAGATCCACCTGCAGCCAGCGGAGAACCCCGCAGTGGAGCAGGTGAATGCTCAAAGGAGGTTGCGATCCTGTGGGATGCTCATGATGGAGCAGGCTCCTGGCTGGACCTGTGGAGGCATGACTCCATGTTGGAGATTTATTGGCAGGGCTTGTGACCCTGTGGAAGAGACTGAAGCTGGAGCATTGTGTTTCTGAAGAACCGAAGCCCATGGGAAGGACCCATGTTGGAGCAGGGGAAAAGTGAGAGGAGGAAGCAGGGGCAGAAACGATGTCATGGATTTACTCCAGCCCCTATTCCTCTTCCCCCTGGGCTGCTGAGGAGGAAGAGAATCAGGAATAAAGTAAAGCCTGGGGAGAGGAGAGAAGTGGGTAAAGGCATTTTTAATATTTGGTTTTAATTCTCATTAAACTACTCTGATTAGATTAGTAATAAATTAAACTAATTTTCCCAAGTCAGGTTGGTTTTGCCCATGACCAGAACTGCTGGATGATCTCTCCCTGCCTTTATCTCCACCCATGAGCCTTTTGTTATATGGTCTCTCCCCTGTCCAGCTGAAGAGGGAAGTGATAGAGAAGCTTTGGGGGGCAGCTGGTGTCCAGACAGGATCAATCCACCACATTCCTTTCACAAGTTGTAAGAGAAACTACACTAATTTTCTGGGAGGCTGGTTAGAAGCAAGCACTTAAAATTATGTGAGAGGTGTCCTGTCTGTGATGCTTTGACTTGGACAATCACTGTCAAACCAATTTGTTTGGAAAAATGCCCTATATACCTAGATATATTTCAATCTGACAGGTCTGACTCATGCAACTCTTATGAGAAATGAGATCCAGTCATGTTGAATTAACTTCAGTAACACACAAAATAATCAGTGTAATTCCCAGTTTTACCCTCAGCTTGGTTCTATTGATGGTTGAAATATAAAACCTGCAGAAACATTACCTCCACACCTCTCCTGCATACCATTCTCAGCCTCTCCATACAGGTGCACGCATTTCCCAGAGCAGCTCTAGAGCACGATTCTGCTGCCAAGGGGGACCAGCCCTCAGCAAAGCCACATACGAGGCTTGGCAGCTCCTATAAACCCACACTCATAGAAATACACTGGAGAGAATTTAGGAGACATGAAGGAAGATGTGTACCACAGTCATGTTCTCATTAAGCACCTTATCTACCTCTTGTGGAATGTAATAGGTTACAATCCAATGGCCAGAAAGTCTCTGAGGCCAACACAGACTAGTTTTCCAGTTACACCGTGTTCTGGGTATAAACTCATAGGAGAGGATTCTGTCTACAAGCCAAAATCTGTTTTTGAGTTTTCCTTTTAAGTGTAGAAATTATACCCTTAAAAGGATATTTTTCACTGTTTGTAGAATACATCTGGTTTGTTGACACTTCAAGGACTGTAAGTTTTATTTGCATTTAGTCCTGGTACACTTTTGAAAGTTAGCTTGAATGTGTTCTTTTTCATGTAAACAATTCCAAGAAATACAAAATCTAGATATATAGCAGCCTCAGAGAACATATTTTAGTAGTTAATACAGCAGGTAAAGGTAAGATTCAGTTTTAGAGGTATCAATTCCTCATCTTGCTAGTGCTGTGCCAGCACTTCATGATTACCCTGTATGAACAGAGGAAAATACTCCTGTGAAGGGTGAGCTTAACCTCAAAATCTTGCATGGCATACAGAATCTTAGAGTGGATTGAGCCATAAACTAGGATAATACTCTAAATCCTGGGAGTATCAGAGCTATGTTTGTCAGAAAAAAAGCCCCCATCAAATATCTGCTTACTGTTAGGAACTGACAGCCTGATTCTGCCATTCTTAATGTAAGTATTTTAGTTGGTAGAATGATACTACTGAACTTAAGCATGACACTGGAGGTCTTGAAAAGATCAGTCTTGATCCTCCACAAAAACAACGTTCTTTCAGTGACTACAGACAAAAATCTTTTAGCCACAGTCAGTAACAGTAGAAATGAGACTTGGAAGTACAAAGAGATGACATACATACATCTGATGAACATAGACCTTCATGTTACAGATGATACACACTTCATATACTCACTTTTTGGTACAGTGTTGTTTTCTGTTCAATATCATTTCTGTGTTGTTTAAAAAGGCATTTCAACTTACATGCTGAATATGAGACTCCAGAGACCACTGAGCTGATGGTATGTGCCTGTTACTGAGGGCAAAAGAACAAACTATATGTTCCAATAGAATGATATAAATAAAAGTCATTCTCACAGAGAAAGAGGTTGATCAGCATTACTTCTAAAACAAACATGAAAATGAAGTGAGCAAGACGATGGGCAATGAATTCAAAATTAGCTGAAAGAGTCTATGAAAGATTGGTTAGTACTCCTGGCAGAACAACAAAATTAGATGCTGGGATACCATCTAATGCAATAGCAAATAAAAAAAAATTGAGGACAAAACTGTAATGTTGAAGATTCAGGTTCTACGGCTTTTTTCAGAAACATGTACTTTTGGGGTTCATCCTAAATGTCCACATAAAACAACCTTCAGGCAACACAACAATGGATTTTTGGCAATTAACTTCCTAGAATATCATAAATCAGGAATAATGTATTTCATGTATATTCTTATCTGTCTTACAAAAATAGAGATGGAGAACTACATGAAGGAATGAAATAATTTCATATGTTCTGCAGCCATATCTATTTTAATCATTAATTTTGTAAAGCTTTAATACAGAGACTGACAAAGGAGTTTGAAATACATATCCAATCTCTAGCAAGGAATAGTCTGCTAACCCGTGCTTTAGATAATGCAATGCAATGATTTAAATGCTTAACTATTTCCATTTCCTTCAACTCAGCTAGAAGAAATACAGTGTATTCAGTCTCACCCTCTGGCTGGTAGGCATTGTCACAGCACAGCAATTTAAAGGTTGCAAGTATTTCAAGAAGCTGATTTAGTCCAGTCAAAATGTACAGTTGCTTTGAGAATTTTTTTTTCATCCCTTTGGGAAGCATTGCAATAGATTTTCTGGGAGATAGTGGAGTCTCCACCATAAGAAAACTTTAAAAACAGACTAGGTGAATACAACAGAATCATAGAATTGTTCACAGGAAATGCAATTTCAACTTTAGACCTGGTTATGCAGGATCCTGACTAACTGAGTTTTGAAGATCTCCAAGGTTGGAGGTTTTGCAACTTCTTTGGGAAAAATGCTCCGGCATTTAATCACTTCCACCATGAAAAAATTCTTCCTTATAGCTTGTGAGAATTTATCTTCTTGTAGCTTGTGATGTGGCCTCTCATCTTCTTCCTGTGCTAATCAGAGGAAAGTCTAGTTTCGTCTTCTCTTTAATATGCCTTAAGGTAGTTGGAGACAGATATAAGGTCCCTCCATAGTCTTCTCTTCTCCAGGCTGAGTAAAACCAGTTCCCTCAGTGCTCCATCTCCAGATAATTTTAGAGGTTTTCTGCTGGACTCTCAAATTTGTCATTCCCTCTCTTGTTAGTCACACCTTACAAGAGGCAGATCTGGACACAGCACTCCCAATGTGGCCTCAGAAGTGTCTCCCAGCAATCAGCCCATTCCTTGACCTGCTGGTTATGTTCATTGCTTGCAAGGACACACTACTGACTGATGTTAAACTTGCTGTCCACAAAGGCACACAGGCCTGGTCCCTGTCTGTCCAGTTTGCACCCAGCTGCATTATTCTGTCTAGTATAGAATTGCTTACAAATATTCATTTATTAAATATTATATGTCATTTCGATAACATTTATATTTACATATATATGCACAATCTGATTAGAACAAATCAGATTTTTTCTGGAGCCTTTTTATGACTTTACTCACTTAATATTCTTGCTTTACTCTTTGGTGTAATACTGAACACAAAAGCAGATAAACTCTCCTGCCTTGTACACAGAAGTAGGCAAACCTTTTATAGCCTTAAGTGAATAAACTCATTTCACCTGATTTTACCCTGAACTTGAGCACTGTTGTGCTTTACAGTAGAATAAGAAAAAATAGGGGCCATTTATTATATAGGTGGACCTGAACATCTTTAATTATATTTCAAATTTTAGCAACCATTCCTTGAAAATCACTTTTTCTGGTAATAGAGCCCCATTTTAGCATTCACTCCTTAACAGCTCACAGACCTTTGGGAGATCTCAGAGGGGTTTAAATGCAGTAATCAACAGTAAGTAGCAAAATGACCTGCTGTCACGCAAAGCATAGCTGAGTCACAGCAAGTTTTTATCAGTGGCAGCTCTGTGTTGAAGGTCTTTAAATTCATTAGCTTTTCTAAATTGTGCTAGCAGATTAATTTTTTCTTTTGTCTCTGTGATGCACAATACTCAGAGCTGTTTTTAAAAGGATAGCTAGGAACTGAGAATATTATTCTGAGTGTTTCTTCAGTGCCCTATTTTTTATGGAGAGGTCTCCAACAGCAGGTATTGACACCAGCTTTGAAGATAGAATTTTTCTGCTTTGGCACAGACTTTTTAATTTAGATTCCCAAGAATTTCCTACGTCTGGAGACAACTCTTGAAGTAAGTTGAACAAGGAAGGAGAAAGTCCTTGGAGACATTCCCAAGGGCGCTAGGAGACTGATGCCATTGCCGAAGTATCCAAACACTTTATATTTTCATCCCTCTGGAGCTGGTGGGCAGAGAAGAACTTATCAATGGAAAGAAAGGGAGCAGAGAGAAAAAGGGTTAGGCAGCCCAATGCCTGTCTTCCCATCTCCATTGGAACTATAAAAACAAATTCATTTTGCACTCAAGAGGCAGACTTGCAACAGGAGAATCTGAAATGTTTTTTTACAGAGGGTCTCCTTACTCAGGCAAGCACCTGAAAAGGTTTACAGAGTTACTTTCTTTCTGTTCCTGTCACATCATTGCCAGGGCTGCCAAAGCCTCACATAATATTTTTCATTCTGAACTGCTGAGTCAGAATCATACCTGTGGTACCAGGTGTTTAATTCCACAACTGACCGTACCTTGTCACCTCCACACAGCTACATTACGGGGTTCCAGTGTTGTCCTAGGGTGTGTTTTCCACTCTTCCGCTTATGGAGGAGCATGATGATGATCAACCAGTTTGGCTGTCAGCTCAAACCTGTCTCTGATTATTTTCTGCAGCAAATTACCAAAAAATAAGACTGAAAGGAATCTGGAGAGAAGCCAGATGATTTATGTCTCTGCCAAATCCATGATGGTGGCTGCTAAATAGCTGCAATTTGTGATAGAAGTTCACCATTGCACTCCCCATATCAGCTGAACCAGGGATCTGCTGCAAGAAATTTTTATCTACTTTGTAGCCCACACCTTGTTTTACTTTGCCTGGAAAACAGGGTCGAGAATGGGAAGGAGATGATTATTTTGTCTGAGATAGCTGGGGCACAGCAAGGACTTATCCAGTCATAGGAGAGCAGACTGTCCTGCAATACAAACTATTTTGGACTGGATAACCCGTTCTTCAGATCTTCCAGTGAGAGAGATACGACACCTTACATACAATCTATTCCTCTGCTTCCCCCTGCTTGCCACCAGAAAAACCTCCATGATATGCATCCCCAAATCTTGGTTACTCAAAGTTAATACCACGAGATGTTACTTCTTACCCACAGCAAAAAAATATTCAGAATCTGCTTTCCTTTTTAACAATCTCTTAGGTCTTCTCTTGGTACTTTTTAGACTGAACAAATTTTCTGAAATCTTCTTAGCCCATGGTTCTTTGGCAGCTGATCACGCTCACAGCTTATAGTTGATCTCTTTTTTATCCAGCTGCTGCTTGATGGTTGAATACAGTTCTTCAAAAAGAAGCATCTGTCTTATTTAAAGCCAGAGCCACAGTCTTCATTGATTTCCTTCTGGGTATGACATTTGAAAGCTAAATGAACATGGAAATATGATAATTCCTTGCTACAGTAACCTTACACTTACAGTTACTTAGCAGCCTCTTCTCATTGTTGCAGAAAGGTTTGAATCCATTTTTTCTTAATGACATTTTCCCTCAGTTAAAACAAGTATTACAAATTTTAGGGGTCTTATGCAAAAGTTAAAAGCACACACCCAAATCCATTCACCAAGAAAAAAAAAACCACTTTAAAACATAGTTAACAACCAAAATTGGAAACCAGGAAATCTTTTGATTTATTTGCACTAAACCAAAAATGACCGTGGCTATATGCCTCTTAATATTTTAATGAAAAAATTAAAAAATCTAGGACATTCCTAGCCACAAAATCAGTTCTGAAAAAAATTTCAAATGTCATTCTTTAAAACATCCAATATATCAATTTTTAGAATAATATTATCTTATTTTAAAGACTTATCATATGAATTATGCACCTTTTCTAGTGACTTGGGAACTAATTTTCTTCATAGCACATTGTACCCTATGAAAAACCCTATTGCCTCCAAGGTTCTGATTATTTTCTACTCAAACAGGATACATATTTAGAAATAGCATTTTCATACTCGCCACATAACCATTAGTTAAGCAAACCTCTCTCCAGCCCAGCGGTCTAGACATGAGACATCAGTTAGGGTACAACAGCATTACTGACTGTATGTTCAAGATGCTGCATGTTCCTCTTTTCCTCCAATTTTTCACAAAAAGCTTTTCCTTTGAAGGTTGCTCCTCTAGCTAACTGCCCTTTAGGTTTAGTCTTCCTTCTGGTTTTTTGGTTTTTTTTGATTGCCTAGGTGCCTCAGAGTCTGCGTGGTTTAAATTGGGCTGGCCATTTTAATCTTTTACATTTAAAATGTGAGAGTGAGCAGAAACTCTTCATTCCCAGGGACAAGGTGCATGTGAGATACTCAGCTGCCAGGTTGCTGGCTGTGAGCCAGCACCCACTTCCTTTTCTCAGGACAGGACCAACAGCCCCCTGCTGGTGTGAGAGGAAGCAATCCAAACCAAGCAGCTCCACAGCACCTGCAGGAAGCACCTGATTGCCTCTATCTTGTTCCTGAGAGCAGCAGCTCCTGCTGGGTTCCTGCTGGCATTCTGAATGCAGACACGTTCTTCTCCCACAGAGGGTGAAAATAGGTCTAAATTCACATTGAAATGGGTGGTATGATATGCCATCCTGTTCTGCTTCAGTCTGCTCCTGGATCATGCTAATGGGAAAGTGTTATACCATACTGATTCCATCAGTGAATCTGTCTTGTCACTGATGCAAATTAGACAAAACCACTTGGAAGTCTCACCTAAATAAAACAACAATATGGAGCAGACTGAGTAACCCCTACAAAATAACTCCTGAATCCCATTTGCAAGAGCTGGGACAGTCAGCCAGCCATCAGCACCGAGGAAGAAAGAAACCTGGCAGAGATGTTTTTCCAGCCGACACATTGTGAGATGCTATGAGGAGTGGAGTAAGACCATTATCAAATGTTTGTGGGGATTCCATGTTTCTGCCAACAAGTACTGCAAAGACATTTTAATATCAATCAGTTTTGCATACATTTTGCTTGGAAATGTGTTCATGGAGTACACCAATTAAATGCTTATTCTGAAGTCACTAGATTTTACTATAACACAAACTGTCTGCATTACCCAGTATTTTTCCTCAAAACAGGAACAACAAATCTTCCTGCATGAGCCATATTAAGGTCAGTTGACAGACCACAATAATGCTCAGTAGCAACAAGAAAGAATTGTATTTGTGAACCACAAAACACAAAAGCTACACAGCTAATTCCCTTCCTGGAATGGCCAGGAAAGGAGAGACCACATGCTGAATGCAGCTGGCAGAGATGCCAAATGCATACATTTGGGCTTTCAAAAGTAAGAAGAGCTGGGAGACATCTAGAGGCAAATACAGGCTGACTGAAGCATTCCTTGAGCTCTCCTTGATTTTGCTGTGCTCTCACTGATGGTTTCCATACTAACTGATCATAGCAGGACACACAGAGTACTCGTGGATCAGGAATCACAAATCATCCTCATGTAGGAAAAAAAAAAGACTTAAGCTATAAAGAAATAAGCTTCTCTTACTTAATTATTTACTTTTCTAGGAGCTTCTCTTGCTCATTGCTAGCACACTGTTTCCATCTATCTCAAGGTGTTCCAAAGGACAGTAGGGGGAAAAAAATGCATACAGACAGTTAAATAAAAAAGAATTCAAGTACAATGACAAAGATATTCTAGAGACATATTAGAAAAAAAGAATTAAGGGTGATAGGTTTTCAATCTATGAGTGCCAAATTGGAAGAAAATAAACTTTTATTTTAAAACCATGCCAAAATCTACAAAAAAATGCTGGAAGTAGAAACAATAAAGGACATTTAGGGTCCTGGAGCAGCACTCATGCAAGATCCTTTTTAACATGTCCAGATTAAGACCTTCAGAATGGTGAGCCAAAGCAGATGAGAAGATAAACAGGGAGCCATCATATTCAGTCTCCTCAGTGTGACACAGCCTTGAACTGGCTAGTGGGAAAATACAGGTGACTGGGACAATTTCTAAACCTTTTTGCCAGGTAACTTACTGTGTTTTGATAATGGAGAGAATTGCCTTGCCTTTTGTGTGGTATAAAAGGGTCTTGAGGAAATCAGTGTGTCTAAAGCAAGAAGAGAGTATTTAGCACAGTGGGTACATCAGATGAACTTTCCTGCATGATGGGGCCCAGGCAGCATCACACATCATCATATCTCTTAGAAATCACAAGGAAAAAGTGGTTTGATTTCATCTCAAAGTTATGAAGCAACAAAATGGTGACTGATGAATATATTCTGTTCCCAGTGAACTCAGTGTTAGAGTGGGCATGGGCTTCAGGGGAATTGGGACTGGAGAGACTGGCTATATAACCACATTTGGACATATGGTATCAAGTAACAAAGAACATCACTGATACAACCCCCTGTCCTATCATTTTAAGGAAAAAAAACCCAGAACCATGATTTAATTAAACTAAATGAATTTTTAGGCTGCATTGTCTCTATATCAAGCATCAAAATTGTTCACTTACTTTGGAATAGACACTTCTAAAGCAATACTGTATTGTAAAATGTCTGGAAAAATCTTTGAATATTGTTAAAGTTGATGAGCTGAGGCTGAGGTGAGAACTGTGCTTTTCAAGTATTTTGGGGCTGGTATTTTTGGGTTAGTTGGTTTGGCTTTTTTTTTTTCCTCCCACAAATATATACACCAAAATCTTGAAAAGAAAACAAGTACTAGTGGACTTTGTACTAGGCAACAATACCTACACAGTTACTAAATTCCATCAACCTAGAGAGCGGAGTAGGAGGAGATTTCTCTCCTCCCCAACCTTTCTTCTCAACGTGGTATTTTGTCCAGTTCCTCATCTACTACCTATATTCCTCACAAATTATGAAATTAGCAACTTCAATGTAATTCTTTGTTACAACTATTCTTTCAGTTACATAGATAACTAGCTAGTAAAGCATGTATGCAGTTAGTCTGAACACTCAACAACAAGTTGGTAAGGTATATTCAGTTTCATATAAAAAAAATCCAACCAATTTTGTTTATCATCTGTTTCCTAGAAATAGCATAATGTAGAGGAGAGTATAGTAAAACTCTGCACAGCATTTCTGTTTGCCCTTCTCCACTCTTCTCTACTGATATAAAAGAACAGTGGAAGTTATGCTCCTGAGCAAATATCCAGTAGGGTACCCAGATCCAGTTTTAGGCAACTAAGTCAGTGCCATGTTTTTTCAGAGGTTATCTAGCAGTGATGTCAATGAAAGTATCGCTGTCATCTTTCACTAAGGTAGACGTCTTTCACCAACATTTTTCATTTTGCCTCATGCGGATGATGCCATATCCTTCTTGTAATAGTTCTTGAAACAAAAAATAGTCTCCTGACCCGAATGCCGTGAACTCAGAGGAAAGAATCCTTTCCAAGAGACTGTAGACATGGTTCCACTATACAAACCTCCAATATTTGGATTGCTTTATTGTCTGAAAGAAACATGTTCTACAGTAAGAAAATTCATCTTGATATATTGGTCTTTGTCTGGGCACAAAGATCTCTAGAAGCTTCACAATAGCTACAAAAGAGAAAAAGACAAATAAACAATATCTTCAGTCCCCTCTTTCAAATAGTTTTGCATTCTTGACCTTGTCCTGAAAAGAAATCAAAACATATAGCACCAGCAGCAAAAACAGCAGAGCCCTTCACCATACTGGAAAAAGCTTTACTAAATCTTGAAGAACTGAAAGAATATCTCATGAACATTTTATACTGGAAAGTAAAATAAACTTGCAGAAACAAGTTCAGCCCACTGGATGTCATGTTCTTGTTGTTATTAAATGATATATATATATATGACACTGCGATGTGTGTGTAAAGTAACTGTAAAGTTACTCCGGGAAGAAGAGAATTATATCCTGACTTTCCTTGGAAGGGATTGGAAATACCTTAAATTAACATCCTAGACCTTTAAAAAGAATTGTGTCATCTGAAATATGTGTGACTCATACCACACACCATCTAATGCTTTTGCAGTAAATAGAATCACTGTTAGAAAGAATGAAACCCACAAATGTTTCAGTTTTCATTATGGTTTAATAAATATGGAAATAATGTTAGTGTTAAACACCTTATTTATATATTAAAAGTTACTGACCATCAGTTTCCAACTCGACTTCTACAGACCCAAGCTTGTAGAGATATGTGGTGAGCCAGGTTCCATGCCTCGACAAAATTCATTTAACACTAGGAAAACTCATCTTGCAAAGTGAGCTCAGTGATGTTACATTCAGAATGATGCCTGAACAAAGGATCAGAATTTGCATTAGATTAACATGCACTCAGACTAGTCCCACCACATCTCTAATGATGTCCTTAGAATTCACCTTCTTTAGAAAGAGTGTATGGAAATTGTAACTATAGAATTCATACCACGTGCTCAAAACGGGACCAGAAATTTTAAGCACGTCTGTCTCAAATATTCTTCAGTGATTTGCAGCCTTCTTTGAATATCCAGCTAACATTTAACTTGTGTTCACAGTTCAGCTGGGGAGATTTCACTGGCCGACAAATGGATCAATAATATCGCCAGAATAAAGATGTAATTTGGTATATGTGTATGCCTGAGTAGTGTGGAGAGAGGTGAGGATCCTGGGTATATTTGCTGCCTGAATTTGAATTATTTTCACACTCCATAAAACTCCAAGTTAAGTGACAAAAATGAGACTATGACAAACTTGAAAATATGAACCTTGTTAAACCCCTATGAGGTGAAGCACAACTCAGAACATAACAGTACTGAAAACCATGTCATATTTTTGTCTTTAGTACCTGACAGCAACAAGTAACAGTTTAAGAAAGATTTCAGCTTAAAAAAATGCTAAAATCACATCATACAGAAAGTTACAACAGAAGATTTACTTTCCAATTGCAATTTGTTGTCTGAGACATTTGTTATTTACGTACAAATTTCAGATTTTTCACTTACAGGTATCTGAAAGAAACCTTTGAATCTTTTTCCAAATCTCTTCTACAGACAAGGTCCAGAACACAAACAGAAAAGGTGTGGGCCAAGACTGAAATGGATTGGCGATCTTCTGATTGAAAACTTCTAATTTTCTTGCTTTTGATATTCAGCAATAACTAAAACGACTGGTTTGGACTTATGAAGGTAACAATTCCTGCATCTCCTCCCTTTCCAGCATTTATTTTTCCCCTTGAAATAGCAGCGTGTTCAAAAACAGAACACAGGAGTATTTTAGACACAACTACCTCCAAAGAGGTAGACTTCATGATGGTAAGAACTAAGGAGAGGGTTTTACCTCAAAGCCATTAAATGTATCAAGAGTGGAAATAGAAAAAAAGCGGCAGAGAAAATGAGGTTCATCTGGGAGTTCTTGTTACATTTTAATGTCTGGACCCTCTAGAGCCAGACCTCTCTCTACCCTGTATCTGTTTCAATTGAATGAAGAGGCACCAGCCTTACAGCACTTTTTCAGAAATACAGGACTGATCTAGGACCTCTTCATGTGGTTTCACTTATATATCACGAGAAAAGGAGATTCATTTAAGAGAGACCTCAGATGCACAGCCATCTGTGCCTCTGCTGTACAAAGTGAATCATTAGGTTCAGATGAAGGTAAGCAACACTTAACGCTCAGACATTTCCCTGAAGACTTGTGTTCTGTGATTTTCAGCTCTCTCCGAGCATCTGACCCTCAACAACTACATTTAGTTTCTATTAGAAATTTGGTTGGAGATTCAAATGGGCAGTTGTTACAGGAAAAACAGCGTCAAAGATATTCAATTACTAACCATACTGAAATAAATACGTACTTGCACTTGTGTGCATGTGTGAAGAGAAATGAGAGAACAACACTGAAAGTGACAAGATGAATTTGTTATATGAATCAACATGATAAGCATGCATTTTGTCTCTGTAGTGCTTTTCTGCTAGCTCCCTTTTCCAGGCTAGTGTTTGTCCCCAATTGCATGCAATCACCCACTTGTTTTGTCATCAGAACCTAAATTTAAGTCCTTTGAGATGCAAACATTCTCATCCTACTTTCTTTAATATGTGATGTATATTTAGAAATCTACTCATAATTACGCTCCCCATTCCTTACAGTAAGGTTAACTATAAAAGTAGTAGCTGATTTTCTCATGCTAATTAAACCTTCTAGACTAAAATAGGTTATAATTATGATGCAGGATGAAATGCTGAAAATTAGTCCCTACTTCACAGATTCCTTACAGATAGCAGAGTCAAGGAGAAGCAAAGAGTATGAGGGAATTCAGATGTATCTGGACAAAACTATCTGAACTTTTGCCTCTTCAACTGCCCTGTCTCTCAATATTGAATAAAGGTGGTTACTCATTTGAAATTAATTCTGCCAATTTCATCTTTGCTTAAAGACCTGAGAAAAAAATCCGTGAGATTTCTTCTCTAATGTCTCTTTGTGATACTGATAATCAGCCGTAAAGGCAGCTGAAACATTTCCCAGCTTCTCTATACTACGTGACATTATGGCCAAGTATGTGTAAGGCCCCTCATTGCTCCAGTATATGCACGGGTTTAAGATCTCAAGGCTCTGGCAGGCATTCTACCAGTCGGAGACAGCAGTGCCTCCCTCTAAAGACTACGATTAACGCCTCCACCCTGCAAACATTTCTGCACCCAAGTAACTCTACGTCAGTCACTCCTTGTGCTGCTGTGGGAGAACTTTCACACCCAACACAAGATTTCTACGCACTAACTTGTTTGGAGGGGTAGAACCTAATTTTAGACATGTCAAACTGAGTGACAAACAAATGATGATAATGAGAATGGTTAAGCCTACATTTACTGTCAAGAGCAGGGGTTTAATTGGTTTTGTGTCTATTACAGTTATATTTTCCAGGCATTAAGACTTTTTAAAATAACATGCTAATCAGAAATAAAAATTTCTGTCTAGCAGAGTAAGGATTTGAACTAGAATTCACCTTTTTCCACAAAATCAATATGACCTTATAGCACTGCTTTAATTTCACTTAAAATATATACTGAGAGGATAAGTAAAGCCTTAATGATACATAGGCCCCAGGCCATTCTTTCAAAGATAGAAAATTTTATCTGTACGAAAATACATAGATGAGTCTTGAGTATTAATCAACAGATTCTTACATTACCTGTAACTCCAAATAATGTGAAATTTCTCATATTAAAATACATTTGTGAATTAATTAATGTAAAACTTACATTGATGGGACCTCACAAGTATATATGATTTATTAAATATGCTTGCTGGTGATTTGTAGAATTTTCGTAAGGCTCTTGAAATAGTTTCCAGAGAAAATTTGTGTAATCTGGAATATTTTATGATTTATGTACTCTACAAACACCAGAGAGTACATTTCTTGCAACTGTAAGTGCATTTAATTCTCCCAAAGAACTTTTATTTTTCATGCTTGGCTGAGGTTTTCTCTAGAATCATGTACAGCTACACACTGGTATAATGAGGCCTAGGACATTGGGTTCCAAGTGAAGATGGAAAATACTTGCTCATTCTGAGGGAATCAGATGCCCACTCTTTGGAAACATTCCCTAGATTTCCATTATCTTGTTTGCTTTCCCTTTCCTTCCTCTATACAGAGCAAGCAAAGCCCACTGTGTTTCTGCTACAATATATATAATTACTGAGTGCTGTACTAATGAAAACATGTATTGCTAAATTAAAATAGTCTTTCCCAGAGAAAATTGAATATGGCATTTATACCATATTCATTTTTGTTTATTCTTTGAAAACTTGAATTAAAGTAATTTCCATGTATTTTTCATTTTCTATTTCTTTGCTTTTGTATCTCTGAATTACTGACTGATCGTATTTTTCTTAAAAAAAGCCCAAAACCCAACAAAACCCAGCAAATCCTCTTTTAGAGGCATATGTTGGGTCTTTTTCCCTTCACTTCAAAATGTTTCGGAGATCCTCTTAGAATGTCCTGGGATGTGAACTGAAGAATCAATACCTGGATAGATTAAATAACATAACATAAATGAAAAAAAAAAAAATTAAGCAAGGAGGCAAATGTAATTACTCACACTTTTTTTTGTGCATTAAGAAACTTATTGAGATTATTGTACATTAAGCAAGTGATTTAAATAAATCTACTGTGACATTAAAGCAATTTGTACATCATTCTAATGAGATATCTGATGTTGCATAAACACATAAGTCTTGATTTTCAGGTTTCTACAAACAAAGCTAACAAAAAATTAAACACAATCCATTAATCTTGGAAAGAGCAGCCTTAAAAAGGCAGTTCTTAGATAGCTTGATAGCTTCCAAGATTAGAAATAAAACACCGTTCTGTTCCTCTAATAATCTTGGTCTAAACTGTTCTTATGCCTTTCAGCCACTTGAGCATTTCTATACTTCTCCTGATGCTGCCTTTCATGTTTGGAATGGACTTCTTCCACTTGGCAGTAGCTTCATAAATCTGTTTACCTGTCACTCTTCAAATCCCTAATTCCAGAGTGACTGCTTTTTCTGAAAATTAAAAAAAAAATCTTCTCATTAGGGATGCATGATCTGAACAGCACCTGTAGCCACTTGCGTTGGTTTTGCAGGGCCTGGTTTTTGGTAGCAGGGACACCACAGAGGTGGCTTCTGTGAGAAGCTGCTGGAAGCTTCCACCATGTCCAGCAGAGCCAATCCCTGATGGCTCTGAGGATGGACGTGCTGTTGGCCAAGGCTGGGCCAGTTAGAGATGGTGGTAACACCTCTGTAATAACAGATTCAAGAAGAAACCATAACAAAGTTTGTGGCACAGCTGTAATTTTCCAACTAGAGAGGAGTAGAAGTGAGAGTATGTGAGGGGAACAACAATGGAGGCACCAAGGTCAGTGCAGAAGGAGGGGGAGGAGGTGCTCCAGGCGCCGGAGCCAAGATGTCCCTGCAGCCCGTGGTGAGGCCCATGGTGAGGCAGCTGTGCCTCTGCAGCCCATGGGGGTCCACGGGGGACGCAGAGATCCACCCGCAGCCCGTGGGGGAGATGCCCGCGCTGGAGCGGGTGGATACCAGGACACTGTGGTCCGGCAGAGTCCCAGTGGAGAGAGAGGCTTTGCTTCCAGGCTGGAGCAGCCTGTCCCAGCCTGTCGTTGGAGGACTGCACCCCGTGGCAGTGACCCACGCCACAGCAGTTTTGGGAGGACTGTCTGCCCGCGGGATGGACTCACGCTGCAGCAGTTTTGGGAGTGCTGCTGATCGTGAGAGTGGACCCACGCTGGGGAAGTTTGTGGAGAACTGTCTCCCGTGGGAGGGACCCCACGGTGCCACAGGGAAACGACTCCTCTCCCTGAGCAGCGGAAAGAAGATCTTGGGTGATGAACTGACCAAAACCCCCACCCCGTCTCCCTGCACCGCTTGGTGGGAAGGAGGGAGGGGTTGGGGGGAGAAAAGGGTGTCTGTAAGGGCTTATTTTACTTCTCATTCTTTTACTCTGATCTTGTTAGTAATAAATTCACTTTATATCATTAAGTTGAGCCTGTTTTGCCATTGAAGTGTTTCCTCCCAGTCCTTGTCTCAACTCATTAACCCTTTGTTAAATTTTCTCTCCTCTGTCCGGTTGCAGAGCAGAGGAGAGTGAGTGAGCAGGCCTTTCGTGGGTGCCTGGCATTTGACCAGTGTCAAACCACAACACCACTCCATGAATTTCCCCCTCACAGAGCTGATGTTTCTTCAAGAAGGTGAGGTTTGGAAGCCTGCATTGCTGCTGATAGCGCTGTAACCATTCTCAGAGTTTTCAATCAGGTCACTTCTAGGAGTGCAAAGTCATGATTACCAAGTTGCATGCAAAAGAATGAAATATTCCCATGGAAGCCTTAAAGGGGCTGATATAACTTGTGCTAAAGCTAATGGTAAATTCCAATTCTATTCACTCTGAACTGGATTAGGGCAAATTTATTACCATTTTTGTTTAAATGCTGTCTTTTACTCATTCCAGTTTTTTATCCAAATTGTGAATGTAGCCCTCACTCAGATGCATTATTTATAATCTTTTTATCAAAGTATACAGGATGCCTCCACAGTCTTCTATAGACAGCTCAATGCTCACACTTCCCATGCTTCAAACAAACTAAATCTGAACAAACTGTTTTTTGATAATACTATGATCTGGGGAGCTCCTATGGGGTACACCATGCCAAGCAGGGAAGATATACAAACTATGATAGGAAATAGTTTATCTCCAAACAGCTTGCAATGCAAGCATCTGCAAACAACTGGAAAGATCTCTACCCAATTAATGGAAAGCCTATAGGTCCAGCTGGGAACTTGAATTTTTCTTTCAAATTCTGCACCTGACCAAGAAAATTAGGACAGTGCCTGCTTCACAAGCGGCATACTTACTTGTAGTACTGTTAGAGAAACTATATTTACAGAATGAAAGACAGTGTAAACAAGACAAACTACAGAAATGCACAACTTCCATACTATGTGGAAAAACGTTTTCCCTCATAACAGAATGAAATCACTGAAATCTTGTAACCACGTTTGGACTTTCTTCACTTTTCACATACAAAGCAACACTATAATATCACAACACAAAACACTAGCTCAGCCACCACTTTTGTGCAGAAGTCAGTGTTGTAATGACTCCTGAGCACAAGCAGAAATAAAATCATAGAGGTACAGTTAATAATAATTTTCCAGTGGTTATTTGTAGGCCTGATCAGTATTTCACATACATGCTAAATGGTAACTACTCATGCTTGCAGTCCCATGGGGCACAGTGGAATTGCTTATAGCAGAACAAATGAGAAAGTGCTGCTTCTGTGCACAAGGTAATGGTTAACAAAATGGGAGTTTATAAAAAACCACCCAAACCTTAGGAAAGCTATTTCCAGATTACGGGATGACAGATTTATACTTAAGCAGATGAATACTATTCACTAAGAAAACAGAGCAACATACAATCTGTTTTGAAATAAATATAAAACCAGTCATCGAAAATGTGATGCTTTCCAATCATAGAATGAACAGTATTAGCTGAACAACTTACCAAAAAACCCTAAATAGATAGACTATTGAAGAAACTAGCTCTCTATTTTACCTCCTTCAACTTAATGCTGCAATGTCAGGAAGGGGGATTCTCCTGCTTTCACAAGGCTTCAGGATAAGGTTTTGCTTCTCAGCAGTTCCTCTTCCACAAACATATGAAGCACTTAGAACCATGACTCATCCAAACCCACGTCGGGACAGCTGTAGGACAAGAGGGACACAACTGCAGCAAGTCCATAGGGATGCTGCTCCACGGTGCCAGACCTAGTGCAGCTAATGAGAACCTCCCTACCTTCATTGCTTCTACAAGAGAGTGCTGTCAACAGTGAAGCAATTGTGGCATTATAAGAGCTAATAAAAGCAGCTTCCACAGTTTCTCCTTGCTGTCTCCACAAGAGTAAAGGGTGAAACCTCCAGTGAAAGTTTAAATCCTAAAGAGGTAATGATTTACATCAGGATTCCTTGAGTGTCTCAACTTTTATTATGGTCCCCCTGCACCCATCAAGGAGGACAAATTTCTTCGATGGTATTATCTAGAGGAACTCTTTTGCCAGCTTCTGGGAAAGGCGGCAACAAGTTCCCTTTTCTTGGAACTTGATGCATGCCAAGCCCAGAACCTCTTGAGCAGTAGGCTCCCTTGCTCCTGTCCCTCCCGCCCTTCTCAGCATGGCCTGTGCTGCAGAAAGGCAGCCAGCTGTGTCTGCATGCAGATTTCTGTGAGAAAGGCAAGCTGTAAAATTTGACTGTAAGACAAATTGGCATGTGGAAGTAAAACAGCCGAGAACAGCTTCAGTAGGAGCTCACTTTCCATTCAGAAGTAAGCCAGGCGACTTTAAAGCCGGGGTCAAAGTTCGCTTTATTTGATGGCAGCAACATCCTTCTCACAGAAAGGCGAAAGAAAAAAGCTGTTCTCAGCCAGGTGGTCGTATCCTTTGAGCAAGTTTGTTTGCCTCCTGACTCCACCTGCTGGGAAGACACCCCACTACCTGCTATCTGCACTGACATGTTTGTCAGGAGTGCTGAGGTGAATCACCGTGCATTCGCTCGTCTCCCACCCTCACTGTGGCTCTCTGGATATTTAAATATTGGGCAGCTTGGAGCAATCATAGCAGAGAAGTCCTCCCCTGCACTACTTCATGCACAACCTCTCGACGCTTTTTCGCGAGGTGGGGGGTGCTGGATCAGTTGCCCCTGGATGCCCGTGTATCTAGGGTCTGCTCTTCTGAGGAGACCAGACGTGCTCGGAACCGGGTCTTCCTCGGCCTCTCCTTTAGTTTAAAACGCTTACATGACTTCTGGAGCAGAAACGGGAATTTAGATGACTCTGCCGTCCGATGAATGCTGTGTTCATTCCTTGTTCATTCTCCCCGGCTTGGTGGACGGTAGGTAGGTGGTTCAGGCAAGCTGGAAGATCATCAGAGGAGACGGGGGAGACGGGAGGACGCGGGGCAGCATCCCCGGGGTGGGCAGGGGCCCCAGCAGCCCGCGATCCGCTGCCAGGGTAGCGCCCCATCCGCCCAGGTGCCGGAGGGCAGGGGCCCCACGCTCCACGCCCGGCATTTCTCCGGCTTTCCTTTCCGAAAGCTGCCCGCGACGGGACCAGAACACTGGCTCGGGTCTGATGACCTTCTCCTCCAAGAGGAGGAGGAGGAGGAGGAGGAGGAGGATGTGGGCTCCCCGGCCGGGCCCCTGACACCGCGGGGTCCGCGCTCCTGCGAGGCGATGCGCGCTCGCTGCGGACAGAGAGCGGCGGACGGCGGTCCCCAGACCCGCAGCTCGGCACAGAAGGGACCGCCGGGACAAAGGGCAGGCGGCCGCGCTGCCGCCCCCACCTCCTCCGCGGGGACGAGGGGGGTGGGGGACGCGCCTCTGCCCCCGGGGCGGGCGTCCCTCGCTCCCGCGCAGCGGGACCCCCCCTTCCTCAGGCGGTGTGNNNNGCGCGAAGCCCCGCCGCGCCCGGGGTGGAGCGGGGGGTGGGCGCGTCGCGGGAGAGAGGAGGTAGATGCTTCCCGAGGCGCAGCCCCGCCGGAGGCGCTCGACCCTGGCCGGTGCCTGTTCGCCCCCTCCGGGACGCGGGGACCCACCGGGCGGGTGTCGCGGAGCGGGCAGAGCCATGTGCCCCTCCGAGGAGTGAAGGGGCGTCTGGGCAGCTCCGGTGCGGGCGCGGAGCCGCCGCGGAGGTGGCCCGAGGTGACGGGAGGCCGGGAGAGGTGCCGCGCCAGCGCCGGTAGCGCTGCCACCGTAAGTCCCGGCAACTTCGCCGCTTGCCCTTTCCCAGCCGCCGCCCCGGGAAAGCGGCCGGGAGAGGGGTACCAAGGGGGACGCAGCTCCTGGCTGGCTGTGCACCCAAAAATAGGGGGAAAGAGGGAGTGGGTTGTAGGAGCTCCGACCCGCAGCGGCGGCGTGTGCGGTGCCAACCTGGAGGAAGGGACGAGGGCCGGCCGGCCGCCACTGCCCGGCCCTGGCGGTCGGGGCGCAGCGCGGGGACGGGGCACGGTGGATCACGGAGTTTCCGCTGCGGCTTCTGCACTGGCAAGCAGGTCGCTGCCGTATCGGTTATAGAGAGCAGCCGCTCTCTGTGCTGGAAGTGCACGGCGTTTAAATGACACCTGAGTCACTAGTTCGTGCTTCTCAGGCATGTCAGATATTATTTCCGTGGTTTTTTTCGGCTGCTGGACCAATATCTGTACTTACTTTGGCATTTCACACCGCAAATGTAATAAACAACATTAGTAGGTTTCAGAATATTGCCATTGATGACGGTAGATTGATGTATGAGGCTATTTACTGGATGTGTCCAAGTGCAATATAATGCCTGCCAATTTTGTCTTTAAATTGCTATATTGATTTCATTCTTGTGGGGTTTTTGACAAGGTTAATGTAGTTGATAGTTTGCAAAGGAAAGAGAAAAAACTTCTGGTTTATTTTAGTTACAGAATGGCAATTGTAGTCGAAATTATGAATGAAAAAACCATTCATAAAAAGAGTAAATAGAAAGATTTGTATCCCAAGACCTCTTAAAGTCAATATTGTCAATATCTAACAGATGTCTTCCTGCCAAGTTTTTACATACACTGGCAACCCTTGAACTTCTTAAGGGTAATACAGTGTGTGATATTCTTCTCAGGACTGTGCACTTTAGAGTTAAGTAGTCTGGTTAGAGGGAGTTTTGAATGAATTAAACAAGACATCTTATTATAATGCTTTTGCTTTTTTATAGGCACTGAATGAAATCAAGGTCTTGCTTCTGCTCCTTTTCCTCTTCAGCGGTTNAAGTCCCTATGCTGCTCTAGGGCTGAGTGTATCAGGGCTGCCCAGGATAACATTCCTTTGCTAACAACAGCTCAAACTGCAGGTGGTGTTGAGCTGAAGAGGGAATTAATTCACCACTCAGAATCCTAGGCATGATTAGTAAGTAGGTAAATTAAATACAGGAGAGCTAATACTTCCTTTTAATTTCTTCAGATATATGATAACCTTTACCGCTAGGCAACTTTTGCTAAGCTACCACTCTGATGCTTACTATGGCTGTCATATGATAGCTGACATGAAGTAGTTCTGAATGAACTAAAATATTGTGTTTCTGTACCTACTGGCATGTATTAGAGTATGCTAACTTTATAAATCTTCAGTAGATGTTGGTGCTGCTAAGATCAATGGCAAAATCCCAAATAACCTGTCCAAAGAGTGGGCTTCACCATAGGTCTTCATTATTACTGATAGTGAGTGCCAGCCAAATTTAGTTAGAAATTCAAGTGGCAATGTTTAAATTTGGCTGATGATGGCACTTCTACCAACTCTGCATAGTACTGCTTTAGAATCATGGGTAAGAGCCACACAGGTCTTAATATTTGTTTAAAAAACCATATAGAATAAACTGTATTGTGCTTTCAAGAGGAGTAAGCAGTTCAGATTTGTATTACATTCCAATTTTTATGTTTCATCAGACTGTATCATAAAAAGGTTGGATTGCATTTTGCATATGCACCATATTTTAACAGAGGTATTCAGACAGCACAGGGGGGAATGTTATCTGATTATGTTGTTTGTGGCCAAGAAGTTTACAAGTAAACCGCTAAATAGTTGACTTACTATAAAAATGTCAGCAAACAGTTGAGCCATGTTACAGTCTAGTTCTCTGCAGTTCATAAGCTTTGTTGGGAGATGAATGAACAGAAGCATCTTTTCTAAAAACCTTGTTGAAATATTACCGAATAATATGTTCACAATCATTAGCTTAATAAACTGACTGAATCTAGTTTAGCAAACTTTTTCTTTGCATATCTACAGCTGAACGGTTTTGAAAAGCATCTGAAAAAGTTTAGAATTTTCATTAAGGATGTAAACAATGTTCTACAGAGTGTTTGTTGAATTATTTTTATTCCAGCTCTCTTCCAGATTGAAGTAAAATGGAACTATGTTTAAAACCTAGCTAGTTAATTTTAAACCTGTATCCGTGGACTTATAAGAAGCTACATGCAAGTCCTCTTACATAATAATATTGGCATGACCAGCATAGCTGCCAATAATTTCTACTACTTTTGCAAGCAAAAATGGAGTAAGAAAGAGCATATAATGATTTAGAGTTCCTGAAAAATCATTAGATAGAAAAAAAGACCCTTCTATGCTTATTTTAAAAATAATTCATGCAAATAGAGATTTTGGGAAAATAAATAACTATGTAATTGAGCTATCCTTGACTGAAAGTTATGCTAGCAAATACCTTGAAATTCAGTTTTGAAAGTGACCATTGGTTCTACAAATAGTAAGCTGGTAAACTCAGTTTTATTTCTGGTAATAAATGTTGGGGTCCTAACTGTTGCCATTGAAGTCGATATAGAAACCCATATTAATGCCAGCACAGATCATACCTGGGCCTTTCAGAAGTGATCCTGTTACATGCTGAGCACTTTCAACCATTGTTTGTGTTAGAGTGGCATCCAGTCAGGTCTCTGCCTAGAACTAAACACACAGAGTAAAATTCACTCTCTTGAAAAATATGCAGTGTAAATAATCAAGAAGACCTAAGACATCTTGCCGAAGGCCAGATGATCTCAGTCTGAAACATTAATACTCTGTACTTAACAATGGTGGACTGAGCACCTTTTAACAAGATTGAATGTTAATTGATTCTTTGATAAAGATACCCAGAAATGAATGACCAGTACCTTAAGGTTGTGTGTTACTTTCCCCTGATCTCGTTTTCTTCAGTATTAATCTCTCTATTTACTAGCATTGGCCTTCCAAAGAACAGCACATAATTATACTTTGTTTTATATTTGGTTTTGTTCTTATACCCACTTTCCATTTGACGTTGCTTTTAGTGACTTCAATTGAGTGAATTAGTAACTTAAATGAAGAGACACACTGAATTGCTCACATGAAGAACTACCTAATACAAGATAACAATGGCAGAGATAACGGGCAACATCTCAGCAATAAGGAGCACTGCTAACAATGCTGGGCTTGATAGTCAGCTGGAAGTTACAAATGTCTCACACTAAATGTGGTTAGTCATGTTTCAGCTGGATACCTTTTTAATCACGGTGGTGTCCACAGATACCACGGGAGTCTTTCTTCAGGCTATCTTCTGAACAGACCAAGGATATGGTCTTGCCTTACCGGTGAGCCTGTGAGCTGTTCAGTTGGCTCCACGCTTTTGAGGTGACTCTCAGTTAAGGGTATGGATCCCCAGAGCGGGAAAGGCCTGGGGTGAATCTCGTTACTCTGTGCAGGAAGAGAGAGACCCAGGAAACCTGCAGGGAGGAAGACTCCTGCATCCAGGAGATGGACTGATGGTGCAGTACTCATTTTCTTACCTGTACACAAAACAAACTGAGAAATGCAGTGCGTGTAAGTGCATCTTGACTACTGCACCTCAACATAAGAGCCATACTCCTGTCTTTTTCCACAGCAATCATGTAGGGATCAGTAAAGGTGACATGGAGTGGCACTGGACCTTGGCTTTTTTATCTTTTATAATATAAAAGACCTGACACAGATTTGGCAGAAATGGCTGTTCTCACCACACTCTTAGTAGTGACTTTTGAAATAAGCAAACATTTCAGTTTAATATGTCACTTTCCAGTGTTGCAGTTTCATGTTTTTCTCTGTTTAGCAAATAATTTCTTGCTTGGTCATATCCAGCAGTGTATGTAAGAACCAAATCACTTCACCTGTGGTTTTTGATGAATAATGTTAACTATTACCAGGGTTTAGATGAATAATACATTCGATAAATTCTGCAGTATTTTTAAATCTATGGTTTCACTATATTTTTTTCATTGTAGCTCTAGTGGTATGTATTTTACAGGAGTAGTAAGGTATGTAAAGTTGTTGGTGGCTTTGACATGCTTATTTTGTGGTGTCCTCATTACCTTGGGGTAAAGATGGGGTTATAAAATTGTTATTATTCAAAAGAAGGTGTTTGAAATACCTTTCTCTTGCTGGGTGCTCTACAAAGTGCTGAACTGCCCCTCAGCAATTAGAAAAAAAGATTTTTATTCTGATTATTTGTTCTAGAAATTTAACAGTATGCAGGTGATGCCAAGTGAGTTTACAGACATATTTGGAGGTTGTTTGAGTCAAGATGAATTGTGCCTTGTCTTCAGAGTTGTGTTCGCAAAATTAGGCTGACAATTAAAAATACCTCTTTTAAATATATTAAATGATTCTGAAAACACAATATTGCCAGTACAAACATGTCAAGGCTTCATGATTAAGATTGTGCTGGGATATACTTGTAAAAGAAAAACAAACTAAACTTCTATTTTACCTTTTTATTAGTGACTGGAATGAGACACCATGTTTGGCACAGTGTCCCTTCAAAGGTCAACTATGTTTTCTGCTTGTATTTTTTTAATAATGAAATATTTACTTAGTTTTCAGTGCTCACATAACATTCTGTAATTCATGGCACTGTTTAGAGCTTGATGGGAGAGAGAGAAATGTAATCAAAGACTGAATAAATTCATAGAGTGAATTAGCCACTTCTGTTTCTCTCAGGCAGCACTGAGGCATACTCTAATGTGAGAAAGCTGAAATGACTCTAGCATCTAAGCTATGATGTATGCAGGTGGATGACTCCCTTTTTAGTCTTGATTTCCCTCCAGCTAATATCAGTAAGGAGTGTTAACTGCTTAGAAAACTCACAGGTAGTTCTGCAGTTGATGCCTTAAGGCTCCCAATTTTAGGTATCACAGTTGTATTTTGTTTGTATGTTGATCTTCCCTACAAGTTGTGTGTGGCAGAGCAGTTATCAGTAGCAAATCTTGCTGTCATGATTTAAGTGAATCATAGAATACCAGGTTGGAGAAAAGCTCAACAGGAGTGGGCAGTGTGCTCTTGCAGCCCACAAAGCCAAACACAGCCTGGGCTACATAGAAAGCAGAGTGACCAGCAGGTCAAGGGAGGTGATTGTCCCACTTTGCTCTTGTGAGACCCCACCTGGAGTGCTGCATCCAGCTCTGGGACCACCAACATAAGAAGGACGTGAACCTGTTGGAACAATTCTGGAGGAGGGACATGAAGATGATCAGATGACTGAAGCACCTCTGCTATAAAGACAGACTGAGAGAGTTGGGGCTGTTCAGCCTGGAGAAGAGAAGACTCCAGGGAGACCTTATAGCAGACTTCCAGTGCCTAAAAGAGGTTGACAAGAGGGCTGGAGAGTGACATTTTACAAGGGCATGTAGCGATAGGACAAGGGGGAGTGGCTTCAAACTGAAATAGGGCATATTTAGATTGCCTATCAGGTAAAAGCTTTTTGATGAGAGTGGTGAGACACAAGAACAGGTTGCCCTGTTGAGAAGTTGTGGATGCTGCATAGTTGGAAGTGTTCAAGACCAAGTTGGATGTAGCTTGTGATCTTTGAAGAAGCAACATGAACCCTAAAAGTGATTTTTCTTTTTAAATTTACCCCTGTTATGGTTCAGTGCCAAACTGGTGATGTTTTACACTGCCTTCAGTACCGAATCTCTTCGTGTCTCACGTTATTTTGCACAAACTACCTTCTTTTGAGTAGACCTATCACCATGTGGCTTTTTCCAACTTTATTTCTTGATATCTGTCTCTATTCATATAATCTTAGTTACCTGTAGCCTTACTCTGCAGCTTGTGTTCTGTAGTCTTAGTTACCTGTAGCTCTGCAGGTGCTTCAACACTAGGCCCTTCTCTTACAATGCACTCCCTTTTCATTGCTGAAACATGATGGTGTAATTTGCCATATGTCAGCTAACAAGCAGATGGTGAGCATCTTCTAATGGACAAGTATGATTCCTCACGGAAGAGGTATGAATGCTGTCCCAAAAAGTTACAGCTCTTTTTATGTTATGGGCTGTCATCATCCATTGGAGTAAAACGAACACCAAAAGATACTAGATGACCTTTACATTGTTGTGATAGTATCTCTCCAGATTATACTAGCAGCCTGAAACAGGGTTAGCATTTCATACTCTTAAGCATGCTGCATGCAATCTCCTTCAGCCTTAAATATTGAAGGACAGGAGAGAGAGGATGCTCACACCTTCACAACTTAGATTGCTTAGAGAAACTTTCTGAAGTTTCTTGGATTTGGTAAAGAAAGGTGTCTAAGACTGATGAGTTTCCTCATGTGACTAAAAGTTGGATCCCTCTTGATAAGAACTCCTTCGGTTCTCACCAGCCGGTCCAGCTCCTAATGGGATCTTCGTTTTCTGTTGTCTCCAAAACAATACGGAAGGGGAGCAGTAGGTTTACTGCTGTTATCCTCAGCTGTACTGCTGCTTCTGGGCTGGAAACACTATTACGACTGAAGGGTATGGGATGAAGAAATTGCATCAAATAACACAACATTTAAAGAATGAAATGTTTTGGAGGAAAGGGAAAGCTCAGAAGAAAGGCGGTTTGAATGCTATATGCACCTGAGCATTTAGCAGTAGAGATGAACTTCTGGGAAGTTATGCTACAAAATGCCTAATTAACTAATGGACAGCACTGTCTTCCATTTACCTGTATTGTAGGGGGGGAAATTCCATTAACATTTCAAAGGGCAGTTTAGTGAAACTAGCTTAGAGCATCTCTTGTAAGTATTTGGCTTTGCTTCAGTATGTTTAAGAACATTAACAAACTGAAAGAATAACCCATAGATAGCTGATCAGAGGCTCATAACTCTGAAGAGTCACAGTGCTTGGAGTTTAGCAAGTCCTTTAAAGCCCCGGTCTTGATTAAAACTTGGTGATGAGGAACAAATTGTATGAGTGGAGACTTCCTTTAATGTTCTGAGGGCCATTTCCACCGCTACAGACTGCTGAAGGGCTTGACTCTTAAGCCTTGTGTTATGATACAATGTTTTCTTATGTGTTCAAATGTTGCCAAGTACATTCTGGGTTGAAGCAGGATCAAGTAATAAATAATAATCATTGTTACCATATGTTCTCGCAGATAAAGCAGACCCAGTTGGCTGGTTTTTCTTGCATTTTTCATTTTTATTGTCTCAAAGTATTTGATAGTGTATGCTTCCTAAAGACTGGAGTAATTTCACCACTGAAAAGAAAACAAGTATGTTTGGATTTATAAGTGTTTAAATGCCTGCTGACTTTATTGGCAATCAGATCTACAGTGTTTTGGAAGAAAAGTGTTTATCCCATGAAATTCCTGATATAATCAGAGGCCATCACAAACTTGTAGGTAGTCACCAAATAACTGTATCACTTCTCTTTCATCTGCTGTTCAGATTTACATGCAGGATATAATCCAAGCCCACTCCAGCGTTTTGTCATTGCTGTAGCTGTTTGAGTTGTCTGCACAGTGACAGAAATTACACAGATCTTTGTATTTAAACTAGCAGCCTCCCCCTCAATAAGACGAAAAGAAGTGGGGCTTAATGACCTCTAGTGCATAAGAAATGAGTGTGATTAAGCCAGAAGGAGGTATGTATGCACTGCATGCAGGAAGGGTCCTGAGGAACCTCAACTATTAACTGAAAGTATTTCCATCTCCTCACAAAATATTTGGACAGTGCTTTATTAGTATCAAAGCCTATAATTTATCTACTTACATAACTTGCAACATATGGTCAGTATATTATTTACTATAATGTGAGTCATCAAATGTTACAGACATGTCACATACCACATCAAAGAATATGTTTGATAAAAGGTTTCTTGAAGTGATGTTTTTTTCAACTGATATGTAATTCCACAGGGAGAAATCACATGGGTGTAATATTTAAAGATATTTAGTTATGCCAGTTACTTCACTGTAGAATTTAAGAAATTGTATTTCAGAAATAATTTTATTGCTGAAAATGTTCAAGTTTTTTTCAAGTGAAAATGAAACATATTAATGAATTACAGGATTTTTAAAATAAAATCTGGACTTTACTGTCATTATAAAAAATACTTTTGCAAGTGATCAAAATTTCAGTTATGTATAAAAATATTTTATTGATACTAAAATACTGTTCTAAGTTTTCAAATGTCACTATAATATAACAAGTGTCTTGTACTCAGCAGTGGACATGGTTTGGATGGACAACGATGCAACAGACTGGAGGAGATATTGCAAGAGAATACAAAGTGCATACTTTTTTAAAGAAAGGAAAAAAGTGTCTCTGTCTTCAATCTGTTGGATTTATTTGGAGAATTTTAGCCAGATAATTTTCATGATCTCTGAAGGTCTCCTCCACTGCATGATATATTGCTTTGCTTATGTTCGCAAGTTCTGGTCACTCTTTTTGCCTGAGAAGTTCTTGTGCTACCATGCTGTGCAAAATGGACTTGGCAGTAGCTGGCTTCTGAGTCAAGACTGAACCTTCTACATTTGTGTAAGAACACACCCACACATGTACAGCCCAGATCTTCTAGAGATTTTGTCTGCAGTCGCAGTTTTGGGGTGTACAGGCCAGTTTGTGCTGCCTAGGAGAGAGCACACAGAACACTCCTGAAGTACCAAAGAAGAGCAGCAAGAGGTATAAACAGTGTGGAAAAATGGAAATGGTTTCACACATGGAAGAGGGATACTGGAATTAGGAGTTAATACTGAGGACCAGTGGAGTGTGGAGTTCGGGGCAGAAGTCATTTGAGAAGGACAAACTTGTACAACAAGTTAGATGCTGAGGGACAAACTGATACCTGAAAACCACTGACATTTCCAGAGACAGACATTTAGAGGCTAGCTGGGGCAGGAACTTGCAGGACATCAGAACATTAGGAGGAAGATGCATTGGAAGAGAGAGAATTACCTCCCCCCTTCCCCACTAAATATACTGAAGTCATGAAGCCAGGAAAATGAGAAATTAAGAATGGGGGAAACTGAAGGCCAGGGAAAGAGATTCAAACTGCAGTGGCAGAAAGTCTGGAAGGATCTAGGTCTGACTAGGAATTGTAAATTGTACTGAATGAATGGAGGACGGAAATAGGTGAGAAGAAACAGCTAAAGTCTGGGAAGAGGCAGGAGTACAACAGAAGAAAGTTCATAATGGAGAAGCTCAGAGTAGAGAGAGGCAATACCCTTGACAATGCACCAGTCATACATGACCTGACAGAGTCTCACCTGTATTCTGCTGTCAGCACACATCTGTGAAGATTTCTGGTGAGGAACTTTTGCAGCAGACTTTAAAGGGTCTACTTTCTTTCATGAGCCACTTTCACCATGTGTAGTTAAAACACTGGTGTAATGATCTTAAGACGGTAGTATTTATTCTTCGTGGGTTTATTGTGCCAAGCTTCAGTGGGTAGGGTACAGAAGCTGTCTGAAAAGCCAGTTAATTTAAGCAACTCTGTTTAGTTCAGGGCACTCAGTGTGTGAGCAGGACTTGTGGACTGTGAGCTTCTTTTGTACAGAGAGATGAGAAGATTTATAGATGTCTATAAGGCAAAAGTTCTGAAACTGACAGAAGAAATGTGGATAGACAGAGTAATTCAAAGTATGTGGTTTCAGAGAGAGAAGTTCCCTGTTGAGCAGAGAAATCTTAGGAAAGCTGAGGACCTACTGAGTCCTTTGGTGTGAGTGAATCAGCCAGTGGAAACTGATTACAAAAAGACTGTTTTTGCAGAGAGTGTGTTGCTGGAAACTTCTAGTAGGAGAGATAAAAATGAAATAAATGTATGTTAGTGGAGGAGACTTGAACATCCTAGAATACCACTAGAATAGCTAGACCATAAAAGATACAGATCAGATGAGGGGACATTTCAGTAATGGTAACGGCATGCAGATGATAAAATGTGGGTCAGTTGTCATTTGTGTGCACAGTCCCGGAGAGAAGCATCAACCGCAGCTCATGTTAGAAGCATACTCCAGAGCCACAAACCCAGCAAGCTGCCAGTGAGCATGGAAGTATCATAAAACGAAAAATGAAAAGCAGGTGTTTAAGAAGATGTATGTTAATACTACAAAGCAAACTGAGGAGATCAAAGCTGAAGAGTGTGCAGCTGAAGAATGTCTCTGGGGAAAACAGCCAGCAGCAATGTTGCTGTTAAAAAAAAGGAGATTTATAGTGGTGAGACATATGTATTTTCAAATAAATTGAGAAAAAATAGCCATAAAAATGAACATCACTATTGGGGTACAAGTTTTGGGACTGACTTCAGGAAAAATTGAATCTGTGGCACAAAACATGGGTAGTAATATACAAGAACATTCATTCTATGTGGATAAAAGTCCAAGGATACAAGTAAGCATTCAGATATCTCTACAATAGACACTCCTGTAGAAATAATTTTGCAGGTAAAGTTTAGCTATTCATTAAATTTTATAAATACATTAAAAGCCGTGAAAAATGGAAAAGAATATGTAGCCTGGCAGGCCTGTGTAATACCAAGTTTTTGTGTGTGTTTGAAGATAGAGAATGTCAACTGCTTGCTGCAGAATCTACCTAGAAGGCAGTACCAGAAGTGCACTGAGCTATGATAGCTCTTTCCACTGTGAACCCCTTGGCAATAAAGATGTTAATTAGAAAAGTGAAGAAGCCATGGGAAAGGTTGCACTTGATGATGGCAGTAGAGAAGAAAAATGATAGGGTATTCCATATATGCATAGATATTAAAGATCTTTAAGGCGATGAATCAAGAACAAATCAACACGAGAACAATCATGCAATGAGACAGGAACAAAACAACCCACTCATGCTAAATGTCATCACTTCCAGGCCCTCTCTAACAGCCAAAATCATTATGTTAGATGCACAGTTTGATACTGGAAAGTCAGATAGGACAAGAAGAGCAGCTAATTAATGCTTTCCTACACTTTATCCAGAAGGCAGTGTTTCAGAAAAGCTGCTGGTAAATTGTCTGCACAAGATATATCGAAGAGGAAAGGTCTTGAAATAGCAGAATGTCTCACTCTCCTACCAGAATGAATGCCACTAAAATCCAGTAGTGTTAATGACATGGAAATCAGGACATTTCTCAATCACAGTCAGATCCAAATAATTAGCAAGCAGATGAATGGTAGCTGTAGAGTACTGGAACTGATTGCCCTGAGAGGCTGTGGAATTCCCATCCTTGGAGAGATTTAAACTAGCCTGGATATGACCCTGAATAAGCAGATATAGCTTTGAAGTTAGCCCTGCATTACTAGGTTATCTCCAGAGGTCCTTTACCGCCAATTTTAGTCTATGACTCAGGGAATTACTGTAGTCTCAAAAGGAGGCATCCAGGCATATCCAAAAATGGAAGAAAGGAAACAAGCTGAAAGCACTAATCTCTCCAAAGGAACTGAAACTCAGAATAGGGTCAGTAACTCACCTGCTAAATAGCAGAAATTATGTTGTCTCTCCAAGAACTTGAAGGAGGAAGAGGTTTTTATGTGCAATTCAAAAATGGCCTAGAAAATACGGAAAATACAGACATAGTTTACCTTGAAATAAAAGGCAACATCCCATGGGAAAATACCTCTACAGTATGTGCTGCTTGATCTGGGAATATTGTAATAATTATGTATGTTTATGCAACATTTACAAAAACACAATACACTGTCAGCTATCTTTTAAACATTTTTCCTTCCATGTCTTAGATATTGCTTCTTCATCCTTCATGTGTATGATATGCTGAGCTGCTGAAAGCAGGTAGTAAGTTTTAGAAGTCTTTGATTAAGGAAAAAAAGCCAACCCATCAATGCAGCATTGGCTCCTCATCTGCGGAATCATGATAATGCTATCTCTCACCAAACAGCCGTGGTTTGGAGGTTAATTGCTTGTCAGTGAAGCATTTATACTGCAGTAATGAGCACCAAGGAAAAAGCCATGTAAAGAAATGAATAAATCTTTCTACCATGCAAGGTTTTATGTATGTACAATAAATGAAATCCACTGACTACCAGTGATAAAGTATTGAATCACTTTTCTTTAAGTGGGCACTGTTCATCCTTAAAAGACCAATGAAGAAGGATTCCAAGGGAAAAAGAAGTGTGAGGACTAGCAATTAAACTGTAGTATAAAGGTTACGCAGGTGGCTTCTAACTTTGGAGTTACATTTATAATCTGGAGAGGCTTTAATTATCTGACTTTATTACATGGATTTGGTTTTATTAATTTAATTCCAAGAGACCCTATATGACATACGGACTCCAGTGATTTACAGATATGGGAAGGTACCATGTTTTTCTTTAGAAGATCTTTTAGCATCATTGAACACAGAGTCTTTGCTAAAAATTTCATCCATTAGTAAAAGCAAAAGTGGAAAGTGAAAACAATGCAGAAATTTAAGAGCCTTAGACTGCAAAAAAAAAAAAAAAAATCAGAAAGCTAGAGCTGTTAGAATGCTATTGAGAGGTGATGTTAAAGTGATCTTAATGCCACTGAATAAAGCTCATCAATCTTCAAGAAGGTGGCAGTATGACAGCCAGTCTGTTAGTGTTCACATTTAATGCTAGTCCATGAAGAACTCTCATTTTCTCTGTGGATCATTACCATTAGCCTGATAAAAGAGGTACAACTGTCTTCTTCATACTTTGATTCCTTTTAAGGTGTTTTTTTAAGAGCAGATTTTACATACTGCAAGAGAAATGAAATAGTGCTTGGGCATGAGTTAGCTCCCATAGCTGGAAGCACTGCCATCCTGTCAGAGAGACTGAAACACGTCAGGAGCAGGTTTTTCTGTGACAGGATGTGATCTGCTATTCAAAGTAGTTAGAACATGGGATCCTGTAAAATATCAAAGATACTTGTTTACTATATTTAAGACACCTCTAGAATTCTCAGAGGGTTTCATATCTGTTGCAATGTGTGTATATAAAGAGAAGACTATCATACTGGTGAAATCCTGTTTGGTACACTGACTTCTTCAAAATCTGCCGAATCCCAAAGCAGTAGGATTATGTATGACAGAACTCCCAGGTAAAAAAGAGAGGGAGACTTTTGGAGACCACTTCAGGTATCTAAACATTTATGTGAGAGAGAGATCTAGTTGAAAACTGTCTTTCCTCTCTTTCCTTTTTGCTTAATTTGTACACTATTATTCCTGAATAGTTTCCTTCTTCTTAATTCTCTTTGATGTTTCAGGACAATCCCTGGTTATGATAAATGTATGAGGGTGGAAAGATTGAGAAAGTAGATCTGGCGTTCTTAAGAGTTGGTAATTTAGATTTTTTTTTCTCATAATTTTATTAAAGCAGCATTTCACAAACTATCTTCCATAGTATCCTCATCCTAAGTGAACTTTTTTAGGCAAACATATCAAGAAGCACTGCCATACAGACAGGAAAAATGTAAGACTTCTCAAAGTATTGCACAAGCTAACTTGTGTGATGTGACTTTTCCCAAAAGGAGAAAAAAGAAAGTCTATCTACATTGTTTATTTAGGTAGAACTAGGGATTTCTGTAGCTAGGAGATACACTCTTAAAGTATGGTCTGTATGCATGATGCAAATTCCCATCACATTGAAACAAGGCCCCTATCCCATCTGCTTACAGATCTTGTTTTGCCATTCTACTTAGAGCCAGTCTGGTTGGCTAATAATTAAAGAAACCATCTCTTTTGAATTTTTCTTCCCATAATTTCTGCTACCCTTGGGCAGAAATCTCTTTATTCAGGGATTGTGAAACAGTATATAATGGGCATTTCCATAAACAAGTTGTAACGACTTAAATCACTAGACTGAATTCATACATTTAAGTCAGTGGTTACGCAGACTGGCATCAGAGCATCTGTCTTTTTATGCCTGGAAGTGAAATGGTAAAATACAATAAAAATACATGACAAAATTAATCTCGGTGTCTAGTGAGGAGACTGGACTGATCTCAGGTACTCCTAGTATGGAGGCTGTGTGTAGTGGCCTCAAACTGTGATCCAGGGAAGCTAGATGTCAGCAACCTTTTCTGGCTGGCAGACGTGGGACAGGGGTTTGCCTGGTGCAGCAATGGAGCTTCAAGCCGTGCTGGTGGGGGCCAAACTGATGTTACCAGACTGATGACCCCACTCTCCACCCGCTGCCTCAGGCTGGCTTGGTGGCACTCTCGGATGGGGGCACATGTACCCATGCTCAAACCTGGCACAAGTGTGACACCTCGTCCCTCCGCTGTGCAGACATGCTCTGAGGTTTTTGTAACACAGCTGGTCCTCTTGAGAGTAACAGGCACAAAAGCTCTGTGAACATGGATTAAAAGAGTGGGCTTGACTTGCTGGCATTCAGGTGGTGGTTAAACTCAGATTATTGTGCCATGGTAATAGGAGTGAAATAGTGAAAAATAATAGAGGTCCCATGGAGTGGCCAGTTAGAACAATGTGAGTAGGCTTACCCTGGTTTGGGTGAGAAGAAGGAACTGTTTTGATGGATAAAAGGCACGTCTGTGCTGTTACCATATCAGTTACTGCACCAAATACTTCTTCCAATTACAAAAAGAAGGATACCCTTAGAAGACATATTGATACTTCTTTCAAAACTATGTAAACCCTGTGACCCCTTGTACATCACATTGTTGTTATATTTAAGCCTTAATTCTTCTTGAAAAAAGTTGATTCATATGAAGTTCTCCTTGTACTGTCCCTGTAGCAAACAGTGAACATAGTGAAAAGAGAATAGGATCTAATGCAAAGACTTACAATCTGCTTCTATAATTAATATTACTTTGCATTAATCTGTTAGTGAAAAGGAATCCGGAGCAGGTAGGTATGAATGTAATCCATGTTTGTTTCAAAGTCTTTTAACTCTCCTAGAACAATATACATTGGTCCCAGTTGTAAATGAGAAAGTGTCCCTCTGTTTTGTTAGTCCTCTGTAACAAGACATGTGCAAGAACTACAGACTTTTCTGAGCGTTTATGTTTAATCGTGGAGACTAAAAACTCATTCCAATTCTGCAGAATTTTCTGATATTTTGGACTTCATAATTGGAAAGGATGTTAGACAAAAATATGCCTGACAGTTTCCTACTACAAAGCAATATTGTAAATAACAAGGAGACCCAATAACTGGAGCAGAATGTAGTGGCCAAACAATTAAGCAACAGCGCTGAAATAATCTCACAAAACCAGGAAATATAAATGCAAAGCTGAAACCTCTTTTTTAACCTTTCTTTTTAACCACACCAAGCCAAGCCTAAAGCACAGCCTGATTTCCCCCTAAAGTATGATATTAATTTCACCATGTTTGCTTGTGTGCATCTCTGCATGTGTGTGCATATATTGCATCTTTTAATTGTTTTCAGTGGAAAGCCTGGACAGTGCCTGTTAGCCCAAGGGAGGAGAACAGAAAAAAAATGGTAAACAAATTGTTAAGATGCAGCCTTCTCATCAGGAATATAGGCACCAGGAGGGGAAGAGTTAATAGGAAAATACAAAGAATAAATGCTTGTGAAACATGGCTATTGCTGCTGCTGCTACTACAAGAGAAAAAAGGAAGCATGAGAAACCTGGCAGAAAAGAAAGAAAATCCTGAGCTTGTGGGAAGCCCTGAACTTAAGGAGCACGGAGAGGTATTAATTTTTAATTTTTTTATTCCAATTTAAGAGAGCTACACTATAAAGCAGGCTTTTTCAGTTTTCTCAAATCTACTTCACCTACCTCTCCAGGTCTTTTGCTGGAGGTTGATAAGGTGCCCGGTAGGTGGCATCCTTTTAACACAGTGCTGGTATCAGTTGGTTTGGGTTTGCTTTTTTTTCTTTTTAACTTAAAAGCATTCTTTTCAACTTAAAAGCATTATTTTCTGCAGAATTTAAATGGATTTTCACAGAATTGGCATATGCAGAAATTATATTGTTATGAGGACTTTATTTCAAAGCTCTCAAATTTGGCATTCCCAAGCTTCAAAAAAATCTGTGTTTAGGAATCTAAATGGAAGAGAGAGAGGGAGAATGTGTTTTTCCTTGTTGGTTCAGAGCAAGTTTCTGAGGGAATTTACAATGAGCTACACATTCACAGCACCTACTGAAATCACTTCTGTGTTTTCTGACTTAAGAACTTCTGACTCTGGTCTAAATTAAAGACTAGTTTTCACAACCTGAAATCCTATTTACATGTGAACAATTGATGTCTGAAATTGTGACATCATCTGCATTTAATTTGTCTCTGTTACATCTTGTTCATTTTTGAAATGTGTTCATTTTTTTCTTCCTAAGAAATAATCCTCATGATAGCTGGGGAAGCCTGTGTTATTGCAAACCCATCTCTGCTTCTGTGTTTGCACACAATTCTACATATGAATGACATCATCAGATGTAGTTTGAATAGGCACGTGCTTCAAGCTGTTTGTGTTTGGCACAGGACTTCAGTATCAGGTGCCAGCTATGCATTCAGTTAAAGCAGTGCCCACTCTGAAAGCACATAGATAATTCATAGGCTGATTGCAGGTGGAAAACAAATCTGTTTAACATTTTTAGGAATGTGTAGTGGATCAGGATGCTGAGCAGACAGGGATGTCTGGGGATGTCTCAAGAAAATTTTTCCAAACAGCTGCTCTTCAAATTGAACTCCACCTCATGATCTGCCTGCAGGTTCACCTTACTTGGAGGAGAAAAGTGGCAGAAGTCTGCTCCAGTTCATTGTGGCTGGAAATAAGACTAAAAAAAAAATCTCAGCCACTGTCTAATAATATAGAATCTGGAATAAACATAGTTGGTAGCTGAACAAGTGTCACTAGTTCTAAAGCTGTCTTTGCACAGAATAGGATTGACAGATCCGTATCAAATGGAACATAGACTGAGATATTTTTTTTAAGCATTTTTCTCCAATTGACTGCTCTGAAGTTTGTGAATTGCCATGGGTATAAAGATGCCATACTGTCCTCTGCCTATCTCCAATTGATCAAATTGTGTCTCCAAGTCCTAGTACTGTAACAAATCAATTATCCAGTCAGTTTGCATCAGATTGAGAGGTCACTGAGAACTAAATTTAAAAAAAGGGAGGTTGAGATACTGGCCTGTTTTCATTCCTTCTGTTATTTGTTCTGAATATATATTTAATCCCAGAGTGTGTTGAAGATGTTGTTTTAAGGGGCATACAGCAGTGTTTATATTCTCTATACATGTGCACTCAGTGCTGTCACACTGTGCTTGTCATATACAGACCAATGAAAGAGTCCATCTCTATAACGTCTTCCATACCTGTCTACTTTGCCTGGGATAATCTGTCCTTATTGAGACAAAACTCCCCAAAAGACAAAAATAAGAAAAAGATGTGAATTATTGCTGGTAAATATACAAAGAGAAAGAATATTTTCAGAACCAGAAAATTCCTTTTAAAGCAAAAGTATGGGAAAACTTTTTTTGGTGCAGTTGTCAAAAAGTAGTACCAATTAAATGAATATATCTGAGGACTGTGAGGATAATTTTCTAACCAAACGTGAACTGCAAAGTCATCTTCCCAACCATCTCTCTATCTGCTGCAACCTATAACTTTCCCAGGTTGTACCAGACTGAAATTTGTATGATAGGATCATACTCACCCTTCAGAGTGTGAGTAGCAGTGTATGAATCATGCCAATTTATAAAACTGCTGCAGCTGTTTGAAAAAAGCTCAGAGAAGCTATATTAGTAGGGTCAGGGGAAAGACCCCAATAAACAAAGTTTCAGGCTTGGATAGACTGATAAAGGCTTCTAAAATAGGCAGGCTGCTGAAGGAAAAGGAAAGGGCAAGATTCCCTCATCCTTTGAGCTTACAGCAGGAATGGAGTTTCCATATTTGAGATAGACATCGGGGAGAGAGAAATAATAATGCAGAGAACACCCCAAGCCAGTCCTCTCTTAGATGTCACAACATACACCATCGCAGCAGAGATATTTGTCTCAGCCCTTGCTCAATGCTGCTCCCAAGTTGCTTTAGTGACTCATCTTCATTGTTGATGTTAAAGCAGTAGGTGTCTGGTAGCAAGGACTGCCTGTAATCATAACTCGAGCTCTGTGGCAATTGCTTAACAAATCGGCAGCCTACTCAGTGCATCTGTCACAGCTTAATGTGCAAGCATGGAGAGCTGTGCTGACACAGGAGCCCCCAGGGATGTTTCACATCGTTCTGTGTTGCAACTTAGTCCAAGATGTGGCTAAGAGGTGTGCAGAGCCCAACACTGCCGAGCAAGTACCTGAGGAGGGCCATGTAGGGAAGTTTCTTTTCTTTTCAATAAAGGTAGAAAGAATACTAATAAGTGGTCTGTAGGACAGGCTTCCCATATATTTAAGCAAACTGAGGTCCAGTTTGAAGAAACAAAGAGTAATTGAATGCCTCAATGCAGAATTAATTATGTCAGATTCTATAAGGTACCTTTATCCCTATGTATTATTACAGTCTCTTTAAATTATACTATTGTCTTTCCCAGAGTATTTGGAAACTACTCTTCAGGGCTCTTCAAACACCAAACAAAAACACTGTTCCCATCCCAGAAGATTTACCAGCTAAGCCAGGAGAAAGATGTACTCAATGTGGATAGAAACAGAGCTAGTTGGATGAGAGACTGTAGTTAATAGCAACCTATTCAGTAAGACTACAAGTTTATTTGGAGCACTTCTTTCCTGACAGATGTTTCAGAAAATGTGGCGAAGTTTAATTATGCAGTTAGAGAGATAATTAAGAAATTATAGCAGGCACTGAATGAAATTAGGAACTGTAATCAGGAAGGGAAAGTTTTTTATAGATCAACTTTGAAAACAGAAGTGCGAATAAAGCTGAGCGAGAAGAGCGCAGGAAAACAGACAGCAGGATGAGCCAAGTAGTCTTTTGACACAGCGTTGTCCAGTATGAATAAAAAAGATGCGGCAGAGATATAGTTATTCGATAGTCTAGGAAAACATGAATTCAAAAGAAATCCTGATATGAAAAGAGAAAACACGGGAGATCCAGAAGAAAGACTGGAGCAAGTACATGAAAAATTTGAAATTAATTTTTAAAATAATTCAGAAAATAATTGTATGTTGATGGAGTTGAAAGAGAGTGGGTGAATAGGTATGGGTCTTCAAGTTGGCAAAAAGTCTCTCTAGACAGCTAAATCCTGGAGCTTGAGTCTTGTAATGGATTGCAATAAATAGCTGCAAACCTTAGATGAGCTGACAAAAAAAAGAGAACTGTGAAGGCCCTTTTATGGTTGTGGTCCAGTATTTTTTTTCTCACTTAATGGTTTTTCCTTTTATACTTTTTGCTTGACAGTAATATTTCTTTAGAATACATCTGTATTTGGTGATCTCCCAGAGAGGTTTGTGGTTGGATTGTTGTATTGATTTTTGGTTACACAGCAGCTTACTGCTTTTTTTTCTATTATGTTTGTTTGTAAATGTCTCCCAAATTTGTGTCCTACTTTATGTCCTTTAAAATATAAACCTTGTAAAAGAAAGCAAACTTCATATATGTGGTAGCTTCTGCTCTATAATTAATATTTGTTCCTGTTTTTGCTTTTGAACCTAGTAACTTGAAGCACATTTCAGTTGCTTTGCAGAAAATGGTGTGGTCTTGACTCACAAAAGAGAGTTATTGATGGTGAAATTGGAAAGCAATGCCTGGTTTGAAGAGGCAAATATTTGCTTGAGCAAGTGCGTATTTTTTTTCCATATTGTGGCACAGTCTGGGTACTTAATAATTACTACTCACTATACCAATTTGGGCATGTTGTGCTCTTCATTTTAGGTATGTTTTATGTGATTCCTGCTCATATACCTGACGATATTTAGACATGCCCTCAGGATCTAATTGTCCTTCAGCTGAAATTACCACTAAGACCAGCACAGTTATAGCAGATCGGGCAAGTTCTTAATAACCCTGTGCCATACCCAGACTGGGTAATTCTGAGAAGAAATGATTGATTTTATTCTTGATTTATCAATCAAGAATTAGACTAGGGCTAAGTTAAGAAAATAACTGAGCAGTTTAGAATGCAACTGTTTTGTGCCCATATTTTGTTTCATGTTTATCTATTAATTACGTTTTCTGCAACTATGTCTGCCTACCAGATTGGCAACACATATGCAAAACCCATTTAAAACTATTTCAGCACAGACAGAGGTAATGAGCTTATTTCTATGGAAATAATTCAATATTGTTATTGCTGCCTGCCTACCAACTGATCCATAAAAATGTTTCTCCAAATTTAATAGATTCTCATTTATTAAGAAATACTGAAAAATAAGAGCATAAAACACACATAGGAGGTAATTGATTCACAAATAATCTTGGTTTTCTGTGAGATAATTGATCTGACCTTAATTCAGAAGAAAAGTTGATTAAATCAGTGCTAGCAGGTTGCACTTGTAAGGCAGAGAAATATCAACTGTAAGACTAACAATTATATGTCTTGTGTGTTGCAGTATTTCATCCATGCAAATCCACTAATCCTTCTGGAGGTGATCCTGCTCATAGTTGAAAGTGTAATTCAAAATCCTTTGCCTTGAATATTTGCCTGAAAAAAAAATCCAAACGAGAAAAACAACTCTAAATCTATTCCTATTTGAAGTTTGCATGAGCTTTCACTGTTTCTGAGGGCAAAGGAATGCGTCAGAAAATTTGTTTGGAAAATTAGAGTGGGAGTCAAGCCTTGGATTCTCAGAAAAGAAGGCTTCAAACATGCAAATGAAGGGACTCATCTAAATGCATTAAGTGATAAGTACACTGTCTTCCAGTTTTCCTTTGGGCATTGTAGTGTTTCATGTTTCTTCAGCCTTTTTACTAACAGGATTGTCTCTGCCATTAATGAAAATTTGTCAAGAAAGGTCAAGCCTCAGAAGGTAAAGGACTGGCCTGATCTGACATCTGATGTATCAGATAGATGGTGATTTCTTCAGATTTCAAGGTTTATAGGCTTCAAGATTGTTGAAATCATGCTGGAAAGTCAGCAACAAATACAAGAGTGTAATGGGTGATTCCTTAGATGATAGTCTTTGTCCAGAATCAATACTGAACCAATACTGCAGGGATGTTTAATGACCAAACACAGAGAACAGTCAAACACAAGATTCTGCTCATTAGTTAATGGTAATTAAGGACATTACTTAGTGTTTCTGTTTGTTTATTTCTTTGTGAGATTATTGGTGATAACTATGCTGTCTAAAAACAATCCCAGCAAGGGAACACACAACAAAAACTTAGAAAATGCTTAAGTCCTCCCCTGGCTCTCTCTGATCCAGTCAATAGAAGACAGAAAGTTTTTGAGACTTTCTCAGAAAAGATTTTCTGAAAAATTAGAGAATCTAACTCTTGTAATTACATTGTACCTCTATATATTCTTTCTCCATGCTTCATCAATAAAACATGAATTGCAGTTTTTCTCTGCTGTCCTAGATCCTCTCCTAGTGAAGCATTTCATGCACAAAAAATATTTACAAGAGTGGGCCTTAAAATTATGATGTGGTAGTACTGCTGTGAAGTGTTAGAAGACTACCCTGATGCATCTCAGAAACAGAAATTAAGATGATTTGTTATTTAAAGGTGTAATTTGTGAAGTACATTCTAGCACTTTGAAGTTAAAAGTGCCATACAGGCTGGTCTTATGTCTCATACAAACAACTGAAGAAAAAACTTCCCTAAGTAGCTGCCATGATACTTGCTATATTTTGTCATGTGTGTTCATAATACAGTGCTGGTTTCAATACAACAGAATTAGAATATCAATTGCCTGTTTTTATTAGAGCACATTAAACTGTTTAACCAAAGTGAAATTGATTGCATTGAATTGCAAATTTCAAGTGAGGAAAAGCAGTTGAAAATAAAATCAGGATCACTAGAGAGAAGTTAATATGCTCTTTAGCTCTACTGTACAATAATACAAGCTTGAAATATGACTGCATATTCTGCTAAAACTGGGTTATATGGTAAGCTTTGTGTACCAGGCTTTGCATAGCCTTTACATTGTTTCCTGAAACTTCTCTCTGGATCTTACTGTCACCATAATTAACCCTTGCATGTCTACCAGGGAGAAATGGCACAATGCCAGTCTTTCCGTTACCTCTGGTTTTACTTTAGCTGTATGGGAGCTAAATCACTCAAAGTGAACTGAAAGTAAACTCAAAAGGTCACCAACGAACTTTACTATATTTATAGTATAAAAATGAACAAGTGTAAGGAGGCAGGGCATTTTGTTTTAATCTGATGTACTGCTCAAGGATGTGCAAAACACAACACTCCCTGCCCTTGCGAGTAAATGGGGCAGCTCAGCTGTACAGAGTGCTTTGCATTCTCACTGTGTTGCAGGTACCCCAGATAACGAGGGAACCAACTCTGCTTATATGGTGCAAGACAAATCCCACTGAAGTTACTGTTGGATTTGTCGTACGCTTTTCTCCATGGTGTGCAATAGGGAGCGTTGGTTAGCACTGACCTGTATTAGAAGCAAAATGAATAATTTCAAAACAGTAATCAACCAGGATGACTTTTCTGTTGTGCTCATTTTTAGCAGCCAGGAAGTAGTTTTAAACTTACACTGATGAATTTACTGAACATCAGAAAAATGGGGATAGTAAATGTCAACATTTTTAGGGCTTGGAACTGAAAATCTCGCCACTTTCAGACTATGACTAATGTAAGAAATTTTCCAAATCGTAGAAATTAAAAAAAAACACTGTAGAAACACCAAAGAAATAGAAATGATCTTTCCTACATTATTGTTTTATTATGCTTTGTCTTTCTGTACTTCTCAACTTGGCATCAGGAGTCATCTACAAAGGCTTCTCTTCAATGGTGTAGATAGCTTGACTGGTTACTGGTTTGCATGTTGTATATTGCTATGGGAAATTGCAAAAGTTGTTATGTGGGCTTATAACTGTTTCTGTGTTTGCTAAATTAATTGAGGCCTACAGCTTACAGTTCCTCAAATTCTGGCTGTTTGTTGTCTATCAGACTGTAGAGGTAGTGTGAGGAACAATGGCACTTTTAAAAAAAAAAACTTAACCCTATACCAGAGTCCCACACATGTAGAGGAAACCAACTGGGAAAAATGCATGAACATGCAAACTTCCAGCTGTTTTTCACATGAGAACTAAAGAGGTTTTTTTTCAAGATGATCTACAGGTATGTTTTCAGAAGAGTAAGGTGGTCCTTTGTTTAACATAGGTTGAGAAATCCTGCTATTAACTCCACAACACAGTTTCTTGGATTAAGTGAAAAGGATTTTATAGTTTGGAGACTTAAAGTTATAGAATCATAGAATCACAGAATGGTTTGGGTTGGAAGGGACCTTAAAGATCATCTAGTTCCAACCTCCCTGCCCTGTCCCTGGGCAGGGACACCTTTCACTAGACCAGATTGCTCAGAGCTCCATCCAACCTGGCTTTGAACACTTCCAAGGAATGGGGCACCCCACAGCTTCTCTGGGAAACTTGTTCCAGTTCCTCACTCCCTTATCACTAATACAATTGCACACTGAAAATATTATACACGCTTTTGATTGTGAACAATTGTGAAGAGATTCTTTTTAGTCTCTTTAGAAAACAATTAGGTGGATGACTCCTGTTACATTTTCTCATTTTCTGCATCTCTTGCATCACTACAATGAATAGCATGCAGTACCTCCCACTGCTTCTGCTGGCTGGGGATGTCTCCTTCTCTGATGTGGGAGCTGCTTCTTGCTGGCAGTTCAGTTCTGAGTGGGAGGGAGCTGTTACAACAAAATCGTGTGGCATGTGAAGACCGATTGGAGCTTTGGAGGTGGCAAAGGTTCCTGGAAAACATGTCTAGCTGAAGAAGGTTACTTAATGTTCTATCAATACTTTCCAAACTTATGTCCATGGAGTACTGTGTGGCGTTCTCATGGAACAAGCTGTTCTTGTTTCCAGCTGCTAAGTCACATTAAAGTCAGCTAAAAATATATTAGTTTCCTGGTATTAGTTCTTTTCATGTGAACAACAGATGTGGGGTAAAATGGGATTCTGAGGAGAAACAGAACTGGGTTTTGATATTGAAAACAGTTGTAATGTGTATCTCAGATCTCAGAAATGAAGGAAAATGAGGTCTGTGAAGTCCTGCAGGGGAAGACACTTTTTATTTCAGATCACACAGGGAAAGGGCAGATGTGTGCAGATTCTGTTTTTGTTAAAATTTGTTTGGGGAAAAGGTTATAATTGTTGTGGCTTAATAATCTGAAATCAAAAGTGCCTGTTTAATTTGTGTGCAGACCTTGTTCAACCTCCAGGCAGTTGCTATTGTGGCTGCACTGGAGGAAGGGAAGTTCTTCCCCTGCTCTGCTTCGATTTTGAGTTGTGTGGAGATACCTGCTTCTGTGCCACCATATTAATGCATATAGTTCTTGATGATTCAGTCACTTCAGCAACAGAAGCCAGACTGGTTCCTGATCAGAAGGGAAGTTCTGGTGTATTTCTGGCATCAGTTTTGGGTGCTGGGTTGTAACTGAGTCTTAATTAATGACCAGCTTTTTACATCAAAACTTCAGTTAGAAACAACCTGGGCATTACTGCATCGTGTTGCAGTTGTGTTCAAATGATACACAACTGTACAAAAAGTACTCCTCTAGTAAAACTTGTAGAAATTTTAATTAGCCTCTTGAAGTCAGCCTTTCTGAAAGCTTCTGTCGATCTAAATTTGGATCTTCCTGCTTATGTACAAGGAGCTAAATTTTCTTATCTACCAGAGGGAACTGCTCTGTGTCTTGACATAAAGGTGTTCTCCAACTGGCTGGTAAGTCTTGAACCCTAGTGCTCCTTTGCCAACAGAGAGTGCAAACCAGTTCAGGTCTTGTGCCAGATCCTCCTGACTAGGGACTCTGGTGAAACACAGAGTCAACACAACTGGCTTTCTTTTGATTTGGAAAATACTATATTAAACAGAAGAGAAGGGATGTGTGTGGACAGGTTGCCTCTCATATGACTAATTTGAGCATGTCTGTGTAACACACTATCTCCTTCTAGCCTGTCATGCCTGCCTGTATGTTATATTCATATACATGCCTATATGAACAGTCCTCTTCATTCTACGGACTCCTAATCTCCCTGTGTAGTTTATATTTTATTGACTCCAGTCTCTCCCTTCTCGTCTGCTTTCCCTTTATTCTTTTATTTCTTAGCTCCATTGTAAAGCATGGTATGGCATCTATACTGCATTCTACTCTTCTGGTATAAATCATTACAACCCCACAGCACTTGTTGGTAACTGCAATCTAATTACAGATTAAATTCACATTGACTTCTTAGGATCAGTTTTAATAACATAGCAAAAATATTCTTAGAATGTTTTAGTGGGGGTTTTTTGTAAGCTGTGCACTCACACTTACAAAGGCATAACTCTGATGATAATTTTTACCAAAAATCTTGGAGAATAATTTTATTGTGGCAACTGTATTCACAGCTGGATTTTGAGTCAACTCTTTTCTGAAAATGTTACTACAAGGTTATTCATTAATCATGTTTCTGCACTACTTACATGTGACATCCTTGGCCTTGAAAAATATGACTTTGTTATTAATGCAAGGTGGGAAGTGGAAGCCTGACCATATCCTAGCTTACAGTCAGTACAATTAGAATGAAAACACTTCATATTATCCAAAACTTCGTTTTGATTCTGTATCAAAACTTAGTCTTAAATACAATTTATTGACCATTTATTGAATTAATATTATGCAGTAGAATAATTAAGGGATAAGTAGTTTAGAATTGCAGATCAAGATTATGTAAGCACGCTTAATGTTGGGATATAATGTTGGTTGTTTTAGTGTAATGGCTATATAGAAAAAATTACTGAAGTTTTTCTGAATATTGATGACACAGAGGAGCAATGGTGTAATGAACAAAGGAGTAATGGGTCTAAGCGGTTCTGTGTACAGCTGTCCGAAGAAGTAATCATCACATTTAGGATTATAGCTATACTTCCTGCTAGCTTGACAGAATTCTTCATTTTCAGTTGAATAATAAGAACAATTTTTCTCTCTCAGCAAACTCTGCTGGTTAAATTTATTTTGACTGTGATAGAGACTCCTCTGTAGTAGCATTTGCATTCAGGTTGGACTGAGTGTTTGATTACAAACTAATTTTTTGAAATGACATTAACAATATGTGGCAATAGTTTCTAAAATCCCATTATAGGATGAAAAGAAACTGTATAAGGAGAATATAATACACAGCAAGGCAAAATTAATAAATTCAGAATATCTAATGCAACCTGATTTTAAGAAGATTCTCTAGGGAATAGAATGCAAAATGTTTGACATTTTGTACTGAGTGTAATATTATTGGAGTATCAAGAGGCCCTACGGCTTGTATTTCTCTAAAGACTGTTAGTAGTGTAAAGTTTGTGTCCCTTATCATTATCCTGGTGTTTATTATGTAATTATATATGTTGCTCTACCAAGAATACTAAAAGAGTCTACAGGCGTTGCGAAGGATTTGCATTGTACATAGTGGTATCACTGAAATGAACACAATGAACATATCTTAATAATAAAAAGTACAACATGCTGAATTTACCATGGTGAAAGATTTTTCTTTCCATTTGTTTTAATGTATGGGTCGTGGGCAGCACAGACAAAAAGGCTTCTGTGCAAGTTTGTGCTCATGTCCTTGTAAAACTGCAGAGCAAAAAAGTTACTGTGATGAATTTCATATGTCATGGAGTCCAATAAAAGTTGTCATTAATGACTAGCTAAATGTGTGGAGTTGTTTAATTTGTCTTCCTTACAACCTTTGTGTGCTTACATAGACAGTGAATATAGTGGATGCCAGCACATCTGATTGGGATTATGAATAACATGATTTAGATTGTCTTCTTGACTTGCTTTATCACTTTACACGAATCATTTAACTATATCAAGCCTGTCAGTTATTCCTTGTGGTGAAAGAAGACTTGTGACCATATACTCAATAGATTGTTGGAAGTTCTGTGAGTAAAATTTGATCACCCTTGGTCAATTTTGATGCGTTCTTGTCTGTCTTCCAAATGATCTGTGCATCTTTATGTGGGAAAACTTTGCAGTACTACTTCTATACTAGCTATAGGCAATATAATTTAGTATTGGTATTGATGTTATTGAAAGAGAAAAATCACTTGGGCTGAAAGCATGAACCTTATAATAGACTTTTCTGAACTGTCATAGATATAATAGAAGTCATAATTTTAAACAGTGTATAATGTCATAATAGAATCAATAATTTTGAGATGTCTTAATTTCCTTTTTTGGTTTCATCTGAGGAATAAGAAAAATGGGGTCATAAAGATGTTCAAAAATCAATTTCTGTAGTGGAAAATTTCGTTAATTTAGGATATACGCAGAAGTTTATAGGGGACAAAAAGTTCAAAAGTATCCCAAATAAGAAATGTTAGGTAGATACAAAGCATTTTGTATTGCATATATAAGATTTTTCAATTATTTGTTAAATGGAGTTAATTAGCTAATAGAGGAGAATGTGGATGGGAGAATGCGGATGGGAGAATGCAGACTCAGCTCACATGAGACTATGGCAGCTCACGCTGCTACAGAAACTTGTCTAAGGAATCAGACAAAAATATGTAATCTCATTTTAATATGATAATTCTTTTCCCCCATGTTCCCACAAAAAACAACAACAACAACAACAAGACAAGCCTTTCCTGATGGATATTTTCCAATGGAAAATCAAAACACTTCAGTGAAGTAATTACTTCCCTTTGGCCAAAAACTTGAACACCGTTTCAAGACTTGTCATTCTAGCAAACATCTAGTCTTTTGTGGGTAACTGTCCTTAGATGGCGGAAAAAATCTGAAAGATTGGAATCAAGGCTCCTAGTCAACATGCTGTACTTAAACAAGCCTCTCACTAGTGACTGACCCAGATTATACGTACTACGCTCCAGTGGCTTTCTGACAGGATAAAAAGATTGCATACTTGAGTAGTATTTATACAATTCTGTCGTATAAGTAACTCAGTTTTTAAGGCTTTATAAGTGTGGTTATATCTCAGGCTACATCCCTGATCACCCCAATATCATCAGACTGCAAAACTGTTGGAGAAGCCTCTGGCACACTCTTCTCCTCAGCTGATTTAGAGCTCTCCCAAGGATCGCTGGGTGCGGTTTGGAAGCTGGCATGGGCCTGGGACATGCGTAATAGGCAGCTGGGATGTGGGTACCCTGTTTTCAAAGAGAAGACAGTCAAATAGTATGTATGGGGGTTATTGCATGCCTTAGTGCCAGGGAAATGTTTTGGGCATGTTTGGAGATCAGTAGAATAAATGTAACCTCAGTGTCTTGAATCTCCTACATTTTGTATTGTGCTCATTCAGAAGTTTTATTAATAATTTTCTATTTCTATAAGCTGTACTTTAGAAAGGAACAGTTGTAGTATTGTTTTACAATATGTATGTGTAAACTCATCATTTTAAGTGCATCTTGCTAATATAAATCTGAACTCAGTCTTAAACACCCCATGAAATACAGCGGTATATGATTCTAAATCAAGAACTGCACTGATAGTATTTTTGTTATGAGTTTAGGAAAGGCAAATGTGGATACTGAAAAGCTTTCAGCAGAGAAATTTTCCAGCTTTCACGTATTCTGTGAGAACCTGTCTTTTCTCACGTAAGTTACGAAAAACAGTGAGATGCTTTCCTTCGGAAAAACATCCTTAACATCCTTATCGTGCACCTGTGAAGTTGTTATGCAGTATTGTTATGATATTGACTAAAGAAATATTTTTGAATGGGTGTTACAAAGCATAGCCAATCACCCTGAGAGGTGTGGCCAAGGGACGACCCTGAGAGGATGGCCAAGGGACCAATGACCTTATGGCATTCATGTGTGCTAAGGTATAAAACAGGTTTGTATATTAATAAAAAATATCATTTTCACTCGCTTTCTGGATTGTACTCTGTGTCCTGTTTTGCTCCGTCCCCGATACAACAGCGACAGGCAAATTTTTCCATGCTGGAATAAATCATACCCTGGCATCCCACACAGAAAAAGGATTGCCTTTAGTGGGTCTGTTTAACTCATAGGGCAACAATAATGATGATCCGTTTCTCTTCTCCATGTCCATATAGATACCTGCCTTCAGGGAAAATGAGGACATGGTGAAACAGAGAGGTCTGCCCACCACTTACGGTTTCTCTTGTTTCGGATTCTCAGGAGCAATGATTTGTGCACACCAGAGACCTTGGAACTAATACTTTTTCCCTAAATCAAAATGTTTTTCTGCAAAGGTTTGTTAAATAAACTGTCAGTCAAATGCACTGGTGGACCAGGGTGGACCAGGACTCCCAATAGCTGAGGCCCTAAGAAACCCACATGCTCCAGGGCTTCCCATCTTTCTGCTATAGAGCTGAGAGGCTTGACAGGTTCTGTCTCCATAGGCTGGAGCCTGAAAGCTGTGGAAGTCAGGGATTTGTGTGCAGCTGTGGAGGAATGGGTGGCTGGGTGTAGCTGCAGGGCAGGATCAGGGAGCCAGGGCTGTGAGCTGGGGAGCCAGGGCGGCTCTGTGGGCACAGGGCTGGGGCGCCCCGGCAGCTGCTGGGGACAGCAAAGTGGGTGATTAGAAAGCGTGAAAGTACAAGGAATGCTGATTTCACTGAGCAGCTGCTGGGTGCAGTGAGGTTATTTCCTGGAGGAAGTTTCATGTGCTGGGATTGTCAGAATGAAATATTCTCTCAGTTTCCAGTTCGTGGGAAATTTAAAAAAAAAGTGAGTTTTGTTTGATTCCGAGTAAAACCAAATAACTCTCCCTGCTTCCCACCAAAACTTTTTTGCGAATCAGAAATGCTACTGTTCAGCCAGCTTCACTGAACAAACAGACCAGTCTTCTGGGAGAAGGTGCTTTACTCATGCTTGTACTGAGGTCTGATTTTGCAGGCCAATGCAAGGTTGAAAAAGTAAAATTGTTTGCAGACAACTTACCCATTGTAATACTGACCTTCTAAATCAGCTGGTAGTTTCTACATTTGATCAGTTCTCTCGTTTTTACTTATGGTTATAAAACTCAGCTCTGAAGCTAATGAGGAACTGCTGATCAGAATTCATCCTGATGCTTTTCAGAAAACCAAATTAACATTTGGATTAGAGAGCCTGATACCTGTTACTTGAAAGTTTGGAATATTAAAACACAACTCATGCTGTAGATGTTAAATGACAGTACTCAGAATAATATCTAAGTCACTCAAAACCCAAGCAAAGCATAAAAACGTTTTTTAAGGGAGAAACTGTAGGTGTGGAAAAAGCTTCCTCAATCTGTATGGCATCTAAGTGGGATCCTTTTCAGAGTTCCTGAAATGTTTTTCTGACAAGGATGTTTGCAGAGCTCATCCTGTGCCAGGTAGTAATTTTTACAGTTTACTACTCAGCAATCACTTTTAAACTTGCGTTTATTTTCTTGGCCTTCAACACCCGTGGTTCAATGCCTGATGTGTTGGCCAGGAAAACAGCCATTCCCATCAGTAGGGATTTACCTGATATTTATCAGTTTGCCATAGATCCTTGAGACCAAAGATTTTTTTTTTAATGGGAAGATGTGTCACCAGCTGCTGAATTTGTGGTCTAGTTTACAGAGAGTATGAGACATTATAGTCCTTTGTAGTGGATTTTGCATCTGGTTCCTGAGGTCTCAGCTCAGTCCTGTGTCACAGCCAGGACAGTACTGTTACAACTGCAAGACAAACAACTCTGGGCAAGTGGCATTTACTGCTTACAGTGGACTGCACAACTGTACATTAGTGCGGGGAAAACAGCCAGCACAGTCCTGTCTCTGTCAGGAACTGGATGGTAAATAAAGTTAACCTGACTGAATCTTCAGCTGCAGTGAGACAGGTAGTCCACTGCTGGAGTTCTTAATTCATTCTGAATAAATGTTGGAAGATTCCAGGACACACAGGAAAGAGGAACTCTCATGTCCTCAGTGCTGGAGTTCACTCTGCCTGTACTCCTTGGGAACATGGTTGGAGGCAGGTGAGCTGTGGTTGATGTAGGCACCCCTGAGAGAACTTAGTTGTCTTTTTCCTACTTATTGAGCAGCGTTCCTTTGTGCAAATGCCACTGGCTTCGGACAGAAGATGATGTTACTAATTTAATAGGGAAAAGTAGTAAAGTCTGGTCTGAAGTGGTTACTATAGCCAGCCTTTGGTCCTTGATGATCTTTTTATTTGGGGATAGTCTCTGATCTGTTAGGGAAAAGAGCATAGCACTTAGTCCCTTTCTTCCACAAGTAAAGGAACAAAATATTTTTCTGTGTATGTATCACTTGGTGAAGGAGGCAGTCAATCAGCACCATCCAGAGGGATACAATAAAGGATTCTTACACATCTTCAGAGACTGGGCTGAAGTTATGCCTCTCCAAAAAGGACAGTAACATCACAAAACTGAGACGTTTGTGGACTTATCTTCTCAGTTTTATGGTATATTTCAGAGGATTTTCTGGATTATATTTTTGATGCGATGTAAGATTATTTTTATCAGAGAATATAAGAATATATATTTAAATATGCTGCTGGGCTTGAGACTGTAACACTCTCAGAAAATTACTACCCTAGCAGTGCTTGCACAGCCATCTACTACTATGTTATATGAGTGTTTCTGTACAAGTTAACAGCAATAACTGTGTTTTTCTGAAAATGATGGAGAAATACTTGGTTACATAATGAAAAACAGTAAAAATGTTAATTCTTCATAGAAGCTTCTAGAAAACTCTTATTTTACATAAAATATTGACATTGACAGTTCAGGAAATCAATCTCTTCCAGTTTCAGGTGCTTTCCCTATTCAGCTTGATAGGGAGATACCTCTCTTTCCTAATTTGGTTTTCAAGGTCACTATCGAAATAGTTGTTTTTTGCAGAGAATTAGTAGATATTCCATATTTTCCTAAAACTCCTTGGCGTATCTTTATGAAATATTAGCTAAAACCCTGTTTCTCTCCCCGCAAAGTCCTATAAAATCTGAAATCTCTTAAGGCTTTGAAACTCAAATTGAAGTTGTGTTCAGACATGAGGGGTCATTTGTAGTCTACTGAACCTCAGCTCTGACAGGACTGAGGCTTTATGGCTGATTCAACTCTCACTACTGCCAGTAGAGAAAAGTCCATCCAAATTCCTACATAGCAACTTCATGACATCAGGAGATGACAGGTGCTATAACTCATGTGCAGATTTCATACAACAGCTGCTTCAAAAATGAAGATGTACTAATATCTAATAAACTGCCCTTTAATGTTGTTCTCAAGGCAGAATGTTAAAAGTGCAGGCACTTTTGTTTAGGAGCTTTTTCATCAAAAATATTTGCCAAATTGCTTTAAAAAGCAACATGAAATTATCTCAGCAAAATGGTTCTAAAATGTGTTCATTTTTTAGAGACTTGCTTCTTGATAAATGTCTATAAAAAAAGATGATCTTGAAAGGCCAACATCTTCATTTTAAAAAATAGAAAAAAGAAAAAGGCACAAAATATTTCATTGCAACACAAAACTGAAGTTCTTTTAAATTATTTGTTGGGGAAAAATAGCATATGTGCATTTGGTCTAGCAAAAACAAATAGTTTTGTTTAATAATGAGAAGCAATCCATTAAGAAAAGACCAAACACTGCATTAGTGTGACTTTTAATCCCTTCCTAGACCTTCAAAAGCAGTCAGCTTCTTCATTTTGTTTGTAAGAGCTCATTGAGGAATCACAAGAAAAAGACGAAGAGGAATGATTATTATGGAGAAAACTGAATTGCATCTGCATAGTGTATCCAGAGTTGTTTCGGTGGAGAACGCTTTAGGACTATGCCACCCACATACTTCCAACTCAAGCTTCTGTGTTTGTTATGCTAGCAAAATACTGTATTCATGGAAAGACATAAAACTCTTGGGATAATTCCATGTACACATTACTCAGAAATTCTGGTGTAGTTCTTAGCAAAATTTATTTTTGGGATTATAGTGCTGGAGTGTTTGTAATTGCAGTCCTAAGAGTGGCTCAAAAGCTACAGCTACTTATAACTTCTAAGTCATAAGGGCAGATCCTTCAATGCTTATTGAGGAAAATTGCTCATTGGTTTCAATGGGAATTTAGCCTCATCAATAAGCACTACAAAGTCAGGCCCCTGGAGAGTGCCACTTCATAAATCAATTATAATTAATTCATCAAAGAAAAAAATGCTAATTCTGATTCAGTTTAGAACACCCAATCTCATTTCAAATCATTAGTTACCTAATTATGAAGGAAATTAAAATATTGTTAGAATTAATCGTGTGTGACTCAGCAGTCCAAAAGACCTTCAGCTAACAGACCGAGTTAAAACTTTCCACTGATGCAATATGTTAAACAAATATGACTAGGGATTGTGTTAGATCAGAGCATTGTCTGTGCATAAGCTGTTGTGAGGTAAGTCTAATGTAAGATCATAGATAACGCATGATGAAGAGAAAGCATTTTTGATAAAGAGTGTGGCTATGTGAGGAAAGCAAATCCTACTTGAGATGAAAATCCTGCTTTTCCACTTGCGAGCTGTGTTGAGAGCAGAAGTGATGACAGCAGTATCTGTCATAGCAATGCCATTATAAAAGTGATGGAGAAGCTGCCTTTGCTTTGTAAATGAACTTTGCTTTTTTTTTAAAAAAGGTACTAGATGATGTTTAACACAGGAGCTATATTAATCCCAGAATGGGAACCAGTCTTACTGCTTTGGGACTGGTCATAGTACTTTGGGGCTATAAAGCAGTGGCTGGCACGGCTGTGCTCAGATAGGAACCTGTTGGGCTGCTTGTCCTTAAATAGCTTTGGCCCCTTTCCAGAAGAACTACACAGAAGCACTGGTTTGCGGTCCTATCTGTAAACATGGCAAGAAGCCAAACACGTGAGAGCTTGTGGCTTTTCTTTTTTCCCTTTGCAATAATTCTCCATGAGCTTTCAGCAAGTCAGAATCAACTTGTTTACAAAACACATCACAGCTGTGTAAATACCTTTCTCTAGCCATCATAAAGGCATCAGGACAAAATTCAGCAGTACTGCTGAATTCCAGTTATACTACTGCTGAATATCTGTTTGCAGCATAAGTGTAAACAAGAAAATAAAATACCTAATGGGCAATGGGGCGGAAGAAGGTTTAGAATGGTAATTTTTGCTTTTCCTGTCTATTCCTATTTCAAGTATGGAGCCATTCTACTGCTCTGGGAATGATTCTTGTGTCTAATCTATTGCATTCCTTTAGAATGAATTCCGAAGGTAATTCTTTTATCACACTTTGATATCCATATCTCACTGAAGAGAATAGTGTTTGTTCTTCCTTCCTTTTATACCGATGCTGACTTGAATAGTTCTCTGTAAAAGAGAAGCAAGATTGTGACATCATGCCTAAACCCCAAATTTACTGCACAGTATATTCAAACATAATGAGAAAGAAATGTGCTTCAAATATGCAATTACTAAAACTGCTGCACTCATGGGTTGCTCTGTTTTCTTTTACTGCTCATGACAGCACTATGGTTACAGTTCCACTGACTACACATAATTAATTTTCTAGGACAAATAAGATAATAAAGCTTTTCCATGAGTGTATGCTTTCTTAATTAATTAAGTTGCTTTGACTAGTTGGCCTTAGTTTCTTTGGTATCAGTAAAAACCAGAAACCCCCAAAACCAGAACCTCAGAAAGTGTCCATGCAATAGAGGTGCTGTATGTTTCTGTATGTCCATTATTAGACAGGTTTCATGGGTATTATCAGAAGCCTTTGACATTTTTCTTTTCCCATACCTGGGAAACGCCAATCTCTCTGACGTCTGTGGTAGCTTTCTTAGCAGAATTTGATCCCTGTCCTGTACTACGGTCTTCATCTTACAATTGATGAAGTCTCATTGCTTTTTGGGGTTGAATGGTCCCATTATTCCTGCAAAAATCCTGGCTGTAATCTGAAAGCTGCTGACGTCAGTGGGCTTTGAATCAGGTTTGAGCGGTTCCAGCATAAAACTAAACAACTTTTACATATGTTAGAAAACTGCTTACAAAGCATAAAACCTCATTTGACAATAGTTAAAACACCAATGGTTTTGGTGAACTTTTGTTGTTGATTAGTTCGGATTGCAAGCTAGCTGTTTAATTTAAAAGGACATTTAAGGTTTTCCTGAATTAATTACGGGCTCTTAAAGTCACTGAAACAAGTAATTTGTCCATGATTACTTTACTGAAAAGTAGTGATTTTACCCACAAAAACTGTGCTTGGAAAAAAAAAAGATTGATTTTCTGCCACAAATTGTTTTTAGAAAGATTTATCATGAAACTTGAATTCCTCTGATAAGTTGTGTTACACTCCAGTGAATGCTGTGGGCTTCCTTGTGTGAGCAAATATTATTTCTGTGAGTAATGGCTGCAAAGAGCCATCTGACAACAACCGACTTCTTTGTACTTCTTACTGCTTCAGTTGCCTTCCTGTGGTACCTAAATGAGATGTTATAATTAGGGACCCACCAACACCATATTCATTTTAGAGGTCAAGTTCTGAACACACTTTTCTGACAAATCCCCCAGTACTGTCTGTGGGAACATTATTTATGTCAGGATTAAGTTCCATATTTGACGGTTAATTTCATGGCTGTGTTGCACAGCTTGATAATAGGGAAGCTCATAAAATAAAGATGCACTAGCTCTGTGACTAAACTCTGTAATGCATGTGAAAATTGGTTTTTCTTTTTATAATTACAGCTGGTATTTCAGTGTTCTCTGCTAGCCCTCACTTTCCTCCATCCACACCCCTTTTATTTCTTCCTGATACTGGCACAAACATTAATTTGATCACTTTCCAACGTATTTATAGAAAAGATCTCCCATAATTTACAGCTGGCCCTGACAGGATTACTGAAAATAGACAGCTGATGTATATCTATATAGCTGTGTTGACTTTCATTCCGGTTTATGTTTGCAGATGATACAGGTGTTTTCTTTCTGTCTAAACAAACTGATAAGTGAAGTATCTTTTAAATACTTTATGAAGAACAGCAGTTACAGCTGGCTTTCCTACAAGTTGTTTTGCAGCTATAGGAATTGCTAATTTCTCTGAAAAGCTCCCATTTTTTATCTTTACTTCTGACACACAACAAACCTATTCCTCCATTTCCTGCATCCACTTCAGCAACAGACCTGTCAGTTCTTGTACTGCTATCTGTGTCTATCTCAGCAAGTAATTTGGTACAAAAGGAGTAAATCAGTAGCTCAAAGCAGTTGGTCCTTATGTTTGTCACATACTCATTATGCACATTTGGGTATTTTACTCCAGCCTAGGATTACTCTGGTTCCTAAGTTGATGCCTCTGTTCCTATGCATGGTCACCAAGACTGGTGGCAGCCAGAGAACAGCAAGGTGGAGAGCTGGCATTAAGCAGTGGGAGTGGGAGGAGAAGGCTTCTAGAGGGAAATTGCTCCCTCATATTGAAATTTTTTTTGCACTGAATGGAGAGTGAACCAGAGCTTCCTGCTGTTCCAAGAGCCCCTGGCGTAGCAGACGAGGCCTGAGCCAGTAACGAGCCAGCTGAGGACAGTAAGAGATGTCCCGATAGGTATTTGTTCTCACTCCACTCCTACCCCTGACTGCCTGTCCATACTGAGGAGCAACTGAGGTCATGTTCTGTAGAGATGAGAACTGAGTCATCAGTCTGGGCTGACTCTCCATGGCCACCATGCAATCAGCTATCCAGTACTCCTCCCAGTGCACAAGTTTTCCTCCATCCCCATACCCCTGGATGCTGATTGGCACAAGCCTCTGTATGGGACTCTAGCAGAGCTGTGTTATGGCATGCTGCCTGCACAGTTGGACAGTCACTGGCACACGGCTTGGCACTTGTACAGGCTGGGATTAGGAGGGGAGCTTCTGATGTAGTTAGCTGTCACATCAAGGAGTTCACCCACAACTCATAGCCATAGACATATTTTAAGGCACAGTAACCTATGTAACATACATAATTTCCTCTCATTATTTCCTCTCGATCACGACCCAAGTGTCAGAAACATCATGTTACTCCCATTCCACTATAATGACCTGCACAGGCCTGAGCTGGACTCTGGAGCACTGACACAGATTTGCTTTGCAAAAGACTAGAAGCAAGCCAGAGAGGTACTCCTGTTTCTGCTTTTGTAGTGGTCTTCAGTGGGATGCATGGACAGGATCCCAGAGTGGCTGAAGAGTGTGCTTGTAGATACGTTGTCCTGTATCCCAGAGTGCAGACAGCCAAATAGGCAACATAATTAGTGATAGTTCTCACCAGGAAACCAGTTCAAGTTCTCCAGAACATGGATACTCCTGCTGGGCCACCCCCAAAGGGTGGTTGTTGCCCTTGATCTTCAAGAATGATTTTCATCCTCTCAAATTTAAGGTTGTTTGGCTCATCAGTCCTCCTCACACATCAGTCATGATGCAGCCCTCTGAGACTGCCAGTGCTAGTCTGCTGCTGAGGATACCTTCAGCCCTTTCATGGCACAGTATAATTTGCATGTTCTGGAATTGTGCACCTCACCATTGCAAAAGAAATAAAGATCAATAGTAAAAAACCAGAAAGGGTGGATGGCCAACAACTGACATAGGGAAATTAAATAAGGATTCCAAGCTAGGATTAGAGAAGATGAAGGGGGAAGGAGTGCAAGAGATTCAGAGAGTCAGGGTCTGACCATTGACGATAAATATGGCAGCAGATACACAGCATTTGGTTCATTTTATAACACCCAAAGGACCTCAGGTCGTGACAGAGACATTTGGTGGGTTAAGAACTTGTTGATGTTCATGCATATGGGTTAGAACTTTGTGACAATGCAGTCCACTTTGGACTGGCCCTTTAATTCCTCTTCAGGGCAAGCATGCTTTTCATTTACACTTCAGAACACAACTTCTGGAATAGTTTTCTCCTAAAGGTGGAAGCCAAGTTCCGCCAACAAAACTGACATGCACTAAGTGGAAATACTGAGGTCATCTGTTTCAGAACTCTTCTGCTCTAAACCAGAATGCTAATGCATTTTGGGCAGTGAGGCCCTTTGAAAATTGCCTTTTCACACTTTTGCAGTGGATCTCTGTCCTTTTTTCTCTTTTTTTTTAGATTTTTTTTCAATTCTCCTGCAGAGTCTTCAATGTATTATCCTATTCCCACATATTTTTCTGTTCTCTCAGTACCCCTGTCAGGTCTTCTTGACACACTAGTTCTCCCTCTCCTCTCTTCTGTGTCTTCCTCTTTTTTTATCTTTACCTTGTGGAGCTACAAGCCCATTCTTGAAGTTGTTATTATTTTTTATTCCTTCCTCAATGCCTGTCTCTTCTTCCTCATGATGGTGTTCAGCCATTCTCATCAGGTATTCTTTGCTGAACCTTCTTCTTCCCTTCAGCCTGTCCTCAGTTCTTGCCTGAATTCCATCATGATTTCCAGCTGCATCTCTAGCGCTCAGGCACTTTTTTCCCTGTGGGTCCTCTCATGCGACACTTCATACATAAATAGCTCCTATCAAGTACCCACTTGATGGTGAAGTACATCCTGCAGCTTCTGCATTCAACCATTTTCAATTATATGGTCTCATCTGCTTTTACCTTAACTGACATTATCTTTTCTTCCTTTCTCTACCTTTTAAAGAAAAGGGCATCAGTCAAAGACATCTCTTTGCTGGCCTCTGTTTGAGGGGTTGCTATTTTCAATATGTGCTTGCTGTTGTAAACATTTTGTGTAGAACATCCTGGCTCCCTCATTTAGACCCAACAATTAATTAACTGTTTGCTTGCTGTGTTCAGACAGTGGGATGTTTTTATTTTTTTTTCATCTTTTACCTGTAAGATCTTGTTTCTGCTTGCAACACACAACTCTCAGAGACCTCTGCAAACTGGATCCACAGCATGTACCCTGCACTCTGCAGCTGAACAAGACATGAGGACTGTTCTTCTTTCACCACAAACAAGTCCAGTGCAGACCCTCCTGATGACACTTTTGTATGTGGTATCTTTATTGGATGCTTGTGTGGTTGTAGAACTGGCTGAATGGGTTGTCTCATTGCAAAACTGCGGAGGAGCTACTGTGTGTTGCTGGTCTTACTTCTTTTGTCATAGGTAAATACTAGAAGTAACACCACAGTAAAGAAAGTGACAACTTCTCACACAATTCTCTTCACATGGTCAGCAGTGGATTTTTTCATGTTGAATCCAGTAACAAAAACATTAAAAAATATTTCTACTGCCTAAATGTTACGATATCTGTCAGATTTGCCTTGAGAAAAGCCTTGGTTTTTTATTCCTCAGATGCTGATTTTAGGTGACACAAATTTTCTATGTAAATATATGTGCTAATATTAGCAAGTTAACTTAAAAATATGCCAGAATTACTGAGAACACATCCTTAAGTTCTTTAAAACCACCCTTTAAGTATTTAAGTTTGATAAATTGTGTTAGTGGTTTAAAATTCACGTTCTGTGATATGGGAATACAACTAATTTTCCTCAGGAAAATGAGAAAATTAAGTCTTCTCTTCTGAGATTTCCTTAGTTATAACACGGGTGTGATGATATTCATCCTTTAATAATGCATATAATTTATTTCAACATAACAATGACGGCTGAGGGATCCAAACTGACAATTCACAATGCATCAACTTAATTAGCACTTCCATTCCTCTTTGTGAATATGAATGGTTCAGCTGAGTCTTAGAGCAGTAAGGTAATTCTAATTCAAAGTGCGTGACCCAAAAGAAACCAGAAGAATGCTGAATTATTTCACTAAAGCCTAAAAAATTATCTTGTAAAACTTTAGCTTTAAAGGAACCAGAGTCAGAGAACCAGAGAATCACAGCTGAGTTGAGGTTAGAGACATGAGAAGGTCTCCAGTCCAATATCTTTAAACTTAGAGATCAAACCAGGTTGCTCATGGCTTTCTTTGGTTGACTTTTGAAAATCTGCAAGGATGAAGACTGTACAACCTCTCTACAAAACCTGCTCCAATAAGTGACTGTCCTCAAAATGCAAAAATTTTTCTTATATCCTATCAGAAAATTTTTAGTCTCAATTTATGTTCATTGTCTCTTCTCCTCCTACAATCTTGGTGGCTCTCTGCTGAACTCGCTTCATAAGTGGAGGACCTGAAACTGCAATATTCCAGATGTGTTCTAACAAGTGCCAAGTAGAGTGTGATAATCACTGTCTGTGCTTAGTACAGCCCAGGATTCTGTTGTCTGTCTTGTCTGCCAGAGCACGGTGCTGGCTCATGCTGGCTCATCTTGATGTCTGTCAAGACTCCCAGGTGCAGAAGGTTGCACAGATGATCATAAAATTTCGTAACATTCCGTGTCAGCCCATTTCTCCAGCCTATCTATTCCCTCTGCATAACAGACCTGCCCTTGATTCTGTTCTTCCCAATTTGGTGTCATCTGCAAGTGTGATGGGAGTGTACTTCATCACCTCCTCCAGGTCACTGAGCAAGACGGTGGACAGGACAGGTCCTGGTGCAGACCCATGCAATAGTGCACTTTTTGCAGGCTTCTAGGTAGTGTGTGAGCCATTAACTGCCAACCTGCCAGCCTGGCTGTCCAGGCAGGATTTTGCCCATCTAACTGTCCTCTCATCCAGGCTATTAAGTTCTAGTTTGGTTACTAGAGACAGTGTGGAAAAGCTTGATTATGAAAATTGCACTTATAATGTTGTAGGATGAGCAGTGAGCCTTCTTAGAGCTACGTTCAGTCAGCACACTGAATGTGAGAACGTGCAGGCAGGAATTGCTCCCCAGTGGGCCTGTACAGTTGGGATGCTCTCTTTAGGTGTAGAAACCAGTTCACTCTTTTTCCCCCTCTGTCATTCCAGAATTGATTGCAGCTAATACCCTTTAAAATATTAGAATTCCTCAAAATTTAAATCGTTACTGCATTGCAAAGGGTCCAGATTTTGTACTGGCCTCTCCTTGTAAAGGTTTGTGATTATGGTATTGCAATACAGTGTCATATCACCCATTTGGGGGTGGTGATAACAGTAAAGGTGAACTCCAGGTCTGATGCTGAGGCTGGATTTCCATGTGGAGAAGAACTCCAGAATCAAATATGAACCCTCATGCCTACAAGCTGCGGGGTCATAAAAACAAGTCCTAGATTTTAGTCTGTGCATATTTTCTGGTTTACTCTTTTGGGCAGTCCATACAAATCAGGGTTGTATGGAATGCAGAAATGTAGAAATTACCTAGGATTCTAGAATAGCCAAGTAGGTGACCTCACTGCTAAACACTGCACACGATGGCATACTCCTGTAGGAAGAATTCGGGGTATGCCAGTCCAAAACAGTCTACCGGCTAAGAAAGTAGGTGTTTAAATTTCCCCAGGAAAAAAAAAAAAGAGAAAACTGAGCCTTTTTTTTTCCTGTTTCTCTTCCCCGTAAAATTACATAGTCATTCCTGTGATGCCTACAGAAAATTGCTTTGGACCTGAACTGCACTACAATATCATCTGAACCAAGACAGTCTCAAAGACAGTATTAGTTAACATGGGTAAAAATCATACAAGAACACATTCAAACAGATAAGAAGGATGGTTGCAAACTTGTGCTTGCACCATACCCTGATACTATTTTAATTGCAAATACGGATATAGTTGCAGTGAATTCTGACAGAGGAATTTATAATTTTTGAGGCTTAGCCCTGAGATAGTCACCAAGTTGCTCAGGCATGTAAAGAGTTAGTCAGCAGCAGGCACAGGCCAACAGTTTTAGGTATGTGGGAACTTGTAAAGCACATAAGAATGTGAAGTTTAGGTACTTCTTGGAAAGGCAATTTTATGTGCCAAAAAAATTAAATACCTAAATTCCAACTGGATCCTTATTTGGTTTTCTAAATCCTTTCCTGAAACTTCCCTTATTGTCTAGTTCTTTTTCCCCAGTATGAATAGCAGTAGAGACAGAGAAAGTGTGCTTGTCAACAACATCAGAGTTAAAATCAGAGGACATTTTCCAGCTCACCTGGATGAACTTTGGATAAGGACCCTGATCTTGGTTTACTTTTCCTACTTCTTCAGTGTTTTGTAGTAGAGTATGTTTATCAGCTTGAGCATGGACAGGTCTCAGCAAACGACAGATTTATTTCTAAATTTCCAGTTTTCATTGATGAAACAGAAAATGACAAGACTTTGTATACAACAACCCTTACTGGGTAAAGGATGATTAGATGAGGAGACATTTAAACCAACTGCCACAGAATAAAAGCCTCAGCCAAATAGGACTTTGGAATCCATGAGATCTGACAAATGTTCACTTATCAAGCATTGGAATAGGCTGCCCAGAGTGGAATTGCCATCCCTGGAAGTGTTCAAATGTCATGTGGATGTGGCACTTGGGGATATGCTTTAATGGTGAACACAGCAGTGGTGGATTCATGATTGGATTCAATCTTCTTAGAGGTCTTTTCCAACCTTGATGATTCCACGATTCGTTGTAAATGTATCATATATGTTTATTATTTGGTATTTGGTTTTAAAACTAGGTGTCTTTCCATCAGAGTTATAGGTTAAAGATACGCATAACTCAAAGAACATGCATAGTGGCTAAAATACAATTATGTGAAGATTGATGAAAGATGCAAAGTGCTACATCACAAGATAAAGCAAAAATTGATTCATGTTTTCTGTGCTTCCAAAGCCAAACATTTTATCATTACAAAATTCCATAAAACATTGCCAGTAAAAATAATGCTCACAGAACATTAGGACAGCAGGAGAGCAGATTGTCTTTCTGTATTTCATCCTTCCTAAATGTTGTTAGATCAAATAGTTGCTAATAATTGTTACATTAGCTAACAAGCTTGTTTTTGTGGATGCAGCTGGCAATTTAATGTTGCTGAAATTACTGATTTTTAAGAGTTGTAATAATGTTTAAAACTTTGCCGTTTCTGTGCAGCATCATTGGGCTTCTTTCTGTCTGCCTGACCCTCAGCTTTTAAAAAAAAATTACAATTAAATACATTATGCCTAGAAGCACAATCTTTTTCTTTTGTTAAAGTCTTTAATTGACTTTTTCTATCATCTTTTGGTGCTAGACATTCCTTAATGCCTAATCACTGAGAATTTTTTAACATTAAAAGCACTCTCCCTGTATTTACTAGCCAGTGACATTCTATTCTTCACCAGGTTTATTTTAGCTTAGATACTGTGCATAACCTCTGGGCTTCTAAAGCATCCCCACAGCTGAAAAACTTGGTAACTGTCTGCCACCTCTGAAAACAGAAAATTATTTCCCGTTTATTTTAGAACTTGTGTAAGGTGTCATGGTTTAATCCTCGTCAGTCCATTTGAGTCCTTTGCTTGATCACTCACCTTCGCGGTTGTAGGTATTTCACCATGAGAACAGGATTCAAATGCTTTCAACCCTTAGAAACTGGCACAAAATCATTGAGTATCATGACATACTTGTGTCATTGGCAATTTTTAAAAAATGCAGATACTTTAAAGAGGCAGTTTCATAAATTAGGAGTAAACCTGACATATGTGTATGTACTATTTTATGCTAAGAATAACAGAGTTAGTTAATTGCATTCTGTTCAGCGATTTTGAGAGGTAAAAACTTGATATTCTGGTAGACTCAGTGTTGTTTATAAGCTGCTACTGCTGCTGAGGGACACTCTCACAATCTGTTGTATTTTTCTGTCATTCATCAAAGGACAACAAAGATAAACAAAATATAATGTCATCACTGTGCATTCAGCCATCACAAAGATGCTCTGCTACAGTTACCATCTCAATATGGAACAGAAAGAAAATGTACACCACCACTTGTAGTCTAACTGCCTGCTCCTGAAAGGGACTTGAACAGAGGGACAGTGCCATCTCTTCCTTCCAACACATGAGATGGAGCTGACCATGATGCTAATCAGGAAAACCAGAACCCTGTCAGTTGTCTGAGCTGCCTGTCCCAATAGACCCGTGCTTTTATGGGACTTTCCATACCCATGGTGATACATACACTGCCTTCTACTATTTACCTTTCTCTTAGTAAATTTTTAGAGCTGATATTTTAAACTTCTAGTTTTGTTTCTCCATGGAGTGGTCAACATTATCCCAATACATTATTGTAAGGACATCTCCTTTCTCTGTTGGACCCTTTGTACAATAGAGTGAATACTTCAGTAATTTTGTAAGATATTTTCTGATGCACTCGCATGTTCTTCTAGTGCTTTTGTGTCAGGTTGGTTTTTGGATCTGCTTTTCACTAAGCATAAAGTCTCCTAAATTTTAAAAGAAGTGCCGTCACATCTGCTTGTGTACTGAGAAATACCCTACCACATAAAGGCACCTTTCATGTAATACCTGAACTGCTTAACAAGGAACTGAAAATATGTAGTGTATGAAGCTGAATGTAAAACTACAATGAAAACAGAAGTCATGGACAGAACCACACTAAATGTCCAGGGAATGCAGGAAAAGTGTTAGCCATTTCCTTGTCTGAATTGGAAATGTTGATGGGGGAGGGCTGTTGTGGTGCCCATTAGCTTCATTCCCATTGTCCAGGTGTAATTCTGAATATAATACTGCAATGGCCGCTACTAGCATGTCTTTGCGAAGAGACACAAATGACCATTTGTTCTTTAGGAAGATGGCTCAATTGGTGTTGCAAACAAAAAGCCAAAAGCAAATGACTTTCAGCTCTCAGCCACAAAGGTGACAGTGCTGAAAAGGATTATATGAGGTGTTCCTCTGACATGCAGTTACAAGGCAACGGCATGGTTAAAGAGAAGACAGATTTAAAAAACCAACAGATTTTAAATAAAATCACTAGATAGATAAACCAGCAGACAGATTTGCATTCACTGGCATTATAAGTGGGGCTTTGGCACCATTTTTTGCTTATCAGGTTTTACCTGAATTATAAAATTACTTGGTAAATGTGAAACCTGAAAGGGTAAGCTGTGCTCCCTCCCTGCCTGTCATTAAAATCCATTACCCCACAGAAGGCAGTGCGACACTTAAATGGCCGAAGTAGCCACCTTTTATGGACAAGCATAAGTGGTTACAGGTCTTTTGTTTGGAGAGGAGAAAGCTTTGCAGATGTGCTCGAGGTTTACAAAATCATGAAGATGGTTAATAAGATGAATGCATGCCAAGCTCTTCTTCACCAAGTCCCACAAGATTGGAAATAGCGAGCTGTAGTTTAAAATAGATAAAAGCAGTGGGGAACCAGTGGAAGTTCCCTGTTGCCACAGAAGTTTGTGAAGAGCAGAGTGTTGACAGGTTTTCAAAGGGGAATGGACAAATTAATGGACACCAGGCTGATAGACACTGTTGGGAATTAGACAGACATGAAGAGATCTGCTCTAAACTGCCTTACTCCGACAGCTATGGACACTGGATGGAAGGGAGAAAGAAACAAGGCAGAGCTGAGCTAGATGGACCATCATTGTGATCCTAGAGGCCATTTCTTGTGGTCTAATGTCTGCTTCCTGTTTTTTGCCTAGGTCATGAAGATTCTTCCTTCATGGCACTCTGAGTGATGAGCTTCCCTATCCAACCAGAAACACCTCTTATGCAGTCTGTCACCTACTTACTTCTCAGATACCAAGTCATCATCCTTTCTGTCATGAGCAAAGACCTCCTTCTTCTATTTCTGCAGAATAGTAAATTATTTTCTATAAAGACACCAGGGTACCTATTTGAGTGCTTTCTAAATGTGCAGCTGGACTGCTTTTTATGATGTGCAACCAGATCTTCCCTGCAGAATGCTACGCAGATTGTCTCTTATTCTACGATTTGTGGACAACAGAAATCTAAACTCTTTTGTGTATTTCAAAATGCTTCTGAACCTTTCCTATATTTAGACATCCTTTGCCACATCTCATGAGACAGCTTTTTCTCAGGTTTTATGTTACTCGTCTCTGGACGTTAATTTGTCCTCATCTTTATTAAAAAGCTGATTTCAAAAGTGTTCAAAGTGGGACATTATACTCCCTGCATAACCTCACATACTGGTGAGGAGAAAATTTGATCTTAAAAAAGTGAGATAATATCGGGCTCTGGAGAGAGCCCCATGATGTTGATATGCAGCACTTTGTTGACAGGAAACTGTTTGTACCAAATCCTTGAATCTTATTTTTCAGCTGGGTCTGCATCCGTCTTACAGTGCTGTGATCTAGACCATGCGTCCCAGCTTTTTGTGTGAGAATGTTGTGGGGACTGTGTTAGAAAAATGTTGTTCAAGTCACACCAACAGCAGTCTCCAGGGTTAGATAACCTGGCATGAAATTAGTCTGCCTCAATACAATTTCTTCTTGACATACTCACAAAGATTGTTCCTTATCAGTGTGTTATTTACTAGGTAGTCATAAATTGTTTGTCCTCTATCACACTTTAGTATCATTCTGTATATTGAAGTTAGGCTGAGTTGTTTAATTTCTCCAATATCATCTCATTTCCATTTTTATGACTGGGTCATCCATCGTCTTCAGGGTCATTAGTGCTGCCCCTGTATCCCTCTGGAAGCTCAGCCTCCTCAACTTCACAGTCTCTTTTCCTTCACTCATGGGGCTCTTCTAGCCTGCACTGTGCTAAGACTCACATGACAGCCACATCTCAGGCATTATCAGTTAGTCAGCCTCTCTTTCTACTTCTAAATAACCCTGGTTATCTCACTAATGCACCAACCACTTGTTGTTAGGGAAAACCCCTTCATTGTCTTTCCTGGACCATCTCACATCATAGGGACTAGCCCCTGGTGAATAACGACTTTGCTGTTCCCCTACAAACCCACTTTTTCTGTGATTTTTATTGACCTCAGCAGTGGTCAGGCTGTTGAGACTGTTGGCTGGAGATCTTCTTCCTTTTACTCCATGGTCCCTCTGTATTGACCCATTTCTCCTGTCATATACCTAAGTTTACTTGCACAGACATATTTTACTTTGCTGAACACAAGGGGTTACTGACCTGTGACAAGGTCTCCTGGATATTGTCACAGTACATATAATGGTTAATGACAGAGTAGGAGTTAAGGAATCAGTTACAAGGTAAAAACAAAATATGATTGTGGTAACTTTCTTAGTATTTTAATTCTCTTAGTTTCATAGTAAGAGAAAGAACAAAACACAAATAAAATGTGAAGTCAAAACAGAGATATTGTTTAATTGCTCCGGTGCATCTTAAAAATACACTGCTAACCAAAATACATCTCTCTTTCTTGAAAAGAACGTATTTTGAGTTATTTCACAATTCTTCTAGATTCCAATAATACCTAGTTGATCTGAATAAAGCAGACTATTTTCCTAACATAGGACTTTAGATCTATAAATCAGTTAAGTGAGCCATGACATGACATTTCAAAGTTTCTATATAGTTTAAGAAAATCAGCTCCTAAAAGTACTAAAATATCTCACTGAAATACACTAATTTAGTAATATTCCTGGGAAAAAAATGTTTTCTTGCAGTTTGTCCTTCTTCTGGCATTTATGTTTAAACTTGTTTCCTATCTATACTTTTGCTTCCAAGAATTATTGTGACAGTCATTAAAATAAAAATTCCTTCTAAAATCTGTCAATCACTGTTGACATTTTTTCTATGTTTTATGGCACTTTGCAATTCTAGAAACAAAGTTTTTCCATCCTTTGCTAAATGTCACAGATGGCATAAAATATTGTTCTAAGTAAAACAGTTTTTTCACTTTTTTAAAAAGAGCACAGATTCATCTCCCAGAAAAAGAGAAAATAAATGATGGTTCTGTGTCTTTTCAAGTGTTGCAAAAATCAAAATATAATATTGGTAAGACTTGTTTCCAACAGAGCTGTGTCTCCTCTAACAGTCATTTAGATACAGAATGAATTTTCAATCATTTACTATTGCAGGCTACCCGAAATTCATTTCTTTTGAGTTAAAAGCACAGCAAACAGAACTGAGAACTGAAACTATGATGGTAGCTTGAACAATTTCTTTTCTGCTTTGGAACAGTGTTTTCATTCTTCAGTGTTGCTTCTCCTGCTTTTCAACGCTAATCTTCTGTTAAAAAGTAAAGCTGCTAATTTATTCCTCAAGATTTTTTTATTCCCTAATAAGATATTCTAAAAATTTTAAAACCCATAATAACACTTTTCTGGTTTGGTTTAAAAAGTATTATTTTTCATGTGATCTAAGAAACAGTTGGATGAAATGTCTTTGTAGGCCTGTCTTAAATATTTTTCATGAAGCACTTCTCTATTAAGAAAATTTCACTTCATTGGAATCAAAACGTTAATGGAAATGTATTCTCTTGATAGACTTAACTGAGAGTTGCCAAGCATGCCCAAGGTTTCAATCACTCTCATTCTATAAATTTGTGGGAGTGTGTGGACAATGGCAGGTTTGGATTGGCCTGTCCAAATTTCTTGATTATCCTTTGTGAAAAATGGCCTCTTTATGGAAATTGTGAAGAACATTATTTGTGTAATTAAAAAATATTCAGCTGGAAATATCCTTGAACACTTGAATTTATTACCCATCTCAGAGCTTTAAATTTCAAAAGCAAATATATTGCAGAAGTTTTTGCTTTGTTTATTTCAGTTTTATCTGAGGAATAGGTTCCTTTTTTCCTGGCAATAGAGAAGCATGGAACACAGTTTTTAAATTCCTATGTATAGAGCAATTGGAATGCAAATTTGCTACAGAATGAAAGTGGCATTGTTGACAAATGATTTGAATGCACTGTCATGACAGTACTAAGAAGTCTTCTTTCAGTCTCCACAACAAATTAAAGAGGAAAAATATATTGTGCCTCTGACTCATTAATGTGGGGAATATTTCAAAATTACTTAAGGCAGTTCCTTGCAGGTTTTAGGACAGTGCTTTAGTCACGATTTCCATTTTCAATCAAATGTGTGTTTCTGCGTTCTACACACATGACTGATATTAGTCAGCTGCCTACATTTGTAGTCCAAAGACTGAATCACTCCAAATCAGAAATAAACCCTGATCTAAGTTTTCATTCTTTGCATGGTAAGACTCTGGGATTTTCACTTCTGCTTCCCTAGGGGTGCCTGCCGGGAGAGAACACTTCTCATTCCCAGTCAATGCTCCATAGAAGGCATCAAGAATGGCTGAAATGAATCATTCACCAGTGTCACTACCAGGAACAGAAGTGAAAATTAACAATACTGGTTATGCTTGTGCTCCTGTTGTGGCATACCTAGTCTGTTAGCTCCCCTGCCTGACTGTAGGTTTCCTGGTGAAATGCTAGTCTGGTCTGATTCTTCATTTATGTTGTCTTTCCAGCAGAGGTGTTGAAATACAGGATTTCAGAAAATTCCGTGGCATGTGCTGAAGCAACAGCCATGCTTCTGAAGGATGGGGCTTTCAGTAAAACTAGAGACTGAAAAGAGCTTCTGCTGCTGCAAGCCAGACAGAGATAATGGAAACTAAGTTGTGCCTGTGCCTCCTTTGGTGAACCATTCTTTTCAATCTTTCTTATGAGGCAGACTTCCAGCAGTGATGAAACTGTTAGGAATTGAGAGCTACATCCCCAGGCCAGCTGAAAAGGGCACCAGACACATGATTCAAAGGTAGATCTTCCTCCAGGCTCTTTGCAGTTCCTGCTACAGAGGGATGACATCTGGTGTCCGGTTTACAGAACATTTCGGCTAGACAGTGATAGCTAGCTAGCTACTATCCTTCCCACATCCCCTGAAATGCAGGCCAGACATTTCCGAATTCTTTCCTTTTGCCAGTGTACTAAAATCTGTGTTACATACAGACATATGTGATTTTCTTCTAAATGCTGGCACACAAAAAAATCAAAGTCACAGACTTAGAAAATAAGCCTTAAAAAAAATGTTTGAAGTCAACCTGGGAATAAAGAAGGAATCCCAACAGTGCTAACCCATTGTGGCAGAAAGATGAAAACTTCTATTTTCTTGGGGTTTTTGTGAGGGGCAGTAGCTTATCATCATGATCTCTAAGCAAATGCTGGACAAAAAAATACCATTTTTTATAAAAAATGACAAAATCATCCTATTTTTTTCAGCACAAACTAAACAACAGTTTTGCATGAAGTTTCAGTGAACCCAAACTCATATTTCTGGTGAATTTGTGATTTGTGATTAATGTTGTGCAATTTTAGTCAATTTATTTTCAGTTAAAATTTTCTTTCTATTCTCCACCCAAATCCTTCTGCCACAAACTCTGTACTCATCACAACAGAAGCCAATTACAGTCCTTTCTGCTCACAATAAGGAAGAAATTCTAAGTCAATGTTTCTTTTCAGAAAGGTAAAGGATCCATAATATTTTGCTTTAGCAATATCTTTGACCAGTCCATTCAGCAGCATTCCTCTGCTTTCCTAAATGACACACTGTTGAACAGCATTCTGGTCTCAATTTCCCACGCTAAAGTGAAAAATTTAAAATTCTCTGTAATTTTTTCCATTCCCTTCTGCTGAAAACAGGAAACATGTTTTGAATTGCTTGGAAAGCTACGGCAAGGACTTGGTGTCTCTGGTAATCTGTGAATTTCAACATGGCCATGTTCATTCTAAGGAGCAGGAATATTTACAAGAACTACAGAATTTCAACAGGAAAATATCACTGAATATATAAACAGCAAGTGTATAGGACAAGTTTGTTGTTCTCTTTGGCTGTGTGAGCAATGACAGACTCCCCACTGCCAGAGCCCTTGTGTGCCACAGCTGACCCCTTCTCTTGTGGACATTCCTCCCTTCTCATCTTGGGACTGTGGGTCAACTGGCACTTGCGGAGGTGCAAGTCTTGCAAACAAAGCATGCCAGTGAAGAAGAGAGGAGATCATTTGGCTAAAAACAGCTCTTTGAGCTCTCTAGTGGGGTAATCATTTGTGCTCCTCCTAATTCTCCACGTGATAAAAAACAGCTTTTGCCTTGAGAATTTAGTCACCTTTGGGATTTGCAAGTAGAAGATATTAAATCCATTTCCTTTGCCTTTGTCCCTTCTTCCATGTGTAATCTCACTAATGTCATTTGGTATCAATATTTGCTTCAGTTTAAGTCAGTTTGAAGTTTTAATGAACTCCATAGCTCTCCTTGCTCTTTAAGTGGTCTTACAGCAACATAGAATCATGCAAATCCGTGAAAGTACTTTGTCAACAACCATTCAGCCTCCTGAAATGTTTTAGCCATTTCTAAATTTATATTTATTACAGTGCTATGGGCACTAAGGATATCAAACTATTAATAAAATCGGTATCAGGAATCTAGTTAAAAGGAAATTTTCTTCTTCATTTAGCTTTAGCAGTAAGAAAAGGAAATACTTGTTTCTAGGCATATCCAAGGTAAAGTGACCTGAAATCTGCCAATTTCCTTTCTAATATATATTCCTTTGCATATAAATATGTATTTGTAAATACAAGTCCCTCAGTCAGGCCTCTGTGCTCAACTTTACTGTTTGGTAATAGAAATAAAAAGAAAGCAATATGAAAACACAAATAAAAAATATCCTATAGCATGTGGCATTCCCTGACCACTGTTTCTAGTTCAGTGTCTGTCTGAGTAATCAGCTCTCCAACAAATCCTGAGGAAACATCTAAGGTAAATTAATGTATAGAAGACTATTGCTTTCAGCAGTTTGATAATAAGAATATACCTGAAAATGGGTAGGTTATTTTCCTGGAAGGTGGAGGACTAGATGCTACTGTGTAATTGAATTGCCCTACAAACTGGAACCCAGATCTTACCTCTCCATAATATGGGGATACGAAAAACCTGAATCAAGATTAATACTTAAATCCTGGGCATAGAACTTGTTTTGTTTTGTTTCTTCACATAGGAAAATGCAAATATTTTGTTTGAGACTTTAAATATGGAAGAGGAAGGTCAAATGCCGATCCGATGCCATGATTCATATTTGAAAGCAAATTAGAGCTTAAGTGACTTGGTTATAATTTCAACTGAAACTTGCTACACTTTGAGCATCAAATTCTAAGCTTTTATTAATGATCCTATGATAATTTTTTAAAAGAACAGATTTTATCTGGTGTCATTTAGCTATTGTCCACAGATGTGATATTTTAAGCTGTTGATAAGAACTAAAGAGAGGCATTTTGAGAACTGTTCTCTGCCTGAGCACACCGGCACCCCAAAGTTTCAGCTGGCATCTCCAGAGGCTCACCACTGCTTTGTGCACTAAGTGCCTCTATCTAGCATATAAGGGTTTGTGGTGACATGAAACTGTGAAAGCAACACAGTTGCACATATTATTGTGAGAAAGTGATAAAGAATCTGAGAGAGTCATTAAGGATCAATATGAAAGGACTCTTTTGAAGCTGCACTTGTTGCCACTTTTAATACTAGCTACTGCTGCTGCAGCTCAGTGATTGAGTTACTGCCTAACACAGAGAAATCCTGCCTTGAATTGCAAAACTCTGACAGGGATTCAGGACTCTGGATGAGAGACAGTGCAGAAATTTGATTCATGATTAGCACCCTGAGTTGCCACTAGTTTAAAAGTTGGCTTAGGTTAAGCTAATATCAACAATGTGCATGTCTGCTGGTTAAGACAAACAGGTATATATATGTAACTATGTGACTTAGCATTCATGCAGAGAGGAGTGACTGTGGTGAGACAGTGATGAAGAGTGACAGCTGAGCAGAATGCTGCTGTATGTGGATGTTAAATATTTCCTATTTCTAAATTAAGCCATCTGTCATCTCCTCTACTTATCTATTAATTGGTACTTATAAGTCCTCATGCTGCATGTGCAAGGAAAGATATGCAGAGTAAATGTAATAAGAACCTAAAGTACACAGCAGACAATGCTGTTTTCCGAAATACAGAGTAATGGCCCAATTCATGGTCAATGGTCCTGTCAAATTTGTCTCTCATTGGTTTCAATTTAGGAAAACATGAAAATGCAGGCTTGAATCTGACTCCCTTAAATTATCTCTGGCTTTGCTGGTTGCAACGAGACTTCAATGCACACTCAGATCTACATATGTATTTATATCTCCTTCTGAATAAAATTTTCCTGAAAAGGACTATTGATCAGAGTATGCAGAAACTGGCTTTGTGTAACCAGAATCTATAATCCTGATCCATCCTTTCTTATAGATTGCACTGACTCATAAAAGACTTAATATTGGAGTGAGGGATGTCTGCGTATGGATTTCTTTGTAGGAAGTGATCAGTGAACTAAGAAGGTAAGAAGTCTTGAGCTCACCTTTTGTCTACAAGGGTGGTTTGGCTGCTGGAACATGTGAATGACTTTATAGATCTACTTTTACATTAATCAGTGTTTAGTCAACAAGGTGGTCTATCTCTATTCACGGCTGTTCTCACACTGTGAAGACATGTTCACTTCCCCAAATGATATTTCCATCTGTGACATAGCTGCTTTGAATCAGTTACACAGGGATGGATGCTGGCCTTGAAAGGAGTGAGCATGAAACCTGGGGCTTGCTGCCACTAGTTGCAGGCTTTCATTAACTTCACTGGATATAGGAAAACATCATAGTGCAAAATGGGCAAGATCTAGGACTTCAGGACAGTCTGTCTTTTCACATCCTTCTTATCTGATATCTGATAAAGAGAAAGTGAAAGTTGCATTCTTGAGGAGGAAACATTGCACCATACTTTTGGGCTGAAATAGCAGATATGCCTGTAATGGAGAGTTTGAAGAGGCTTTTGAATGGGAACACAGGACAAAGCATCCCACTCATCTGTATTCCTGGGCAACAGGCAGTCTGGAGGGCCATGCAGGGCAGTCTGGAGAAGAGCACGCTCTCCAGTGTCACTCCATCATGCCTTCTCTTCCTGGAGCTGTCTTAGTACCACTGCACGGTATATCTAGGGATAGCTCTTTGGCCTGCTCCCACCACAGCCACCTTCAACAATCCCATGAACCAGAGTCTGACCTGATAAGTGAATTACTGGTTTATGCACATCTTTGGGTTTGTAGAACAGGCAGGGCACGAGGTGTCTAGCAGAGTCTGCAGGTTTTGGGCTCAGAGCTGTGGTGGAAAATGCTGCTTGTAAGTCGTGTTCTTAACAGGGTTGCTGTGCATTGTTACAGCATAAAAATATGCCTCTACAAAGACAAAACTCCCCTAGGGCTGTGAGTTGTCAGAGAAATTGTAATGCATAATAATATTTGAAACTGCCTGCCCTCATTGGCTGCCTGGCTCAGCCTTGGCACCTCCAGCATCTTGGGAGAATATAACTCTCCCATCTTTCCGGATAAAGATCCTATCTTCTGGCTCCTTCCCTCTCTTAGCACAGCAGGTTAAGGGCTGATAACATGACACAACATACAGTTATACTACAGACTCCATTTTGCCCCATGAATACCCAGAGAAACAGTTTTGGAGGGTTTCTTCTGTTTCAGAGTGCTGAGCAGATGGAGTGGCACAACCAGCACTGTTGGAAAGTACCAGGGTTGCCTGCCTTTAATCTGTGGGTGAGTGTGGGCAGAAAAGGTGCAGTCCTGTTCCAGAGGCTTCCTCACCTATACCCATGCTTCCAGGGATCTTGTCTGGCAGGGAATGGCAATGGCAGTGGAGCTGGTATTTCATGGGAGGTCACTTATCATTTTCCCTCAGCAGAGCAGGGACTGAAGACAAATTGTTGTCTGGGTTGGAGTAGCCACCAAACTGTGAGTCATCCCAATGTTGTACACAGCCTGTGTAGCTCAGGAACTCAGTTGTTCCTCAGTTTGGACAGGCAGTCAAGGGTGAGAGCAGTGTCATGGAACCTGCAGGGACATGTCTGCTGTGCTCAGGCCTCATCAACTGCCCTAGGGCTCTTAGAGCAGCAGGAAGCTCTGGCCCACTCTCCATTCAGTGCACACAAAAATTCAACACAAGGAAGCGATTTCCCTCTACAAACCTGCTCCTTTCACTGCTTAGCATGAACTTTTCAACCTGCTGCTCCTCACCAGCCCAGTGCCTGCAGCTGTTCCTTCCCTCCTGGCTGCTGCAAAGGACAGTAGGTCATGGGATACAGAGTCCCTGGGGCACAGCAGGCTGCTGGTAGCTGCCCACTGCCCACTCCTGCTGTGGGGGATGAGGGGGAGAAGGTGGCCCCTTTGGAGCCCAACTCTAGCTGCCCCTCACACCAGCTAGCTACAGTAGGAGAAGTGGATCCCACCCTGCCTGAACTGAGTCCTGGATAACCTGGGATCTGTTCAGCAGTGGCTGCAAGCAGCCAGTGGAGGAATGCCATGTAGTCCATAAGACACTCAAGGATAGACCGGCTTCCTTTTCTCTCCTCTCACGGTGCCTCTGATGGAGAGTAGGGTCAGAGGAGCTGCACTTCTCCTTTTCCTTGTTTCCGCATGTTGTCTCCATGCTGCTGCAGGCGGTCAGCAGGGTATGCACCAGGAAGCCATGCTTGAGCCTCACAGCTGAGGATGTGCTACAGAGGGAAGAGAAGAGGGGGAGAGGACATGGAAGCTGTGGTTGAAAGGCACCCAAACACAGCTGTCAGCAGCCCTCAGTCTGCCTTGATCCTCAGGCACAGTGGGATCTTCAGAGGTGGCAGAAATTATAACTCTTTGTGGATGCCCTTTGGCCTTGGTGTCAGGACAGCAGAGAGAGGTTTCCAGGAGAAAGAAGCCTGGCACAGTGCTGAGGGGAACTGCAGTAAGTTTTGGTGGTGGCTCTGGGCCCACACCAAGCTTTTGCTCATCCTCACAGGCCAGTGTGGGAGGACAACAGAGGACAGGCAGCGGCTCTGAGTCCTCTGTTGCTTGCTGCAGACCTCCAGGTGAGGTGTGTCTGCTCCTTTATTTAGCCCGTGGTGGTCAGGTTGTTTTGATGTCAGTCCTGTTTGTACTGTTTGGCTATGTTACTTCATACAATGCTTACCCCTGGACTTCTCTGCTAATTCTCTTCCCCTTATGATTTTAATATCTCTAACATACCTCTTCCAGTTCATAAGTTACAGGCATGTTCCCTTCCTCTTCCATCCAACTTCTCCTCTTTAATAGTTTTCCAATTGGCTTCAACAGTTTTGCAGTAAACATCTGCAGCTGGAAAGGGAGTATCCTTGCTTCCAGAAGTCACCGATTTTCATCTCCAGTTGTGCTAGAAGTCCCTGTTCTCAGCCTTTGGCCATGCCTCCTCCTGTGCAGTGTGGGGCTCTGTTCCTGCAGAACCTATCAATCCCTGGTGCAAACTCACTGGTGCCACACAGTCTGCTAGCCTGCCTCAGGAGGGCTTGAGCTTCCTTCTGCTGGGGCCATTCCTCCAACCCCAGGCTCAAGGACACCCTGGGCTCTCCCTGCAGCTGGAGAAGTAGATGGGTGCATCTGCTATGAGGAGCTGAATCCTTCTCCTAGGAATCTGACTTGACAGAGGTGTCCCTTCTGCTGTTTCCAGCTCTGTAGGTGGTACACACTCCATAGCTTCTGATTATACTGTCAGTAATATATGCATAACTGATAGAAAAATGGATTCTAGAGGGTGGTAGGTCTTATTATTCTTTGGATTTGTTTATAGTAAATATCTCTCTCATTCCTAGAATTATTGCTGTCATATTTAGTACTAAAATTACAGACTGAGTGGTGAAGCAAAGTATTTTTATGACATTCAGAAATAACAGGGTACCAGACTTACAAGACATCAGTCTAAATTTACTGAGCTGCAATATGTTCCAGCAATTCAGTCATTTCAGTGTGTCTATTGCAATAGGACTGAATTGGGCTGTGATGGGCATAGGAAAAGGATGAAGGTCATGTCAGTGTATGGTGAAAGATAGTCTTGTAGCAGAGGGGTTGAGGGGACCTGTGATGGAGAAGACCTATTTCCCTGCTGTGCTACAATTACAAGTGCAGACTCAGACAAATTGATGTAAAATACCATTGACTTTAGTGGCCTAAGTTAGAAGGGCTAGTTCTGGAAAAAGGATTTAAGTGTTTTAAAGCATGAACAGCCAGGTGCATTGCTCCTATTTCACCTATTTGTACCTATTCTCAGGGCTCTCATCCAACCCTTTTCCGTTGAAATCTCATCTTAACCTGCTGCTGAGACACTACTCTTCCTTTTTTCAGGGGTGTTTAGGTGCTGCAAAAAAGGCCTTAAGAGGCAGGATGTTTTCAGAATAGAAACCTTAGAGCTTTAACTTGGAGGCACAGATCAATAGCTGTTGAAAACTCAGCTTACTGCCATATTTTGCTGTTATTATCCCTCTCCACAGATTCTCACCAAGTTCCCAAGAGTGTCAAAAGAAGGATAATGTACTAAGCAAATCTCATTTTAGTTCTTTTATATCATTCCCCTATCTGCTCCAATGCTCTTCTAGGGAATAGGCTAAGTCATAATAACCTGGACTTTTTTGGAAACCAAACTCAAAGAAAAGATTTGCAGCTCTGGCACAAGGAAATGTTTGTAATGCTGTTAGCGATTACTTTTTATGAGATTATTCTCTGAAATAGGTGACTCAGACCTTGTGTTGGCTGCAGTTTTGGGACAAGCCATGAATTCTAATTTCTTATGAGTTAACCTGAATTCATGAATGCAAGAAAACTCTTGCCTCGCAGAGTCACACACACCCACACACACCCGCCCGCCCACACACACACCCAGGAGCTGGTCTTCCAGAGGTCAGCAGGTCCCTTTAACTGTGTTCACAGGCATTGTCAGTGAGGGCTCTCTTTCTGTAAACCATTCTGTCTTTCTCTGAGGGTGTGGAGGGAGGTACTCTTTCTCTCAAATATATGTCAGTAAATAAACTTATTCTGTGTCTTGGTATGCAATCCTCCATGAAGGTTATGACTTCTTTTTCAAAGTGAGATCTGCCACACTTCCACTTTCTGTATACTTTTTGATTACAAATTAAAGGAAGTTCAGGAAAATAATCTAAGCAACTTTGTCACCTTTGTAGCTTGAAGGAATTCTATGCACAGCCAGACAAAATTTTAACTAAATATTTAATTTCATTCCATCTAGCCTCTCCATCCTTCAAGCCTCCCAAGGCAGCAGAGTAAATACAAAGGCAGTGTGGGTAACACTGTTAGTTTCAAGCAGCTGTGAAATGAGTCCACTGTGTATAGTACTAGACAATTCAAATGACCAGAACTGAATATTACTGTTAAATAAGTTGCGTAGTTGCAAGCATCTGGTGGGCTGTGAGCCATGGTTGTTTTATCACGCTCTTTTCTTCCTTCATTTTTTTCCACTTGTGTAGCCTGAGTCCTGAGTGTGACTTGGCACTCTCTTGAACAAGGTGCTGTGCCAGTTTGCATTGTAGTTATCGTGGTGGGGCTGTGGCCCTAATTTTGAGACTCCATGTTATTAGTAGTGAAAATTACTAGGTCAGTAGTATTCCTATCCTGCCCCTGTTGCTTTCCTTCCTGAAGCAAAAGCAGTCATGAGTTAAATGTCTTTATCATGTGGGAAGAAAAAATTGGAAATTTCATAAAATGATAAGCTATTTCCAGAAATAAAGCAATTAATTTAATTTCTGCTCTTTGATTATTTTTCTGTTCTATGAGTAAATTGGGCTGGTGAAATCAGAAGGATGGAGGGTGGAGTCAGACTTTGGGGATAAGGCAGATTCTATTTCATTTTGCTTTATTTTCAAATATTTTGAGGTTCTTGAGCAATTACTAGTTCATATTCTTATCATGCATCCTTCTGAGGGTACAATAAGAGAATTGGGGAAGCAAAATGAGCAATAGAGGCAGCTAAAAGTTTGAATGCCTCCTTCCCTTCACTGATTGCCTTATCTTGATGGGCAAGTCCAGCTACCCGGGACTTTGCCAGGTAGGAACTGCCCCACAGCCCCTGGAAAAGCCCAGGAGCAAGGATGAGTGATGCGGGCAGTCCTGCTGGTCATAGGCTAGAGTGAAAAGAGTGAGGCAAAGAGCTGTTTGAGTTTGACTGGAAAAGGGTTTGTATAAAATGACCATCCCACATAATGGGATGCAAATATTTCAGCAGCTGATTTTATCCCTCTGGGCTGTACTTCTAGGAATTAAACAACTCCTCCATTTTTCAAAGATGGCTGTATAGGTGGACACATCAGGCACAAGTCCAGTATTTTCCTAAGCAGATGATTAGTACTCAAGACTGCATGCAATTGATGTGTGTGATCATGTAGTTTATGCGCAAAACCACACCGTCAGTTTTTATGGAAATGCTTAGCCTTTTTAAAATTTTTTTTACATTTCGTGGGATTTCTAGTAGTCATCCACCTCACATGATTAGTCCAACAACAGACTAGTTATTCCCTGCCAAAACAACACAAAAATACTACATTGGCATTCTTAGGGACATTCTGGATATCGATGTGCAAAAGGTTTGATTTCTTTGGACCCCCTTCTTTCTCATGCTTTCCTTTTTTAGATTTTGCTTGTGGATATGATTATTAAAATTGGCTCCAAAAAACTAGCAGGAGATTAGCTGCATATTTGAATGGTTTTATTCAATGAAGATCAATTTACTAATTTTTTAATTAATTTTCTTTAGTGCTTCCAACAATTTGGAGAGAGTCCATTATTACAAATGATTTAATCAAAGTACTGTATTATGAATGCCATATTTAATTAGCAAAGATATCAGGTAAACTGTTATAGTATTTCATTATAATTATAAATCTACATATAGTTATAATAAAACTAGGAAGTCAGTAATCAGTACAGTGCTTCAGCACTCTGCGTTGTGTATCTGTTCTCATAAAAGATGTAATTTGAATTAACTTATGGTTTCAAGTTCTCAGATGACATAGATTAGTGAGGAACCGCAGAAGTTTGCACCAACAGAAACTGAGGATTAAAATATTGGGAAAAAAGAAATGAAAACATGCTTCTTTTAAATTAAATTAAAATTTAATTAAATTAAGTTCACCAATAGTAATTAATAATGACCATGTCATAGTGACAAAGATTTAAACTAAGAAGTGGTGGTAGCCACAGTTCACAAATAGTTGGTGCTTTGAAATAGGTGAAACCCACAACTAAAAAAACCCACTCCAACTAACTTTTGCCTTCTCCATGACTGTTCATGTTCATAATACTAAGTAGATAGAAAAGTGCTTGCAGATCTGAGGCCTAAAAACACTCCTGGCTAAATTCTATTCATCCTTTACAAATTTCATGTAACTACTGCTGGGCTTTGCTTCATTGGGTAAAGACATTGGGATTTGGACCTTGTCACAGAATCTTCTTTGGCACAGTACAAAGTAACATTATGAACAACTACTTGCAAATAATCAGAATACAAAAGCCAGAGTAGGACTTCATTATAGAATTTGTTCTGTTCAAAGGAGAAGCCCAGCATATTCCTAGAGAACTGATATGACTGGAGGTTTTACCTTCAAGGCTCCCAGTTCAGGCACAGGTTAGTCTACGATTTCAAGAACTCAGAATGGAGAGAGTGTTAATGAATGAGACTCATGTTCATATAATCAACAAGAAATTCATTATGCAGTATTTTTATATTTCCTGAGACGAATTATTGTTCAGTCAAACCATAATTAAAATTAACTGACTTTTATTTCTGTTTTCTCATTTTTCCTGGTAACGGGACAAAGACCTGATGCCAGATATTCTTGGTCTAAGCCAGGCACTCTGCTGAAGTAAATTCAAGGCAGCCTGGCTTTGCAGCATCCCAAGCAGAGACTGCGGGTGTTGTACCACATCACAGCTCAGCCCCATGTGCGAGTGCACAAATACCAGAGTTTTCTGTTACAGTCTGTTCAACCAGGAAGGGCTGGTGTTTAGTAGCATAGCATATGTTCTCTTGTTTACTTCAAAAAAGTATACCCAAAGCTAGACTGAACCAGGGGCCTCCTAGGAGAATACTTCACTGAATCTTGAAATGTAGCAACTGGTTCCAGAATGGATGTTGCAGTTTTCTGGAGTACAGCTGTCAGTTAGCAGTATTTGCCTTTCACTCTCGGCAATTTCTTGACATAAAGTAAGTTTCTGAAAGGCAGATGTTGGACTTCAAGAGAAAGCTAAAGACTAAGAAAGATGAAAGAAGGTTAGAATTGACTTACTGATTCTTGGTATGGTAGTTCAGCTTTATACACACTTATTAGCAAGCAAGGAAAGAATTGATGTATCTTATTGGGTTCCTGTAATTCTCCTGAGATGGAGCTAGTTACAGATGAAACTATACTGGTGAGTTTATGTGCTAGAGAATTTTAGTCTAGTGTTTCACCTAATTAAATTCTGGCAGGATAAAAGAAAAGCACTGCTCCCTAGAGATAAGGGTGGCTGCATGTTGTTAATATCCATGTATACTACGCACCGCTGAGTCCAAGACAAGGCTTGAAGTAACTGGGTAGAAGTTCTGACAAAGCTGTCTTCTCTCTCAAGAAGCCTTTCTAATCTCTATGATCAAGTGTCTCACCTTTCTTGTCATAACCTCCACCATCCCAATCTCAGTGAAGAAGGACTGATTGAAGAAATTAGATAATTCTTTGAAATTAAATCAATAACCCATGTAGATGTCACAAAAATATTCTCCAGCTGATAACAATTCGAATGAGCAAGGAAGACATTTATTGTAAGCCTGCTTTTGGGTAGTTCTTCTCAAGACATGTCTTGAGAGATTTACACCTGAACCCCTGAAGGACATCATGTTGTCCTGTGTCATGCACGGCTCCCCATGCCTCTGTGGGGAAAACTGGGAATGCAACATCAGATTTCACTGAAGAATACTATGGTGGTTTTTGTGTCTTGAGGGGAAACATAAAGAATTGGACCCTAATTCTGTGGTGAGAGAGGAACTAACACCATTGATTGCTCAAGTCACAGTCTTGTCTGCTCCCTGCTAACAGCGGCTCACACCAGCTCTGTCTTGCAAAATCTTGCTCTTTCAAGCCTTGCACTGCCTGCAGCACATTGGTCCAAAGGTGTCTTCATATAACAGGCATCTCTCCCTCTTGGATTATGAGTAATACCTGAGTAAAAATAGCATTCTTTCAATTGTACCGAAGTTAGAGCAACGCACACCTCTGATCATACACATTTGGCAGTGAGGGCAAGTATCAGTTATAAAGATATAAACCCAGAATATGAGGTTTGCCATGCATTTTGTGGTAGTTTGTGGCACACTGCTTATCTGTGTTATAGAATCCTATCTATGACTCAAATTTTATAGGTACGTAAGTATAGAGATGAGCAGCATGCTACAAACCAATACATATACGCGTGAAGAAGCACATAAGAATATACGCACATAGTATGTATATTTTACCACAAGTTAGCAGCACAGTCTTTACTTCTGCTCTTGATCTGATCTGACAGAGTGAAAAGAGCTGTTCACAAACCATTCACATATTCACAGATAGGTCTCACAAGTGTACTTGAAAGAATGTGCTATAATCAATGCCATGGACTTACACCTGTCAACCATGAGATGAAAGTAAATCTGAAGGCTGCCAATATCTTTATGTACAACTATTTGCCCAGCCACCGTGACATGTTGTTCTGATGTCTTATATACTCTTCACTTGCAGCAAATAGAGCTAGAAACTACTATTTTCATAAAAACAGAGCATCCAGGAAAGGCTGCCTACTCATGCAGGCTGACTAAAACATGAGTTTATTGTGAAACACAGAGAGGTGCCACTTGAGTTTCAAGTAGAAATAGCAGTATTAAAAGGCAATTTATATGTTAGATTTTTTTCTTTGATGTTTTGCTTTCAAAATTTAATAAAATACAATCGGAAATAGCTTGCTTAGTTTTTTATGTTTCCTCAAGTGAGATCTCAGTTGTCTGACTGAAATGGAGTTGGAAAATAACAAAAGGCAATGCCAATTTTTTTGTTCAGGTGTTTTCAGCCAGTCTGTTTAAGTTCAGCATTATTGTTATGATTTTCAAAGGTTCCATTCTTACAAGGCAGTTCAAGAAGAGAGCAACAGCAACAAAAGTTTCATAAGAAAGGATGTTTTTTTATATATATTTTTTTAAAGAAAATGCTCTCTGTCAAACTTTGCTTTTCAGTCCTTGAAAATCCAGCCAGCATGTTTCTAGTATTCAAGTGCCACATTCCAGAAACAGAATCATATCCACATCCACTTCCATAACTGGAGCTCTCTGTAATAAACTGTTTCCTCAAAAATTGCTAGCAAGCTTTTCCAAACTGTAACCCTTTCCCAATAAATACTGTCATGAGAAGGAAGTACCTGTATGAGAACCAAACACCAGTCTTGGAGTCAGTCTTGCCAGCAGTTCTGTCTTGTACTTGACGCCAGTTTAGTACATAAAGTTGCTCTTTTGTTGGACCTCAGGTTCCACACCTGAAAAATGGATGTGGTAGGTTTTGCTGCTTTTTCTGTAGTGTTGAATAAGATCAATGAACCAAAATATTAACCATGCCTAGATAAGGAGCGCTAAATTTTCTTGCTGGAGTTATGATACACACCTTAGTCTCATGTCACTGTAGCAGCTTCTGTGTGCTGTAAGAAAGCCAGTGCCATGGGGCCCCTGCTGAATCTCCTTCAGCTGCCATTTCCACCCTAGGAATGACTGAAGAGACCCCAAGTCCAGCCAAATGGCCCGAAAATTTCCTCATAAATGGAGAGTTGCAAATTGTTCCATGTACCAAGGCAATATTCAACAGTATTTATACCAGAGGAATGCAGAGATGCCTTTGAACTTCTCTTTGATCCTGTCATTTTCACCCCTTTGCACATTTTGGCCTTCCTGAGAAACTTAATGCCATCACTGCTACAACGCCCCTTTTCGATGTTGCAAATCTCAGCGTGTTCCTAATGCATTGTAGCTGAAAACAGACATATCTGTGAAAAGAAGGGCATACTATCACAAAACATACAATATATAATTGCAATGAAGTAAGTCTATCACCATTAAATAATAAAGAAGAACATTGCCAAGTCATGCATTTTTTTGTATTTATGTGAATTATCTGTAAAATATTGGAATAATAGACCTCGTGAATGAATACTGAGAAATTTGGACTGCTGTTTATTAGAGCTTCCTTCCTGCAACACTCCTAAAAATGTAATTGTAATGGAAATTGTTTCCACTAGGAACATAATGGGCCAGGTAAAAGGAATGAGTAATAGCTCCATTCAAAATTCTTCACAAGGGTGTTGGAAACCTTTGCTAGAAATGCAGTTTCAGTGGTATAGAGTCTTTTTAAAAAATTAAGTGGGCATTTTTACTGTAACCAACAAACAAATTGTTGCTGAACCCTTTGAAAATAGTCTGGTGACACAATGCAATCATTTTTTTTCATGTGTGATCTACAGGTAGCTCATTTGAGGGCTTTAATCTCATAAAACTGCATTATAGTAATTTGATATAATTTATTTTGTGTTTGCTGAATAACTGTGTATACATGAGAATGCAAATATATTTGTAGTCTGAATCAGACATAACTGATAATGAGACATTCTGTTGTTTCTAATGTTGCTTGGGTTGTTTGCACCAAAAGAGTTTTTCTGATTCATTGTTTTGAGGGACAATGCCAATTTTTGAAATAAAAGCATGCAGCAACATATACATTTCAGTAAATTTCTTATATGGAAAAGTTAATCAGGACAGACCGTTTGCAAACAAAAAGAAAAGGGTAGAAAGACTGCATGTCTTTGCTAAGCCTGGGATGCAAGAGATTCTAAAGTTCTAATCTGAGTCAGACGGGGCAGGATGGGCATAAGTCCCTTACTGAGCATGTGCTAAACATGCCAGCCATAGCTAGTCCTCATTGCTGCAGCTCTCACTGTTTGTATGAGTTATAAAACAGTATCAAACCCATCTAGAGAGACTGATTCTTGTGATCGTAGGACTGTAGTGTAGCAGGGCCGAATGTGAGCCCCCAGGTGAGGGAAAAATGATTTTATTTTCAAACAAAATTTGTTTTACTCTGTCACAGTACCACATATTCACAAAGATGCAAGATATGCATGCCCAAGTCATGTCTTTAGCACACAGACACTACATTGTACTGATGCCTTATCAGGACTACCTAAAAGAGAGAGACTTGACAAAGATCAAAAGGTTAAAAAGTGGTGGTGTTTATTTGAAGGCCTTCAGGTACATCCAGGGCAGTCAAAGCTCCCTCGGCGGGGGCCTATACCCCAGGTGGACCCCCTGAGGTCCGCTCCCCAAGATAGACCACCCAAGATGGACAACTGGTCATGAGTTGTCCATACTTTTATAAGTTTGTTCCATTAGCATATTGGGGCTAACTCTTCCAATTACAGCCCCAGGTAATGAAGCAATTACCCCCAGGTTTTCCCCCCTTCATCAATGGCTGTTTACAGATCTTGGGCCTGAAGCAATAAGGTGTCCCTGAAGTTCAGGCCTGAAGATGGATTGTTTTTTCTAGAAGCAGTAGCTAACACTTTTATATGGGCTTTAGAGTTACACACTAAGAATTGCACGCTTACAAGTATATGAAAAATATCAAAGCCAAAATCCTAAGGTATCAGTACCCAGGGGGTCTATCCATGCTTTCTTGCAGTTACTTGGAGGATAAGGGATGGAAAGTGTTGAATCTTACTCTTTTTTTTTGTGGGTGCTTCTTAGCTTGGAAACTTGGAAACACTCACCAATACGTGTACACAGGTTTTTGTCTGCCTGTATGGGTCATTTGTGGCTCTTGCTCTGTCACTGTCCTCTCACTATGATCTCTAAATGCACTGAGTCTTTGCTTCAGACTGCTTGTAGGCTGTCTTTGTTTTAGTATGTCCCTTCTTTCAGTCTGTCCTTTGTTGCTTTGGTGCCGGGTGCCCTGAGAAGATGCACATGAATGACTTGGAATCTTGCTGACCTGCTACCCATAATGCCTCTCCTGGAAGTTGTCCCTTCTAGTGCTTCTAAGCCTAGATATTCCCAATCATTCTCCATTCAAGTGACCTGAACATTTCTATGACACATTATTCTTCTGTCCGTCATGAAAAGTGCTCAGGCTGCATTGCTGTGCAGTGGAGAACTGTGGGCTGTAGGCAGGTCACTGGCTCTGATGCTCATACTCGATGTAGCAGCAACATTCACAAGAACAATAATGATTCATATTAAAGAAAAATTAAGTAGTCAGATGCCTTGCCTTCCTCAGTTGCCTATCATAATGACTTTCTCCTTCTGATTCAGCTAATGGTGTCACAGTCCAGGAAGACAGCAATTAAGGACAGCAGGTAGTAGGAAGTACACAGCACTAGAGTGATGTGCTGAATTTGTCTTTGTTGCCCTAATAGGGGAGTTGTGTACAACCTCACGTGACTGCATCTCTAATCATACAGGTGAGACAGATTTTTAGGCTATTCTTTTGGACTGAGTCTTTGACTTGGACTAGGTCTAGTTTGATGTCCTCATCATTTTTGATTGCAAATATTGGTTTGGAATGTACCAAAGCACACCTGAAGTACAAAGAAAGGCAATGCTTGCAGTGCTTGTTGCTGTTGCTCCCCAGTAGAAGCTCTCTTGTAGTTTCATCAAAACCATGACATGATGTTCATGGAAACAATGGAGAAATGCATAGATTATGCATGTAGAAACAGACATTTAAATGTAGTTATTTGTATCACCCTAAAATAAACATTCAAAACAAATTGTGAATTAATCATGTCCTACAGGTACCTGTTTGTCTAGCTGTGTATGAAATGAAAGATGGATGTATAGCCCAGATACCACTTGGAAGATACAGTGTTTTTAACATTCCCATTTTTTAAAAGAATATTAACGTGAAAGGATCAGACTTTTCAAGTATCATTCACAGAGGGATATTTAATATTCCTGGGTCCATTTCTTACCTTCAGGCGTACTTTGAGAGTGTCTTTGCAGAAAGAAGATGCTGAGGAGGAAAAAACATGTTCTCATAATATTCTAAACAGATCATGCACAAACATATTAGCACAATAATCTGAGTATAGTTGCTTTGTGTTCTAAGTGTTAAGTTGCTCATAAGTGTTACCATACTAGAACATAACAGCTACAAAAAGAAAAGAATCATTTCTTTTTGGTACAATACTTAACTTTTCCTCAGAGAGAAATGGATGTTTTCCCACCTGCACTCTTTCGATAAAGTATAAAGGAACAGCTTTTTTATCTGCTTACTACTGCAGTTTGTATCACTAGTGATGTCAGATCCATTCTAAGAATGGCTTTTATTGAAGGGAATTATTCTCCTTCTAGTATCTGATTCTTCTAAATGTCTGAAGCATCATGAGAAAAGGAATGCTGACTAAATGCTACTTTTGTTCATGCTGAACTGACCTTTATCCTTTGAAAGGTGAAATTGAAGTCAACGTGTCTTCTTGGGAAGTAAAAGCCTCTTTAACATGAGTCACACTGTCACAATTCAGACTGAGGGTCAGGTTTATTATGTTGATTAATCATCTTCACTAAGCTTTAGATTAAACCTGCACACTTATCTCTGGGCAAGGACAACATCAGTTGTCTCTCAGTGGGAGAACCTTTGGGATGCAGTAGTGAGTCAGACTAACTAACCAAACCTGCCAGTCTCGTTTGCTTTCTCTTGAGAAGGAATGTGTTGCAACCCTGCACAATGAGTGGGTTTTTTCCCTCATCTTGATCAGGACATTGCTGTTGGTCCACTGAAATGCTGTAGCCACGTCTCCAAGTTCCACACTCAGCTCTTTTAAAAGGACAAGGTTTTAATGTGTCTTTTCTGCCTGTGTCTGGGCAGTGATGTACCAACACCACTGGCATTATAAAAGATCGAGCTCTAGGTTTTCAGAGGTAGCATTAAAAATGAAAACAAATGCAAAAGCATGTAAAAGAGCAAGGGATATAAAAATATTAGTCGTATTAGACCTTCATAAGTTTGCCAAAATCAAGTGTTACCACATAGGTTTTCCTACAATTGAGATAGTGGAGCCTGTTGTGAGAGCCAACTTTTGACACTAATTTGCATTTCATTGCTGTTACAAATTGCTAGGCTATTCCATTTGCCAAGATTTTGCTTGCTATGAAACCAGTGCACTGACTTCCTGTCAGGAATTCCTGTGCCAATTATATCTCTGTCTCCTGTGCAATACAGCAATAAGGGATGGCAAATATAAAATCACCATCATTTTATGAGTAGGTGAATTCCTAGGCATTTGACATGAAAAGGATTTAGGATAGAATATATACAATAGCGATGATACAGTAACCAAGATGTTGAACTAACACGGTTTATATTTTTATTCTGGAAAAAAAAATTATTTTAGCCATTTCCTTTTCTTGACCAGGAAAATCCTCCAGTGTATAATGAGTGGGTTACAACATGCTTAGCATTTCAAGGGGAATGTAGAAATTAGGCCGGGAAATTGCAGCCTCCATGTAGAGTTTCATTTCAGAGTTTGTATTTAAAATCCAAGGCAGATTTTTGATAACAGCTCATCATACTTTCATTAAAGATAGAATGGTTTTGTTTGGAGGGACCTTAAAGATCACCCAGTTTCAATGCCCCTGCCTTGTGCAGGGACACCTTTGACTAAACCAGGTTGCTCAGACCTCCATCTAACCTGGCCTTGAACACTTCCAGGGATGGGGCAATCTGAACATGCACATTCTTAGATAAAGTTAGGGTTTATTTAATGGACCAGGCACTCTATAGGTTGTGTGCATTAGCCTGACTCTTTTTCTCTTGAGTTTAAAAAGTGGATGTCTGCAGTGGTAGTACTGCCGTGTATGGGATTAACTCCCACTTTCTTACAGTAAAAGATGAGGATCTGTCCTGTTATATTTTAAATTGTTCATGTTCTGTGTCTCCAAGGCAAAGATTCTGTATGGAATTGAAGGACTGGTGCTTTGTTAAAGGTTGCGCCATTGATTTGCTTAAAAAGGCTTTGACATTGAACTGTGTAGCTTCTGAAGAGTGCAATTTGGTTGGACAGATACTGACAGGAAATTGAATAAAGCACATCAGTGTATTTCATAAACCCACTGAAGCAAGATTTCTGTGCTGATGATTCACTTTAGCCTGGATGTACAGAAAATGTAGTTATCCAATTGATAACTGCATAACTACATATATAAACAAACTGACCTTGAGGGCTCTGACAGATGAACTAGAAAAATATGTTAGTGATAAAGAGCCTAAATTTGTTTATCAAGTTAATAAAAAATGAATGTTTTTAGTAACTCTCTTCAGCTCTCTGATGTGCTGCCAGAAGGAAAATCTCTCTTTCTTGGTCTGGCTTTCCTGTGTGTGAGAGGCTCTCCATCCCAGTTGCGGTGGTGCCACTCCACATGGTGGCCAGCCCAGGGTGGCCTCACTGTTTGCATTTGCTTCCATGACATGGGCATGCACTTTTACTCTCCTTATACAGCTCTTTTCTGGGACTGCTTGATATGGGAAGAAGCGCTGATCGGCTGCTTCCATATAGGTGTGAATTTATACCAGACACAGATGCACAGTCCTAGATGTTGGCTCTCGTCTTCTCCATCACATGATGCAGGAAGAACACAGATCAAGAGGCAAATTTTCTGGATGAAGAAAAGGGGAAGATACTCACTTGGTCTTCAAAACTGCTGGATTATCTTCTTGTACTTGAGGCCCCTTATGATGTGTATCCCGTTTTCCTCCATGAATAAAGTGATATAGATGATCTGGGCTATTATTTCTTTTGCAAGCAGTAGGAATGACTGCATATTAGAAATTGAGTCATTCTCAAATAGCCCATGAAAAGGAAAGAAAACAATTTGTATCAAGATTAGTAATTCATACTTTGCTGCACTAGCTCAGATCCGTGTTTCCACTACTCTGCTGGCTTGTCTGCAGCTCTTACCAGCAGTAGTCATTTCAGAGGAAGCAATGGTTGCCATCCTCCAGGAAAACAGTTAAGTGTGGACCAGAGACATACAGAAAAATGTGGTGAATTTGTTCATATTGTGTCCAAAAGGGCAAGAGTCTTGCTGATGTCACTGCCTTGCTCTGCAACTTGTACCAGAACATTCGTATGCAGAATGTAAACTGGATCCTTTTCTCTCAGATTAGCCCCAAATCTCTTTTCACAGTCTTTCCCTGTGTCTTTTCCAGTCTTACGAAACAAAAATGAGGTTTTGTATAGTGTGAGAAGATTAAAACAAATAAGACCAGGAGATTCACTACTTCTAAAGAGTATGCTGGAACATTTTTCAAGGGAGGTATAGAAAACAGGTTTTGCAAGCATTCTTTGCATTGCAGAAAATATAGCAATGCTATTTGTAACAGATGTCTAGTTAATTAAAAGCTGATTATTTAATGATAATTTCAACATAATTTGGTCTTAGTTTTAGATTTGTTGTCAAAATTCACCACTCTTTGTATCATGTCATCTATTTTTGAACAAATGCCTTTTAAATGTACGAAAATTACCACCTTTGCCGCCATCATTCCTTCCTAAGTCAACACCTCTAGCTAGCACTGCCCCAATATCCTACCCTGAAGTAGACTATTGCTTTCCTTGAGTAGAGAGAATTCTGAAAACTTTAAGGTTGTTGCATTATGAAGGTGACACATGGTTGGCATGCCCAGACCCAAGACTGCAAATTCCTCTCGTCTTTCATTGTGGCTCATATAATGAAGGAGATACCGTTCTTGTTTTTATATGAAAAACCTATTAACACTTTTCCACAGAGTACAGAAAGCTGCAGTTTAAATCTTAGGCTAGGAAATATTACCTTGCTTCAGTTCCATGCCCACTTAAAAAGGGGGTTACACTTGTCTTGATATTAATTTCTAAATCTGTAGATGGCAAAGACACTATAAGACCTTAACTGTTTCCCCTCACTCTGACTCAGAATAAATGGGAATTAAATGTGTGAGTGCTAATTTATAGCAGTGCTAGTCAAGGACATTTGCTGTGCTTGAGAAAGCATAAAATTACCCCACATAGCTCTGTCCTGAGTACAGAAAAGACTACATCTAGGCTCTGGTCCTCTCTTCATACCTTTTGTTATTCTAACAGCATCAAGGATCATGGGATATATAGATTTTACCTGACACATGCAGAAACAAGAAAGGTGGGAAAACACTTTAGAAAACCTGAATTGAAAAGGAAGTTCACAAATCCCGTTATTACTTTTGTTTTTATGGTCTACTCTCCTTGGATGTACCTGTCCGTGATACCAACATGGCAGACTTCTTGAGTAGCCCAATTTTAAAACCTGTAGAAAAAAAATGTATGCATTATTTGATCTGTGGGGAAAGAGAGAATGGCAGATTCTTTGGTGTGAAATATCTCCCACCATAGTGGCGAAGGCATTCTCCTGTCAGCACTCATAACTTTAAAGAACTATCGTTTACTTGAGTCCTACGTATTTTCTGCAAGAGTGCAATTTGTACAATAATTGCACAAGAGTTGCCTGACATGTTTTTATGCATCCCAAAGCAAACGTTTATCTCTGGAAGTCCATAAATAGTGTTATAATGATGCAAATTCCCATGATTTAATTCCTCAAATGTGTTCAGAGATCAGAATCTCTAGGTAGGTTGCTGTACATAACCAAGATGTGTATCTCTGTCTGACTGTCTGCCAGGCTGTTTTTTAAAAATGCAGTTGTTGTTAGGTTTACTTCAAGTATGAAAATAATCCTTTGCTTCTATTTTCAGTGGAATGGGAAAATTTTGCATGGTTTCAAAAAAAAAAAAGAGCCTGAAGGCAGAAATGATAGTCTGTACATAAGAATTTACGAAGCAGTTATATAAGCTGAGGTGAATTTGCTTTAAGTATCAGTACCAATAGAGTGTGTTTGATGTTATTATCTGATGAAACTTTATCAGTAGAGAATTGCATTAACTTTTACACTACCTGATTCCTATTTTAGAACTTTTTTTCAATCTTCAGTCTGGTTAGGGAAGTTTTTCCATTAGTTTTTGCTAACTTATCTTCAAGTAAGGTGCAATGTCCTGTTCAAGTCTTTGACAGTAAAATGAAAAAAGTCCTTAATTTGTATCCAGGAAAGCAAAAAGAAACAGCTTATCTTCTGTGCTGACATTAGAAATCATGACTCTTCTTTTGGGTATTACAACGTCATAATCCACAGGGGATTTCATTCTGTCTCTTCAGAATAAAAATTTATTTCCATGTCTGACAGCAAACTTTGGTGAGCTGCCAATATATGAGTTTGGTTTCTGAAACAAAATTTCAAGGAGCAGCCCAATATTCAGATAGACTCAGACCCTGCATTCCTGGAGACAGCTAATCCCATGATTTTAGGAAACTACAGAATTTAAAATCTCTTTTGGCATTAGAGGATCTGTGGGGCTTTGTTGAAACTTCAGCTTGTGCAGCTTGTGGAAGGTGTTTAGAGGGGGAAAGCAAACTTCTGTCACAGCGTGGTAGTAACAAGCCTGTATGAAGGTTTTGTTAAATTTTATAAGACTTGTAATTAAGCAGGGCAGTGAACTTATTCCCAAGCCCTCGTTATTAAATTTGATTCTAGCAAGACATGGTTGTTTGTGTGGACAGTGTTGTGTGCCCCAGCTTGGAACTGCAATTATCAGGGAGGATGTTTGAGCTAGAAATCCATGATGAGTAAAGAGGTTTGTCTTTTTGTCAGCTTTGCTCTCTGCGGGAGCCTGCCCTTCTCTTTGCAGCAGTGTTCTTTTTCTCTCTCTGCTCCAAACTTCTTTTCATTGAAATCAATACCAAGTGTTGACTTTGTTTGAAGAGTATCATTGGCCCAAAGTAAGGCCAAAGTTAAATCTGAAAAAAATTGCTTATAACTTCAAAATTGAGAGTAATTAAACAGTTATTACATTTCATCTACATTTATGGGCCAGATGTTTATCCCTATTTAATCAGAAGTATATAATATTATTAATGACTTAGTCCTGGAATTAAGCCTTAATGTCATACTCAGAAATTAAAGTACTTAAATATATTTTTCAGTTATAAATCAGTTTAATTGTATACATTGATTCATATGAAAATAAATAGAACAACAATTTCTTCCAGAAAACTTTCCCTATTTCAGATATTTTACATCTCACAGTCTTTATTGCACCATCACAAATTACGAATGCTGCAATCCAATGCTCAAAGTCCCAAACTGAAGAACCTGACATTAAAAATGAAGTTGTCAAATAATCTTTCCCAAAACTGTTACTTCTATAATTAAAATTTTATATGAAACATTTATTTAGATATAAACATCTGCTTGAGCCATTGGCCTCTATCCTGGCACAAGAATTCCCAGTCAGACCCTATTGTACCCAGTGGTGACTGTATCGCTATTTTTGCAATGGTTAAGCCCTGTGCAAACAGAGAGGTACAGACTTGGTGCCTAAAAAATCAGTCCAGGTTTTCCAAAAAAATGAGACCTACAAAATAAGCATTTTTTCCAAGGAATTGTCACTGCAACTGTTGGAAAAGGGAGTCAGTGCTAAATAGAGATGGAGCACTGGTGAGTTTTGCTAAGAAGGAGCTATGCATTGCTGAGCATCCAGCACCCAGCACAGCTCCAAAATAATATCATCACTTCATTGTCTTTCCTTTGAAAATAAAAGCTGAAATGCAAATGCAGCTTAATGAGAGTTAAAATTACAGCTCTAAATATAGGTCATTGATTTTCAACACATGCAAACAAGCTTCATAAAATAATGCCAAGGTCCTTTAACAGGAAAATGGGGTTTTAGGCTCTTTTGTATATCTGCTGGTAACTCCTTAACTATCTCACCAGAGCAGAGTAATTTGATGGTTTTCCGATCAATAGCTACAGAGAGAAATTAAAATAAGGTGCACCTTGTAGAAAAAATAAACAGACCCTTTAAGTAACTTTAAACCACTACTTTAAGTGTAGAGAAAAGTGTTACTGCTCTGTTCTAAAAGAGTTGTAATAAAGTCCTAATCTTCGAAGCAGAATCTTTATTTTTGTCTAAGCTTTGCTGCATGTCTTTTGTTTTAATTAGCAGCATTTGAATAGAAACAAACGTTTTCTAGTCTTTCAGGTGGGAGATATTAGCCAAGATTTGCTTGATATATACTTGTAGCTTAAATGATAACCTAAATTATATAAAATGAAAACGGCAATGTAAAATCAGTTAATTTTTTAATGAACTCAAACAGTTAATTTTGTTATGATACTTGATTAATACTTTCCTTGCAAGTCAGGGACTGAAATATGATTGCCTAGGGTCAGAGTTCAGAGCTTTGGCACTGTCCTCCTAATGTACCTGGGTCTTTCACCAGAAAGTCTCTTGTACAGGCAGGACCCCGTGTTGTGGCAGCTTTCTATACCAAGACAAAACACAGAGGATTTATTTCATGTGCACAGAGTGCCTTTTAGTTAAATGTCCTGCAGAATAGTACTGAAGCTCTTCCACCCTGGCACACAGACAACTGACCACTTTGTGGGCAAAGAGTTTAAGAAGGGAGGTGTCCCACTCAGTGATAGGAGAGAGCAGCACGCAACATACACAAGCCTTGACATCAACTAAGAGACACCAGATATCATCAGAAGCCACAGCCCCTTCTGTCAAACCGTTCAGAATGTAGATGGCCTACTGCTGCTGCTATGCTGCTCTGCCTCCAGAAGCACTGGGATAGCACTCATAATGTGGACTAGGGGTCAGTCACTTCAGAAAACTGACATAGGATACAGCAGCCCTGTGTACTATGCCTGCAGCTCCAGAAATACAAGCATTGTAAACCAGGTTTATGCTGTATATTCCTCTCAAACACAGGAATATTGGCAGTGTCAGGATACCAGTCTGTGTTGCATCTTTTTGTCTGAGTCATCAGATTAAGGAGTTGGTTCAGTATCTGTTGCCAGAAGCCCTGGTAGTAGCTGGGACCTAGTGTCGAGAGCTCCAAGCATCTGTCTTCCTATCATCTTCCATGACTTATATGTGTGAATTTCCCTGTGGAAGTCAGTGTCTTGGCTTTAGCCCAACCCTTTCTGATTAAGCAAAAACAGCTCTTGGCAAGGATTCTCCTTGATGTTTGAAATCCTCTCCTGACTTCAGCAGTTTGTTGACCAGAATGCACTACCAATCAGTGTAGAATACAGAAGTGATAGAGCAGTCTTCATGGGTGGATAGTTCAACCTCACCCTGACAAATGTTTGTAGAGGGGAAAAAACACCTGATGGACAGAGCAAAGAAAATGGAACTGGGTTTTTCTCAGTGGTATCTTGTGAGACAGTGAGCATGAAGTGAAACGCAGGAAATTCTGTCTTTGACCTCATTGTGATGATAATTTGATTTGATATGATGCTTAGAGAGCTTGTTCCAGATGAAGTGAACTATGTTTTTTGTCTGATTCAATGAGAAGTCCAATTGGGACATACTCTGAAGTTCTCCAGAGGGCTCAAATTTCTACCAAAGAAACTATGGAAAAGTTTCATTTAGTAGAACTATGCCTGGTTTATATCAAAACATAGAGCAGATGTGGTTTACTGTTTCCTGAAGAAGTGTTGCCTGAAGAAATATTGCCTGAAGACATATTATAAATTTGAGTCACTGCAGTGTCCTATTTATACACGCAATTACATATTTTATTAATAATTTTATTCCTTGACAGTTGCATGTTCTGTACCTACTCATTGACTTGAAAATCCAGTAAAACCTGATAGTCACATTGTTATGTAGCTACTAGTCAAGAATAATGAGCAAAATGTCATCTTGTCATTCCTCCTTTCCTTCTCCAACTACTGACCATCAACTAGCATCTGCTTCAGCTGGGAGGCAAAATACATCATTGATTAATAAAGATATGTTAAAATCCTGATTCTGTAAGACTGCCTGTCTCTTGAGAGCTTTGTTTGGTTCCTCAGAGCCTGTCAGAACAGAACCTCATTGTGGATGAGGAACTGTCTGAAGGGCTTCTCTGGTGTATGACAGAAAGTTGTCATTTTTTCATTTTCCACCCTGACTCTTTTTTTGGTATATAACCAAGAGACTATATTTAAAGAAGGTGGAACTAATATCTTCTGGAAAAAAATGCAGGGTGAAAAGGAAGTAAAGGATAGTGGGAAAATGCTAAATATGTGGAAAAGGACTATGACTATAAGGTCTAGAAGTTGTTTTAGGACATATAGTCACAGTAAAGCAAGTTCTGCTACTTGTGTCTTTGCTGTGAACTGTACTCTTAAAAAGGAAGAGTAAAGATCACAGCTGAAATATCAGCTTATTTGACAAGACTCATTCTACAAAAAGGCTGCTTCTGTAGAATCCTCCATGCCTTCCATCCCAAATGAGACTGTGATTCACTATAAGATCCAGTCTACAGAGCTACACAAACATACAACTTTATTTTCCAGTGCAAATCCTGCTCCTCAGCTCATTTGTTGTTTTACAATGATGTTTTCCTCTATTAGAGCATTGCTTTTTCTTTTCCTTGTAGATATGTGAAACACCTGCTCAAACAGGATCATTGAATAAGGCTACAAAAGTGGTATTGTCTTGCACATACTAGCAACAAATGAATTAATAAAAAAACCCAATAATTAAAATATGAAGGATATTTTATCTTAATAAAGAAAAAGTATGCAGATGCTGTTTTCAGTCCACAAATAAAATAAATGGCTTTTACATTGCATTTTCACTTGTGTATGTGCAATGTGTGAGCTATATGATATGCAAAACCAGATTTTACTTTAAGAAACCAGAGCTGGGCCTCTCACTTCCTTGGTGAAGCACTATGTACTTCACCAGTGCAGAAGACTCAAAATGCAGACATAATTTAAAATATTTTGATTATTAGAGAAAAAAATATTCTTTAGATGCTTTTAATTTGGTGGTGGCTGAAAAACATACTTCATAGAAAGGTCAAGTGCTTCGTCAGGATGAATACTTGGCAAGCTTTAGGCAAAAGCTCCAAGTTACTTATAAGCAAATAAAAGCCTGTACTCTCTGCATCAACAGCAGAAGGGCAAAAAGCCTCAAGACATGATCTCTACAGATCTCAAAAGTGATAGGCTGTGTTAAATTCCCTACTTCTTGAGATTTTATACAGCTCTGCAGAAGCTTACACACATACACATAGACACACACACGCACACACACATTTGGATTCAATGAGACAATTATCAAGCAAGGTCAGCCATAGCTGGTGTTGAAGAGACTGTGCTGACTTCTTTCCAAAGCCGTTAGAAATCTTTTCTGAATCTCAGTACTCATCCAAATATGCTTCCCTTTTGTCCTCTATCTGCTGTATAAAGTACTTTCCAATATGAAGGCACTTTGTCTGGCAATGTAATTTATGGAAGAGATAATCTATTATTTTTCCACATGAAGCTTTAGATCATGGATGGATATTTGAAACTTTTAACATCAGAGGGAGTCTAAAGTTTCAGGTCTTTTAATTCATTGCCAGTGAAATAAATACTAGAGTTGGCAACCTGTGGTGTAACAGGAAAAATCTTGCTGAAAATTACAGACTACTTCCAGGATTTTATTTTGAAAAGCCTTACAAATAGGCTGCTATTTTTAGGCAGGAGGCATTTATTTTCTTGTTTAACTTTATCATTTATGGTCCAGATTATCCTTTGTCTTTGCAGCCAGATTTGGTAGGAAGATTTGGGGAAACCCTAAGCCTAGCTGTTACATGAGCATCCAAGTTCTAGCTCTATAGGCTAAACTAAGTGGTTTACTACTGGCACCTGCAGGGATCTGGAATGTGCTCAGAAAGGAAAATTGACTCTATATTTTCAGCTGACTCAAAACTTGGAGGCTAGTCCTTAGTGACTTCAGCTGTCATTTTGGGGTTGGTTCTGAATTCTTTGGGTACCAGAGCCAGAAATTAATTTCAGCTGCCCCAGCAAAAGAAAACCCTGCTAAAGACAGGCTTTAGCCAGTGTATATTAAGATTTTACTGAACATAAACCTTGGCATAAGGAAGGATTCAGAGTTAGTTTTGGCATCATTAAGAAATACATGATGCTATAAGTGATTGTAACTGGGTTTTGACTGATTTGCTTGAGAATTGCCGTGGCCCCAGAGGCTTCCAGTCCTAACAGGGGAGCAGATGGGAGGCAGACCACATGATGCTTTACCCACAGCCTGTCCCACTTGCCCTGGCTAACAAGAGGCTTTGGTGAGGCCCTGCTACCTAATGGTACCCTGTCCAGCACAAAATCAGGCTACACATTATCTGCCTGACTAGAATCTCACATACAATATAACACAGGAAAAGAGAACAGAATCAGATAAATGAACTTTAAAATAATAACAGTAATATCAAATGGGACAGTGACATTGCTAGGAGACCAATAAGAAAAATGAGTATTCCATTTAACAGGTTCTGAGGAACCAACAGTAGTGACAATAAATCATTCCCAAGTTATGCCATTTTCCTTTTCAAGGTGTATGGGTAAACTTCCCAGTGCTGCCTCGGAGCTCTGCTCACCATGTGTAATGGAGAAGGAAAAGCCAGGGCTCACAGAAGGGCAGTTCTGCTGTCCTGTGTCTATATCACAGCTTCTGCTAAAGGCAGTGAGAATCTTGACACTTTGGAGGATCCAGCGCTGAGCCAACCCCCAGCACAGTGGGCAGCAAAAGCAAAATGTCAGCCCGTAATCTGCGAGAGTCAGCCCAAACTCTCATTGTTGTCCTCAGATTGCAGGATAGAAAGAGATCTTCAATAAATGCAGCTTAATACAAGCAGGGCTTCACTAACCCCTCAAGAACTTATTCATGATAGCTCATCTTAGCAGAAAAATTCAAAGACCATGCTCTGCTCTTTCTGGCTGGGAAGGTTGTAGTGATAGGGCTTGTTTCTCCTTTGTACTGGCTTCCTCCTGCTTCACCATTTTTCTTCTTTTTTTTTTTTTTTTGAAACGTTACATCCACTGCTGATCTGCCAGGAAATGAAGTTTTTTCCATGGACCTGAATACTTGGGTTCCAATGAAACTTCTGTGACAAGTGGTTGGCCATTCATAGCCACATGTATTTAGGATCTGTGTGAGGTATTGCTGAGACTCTGAACCCCACGAGTGGTTATGATAATTATTTTGCTTATTAATATTTATAAGCAGAGGAAGAGGTCACCAGAGCTTCTGTTTGGATGGCTGGTGGCTCATGTCCCTGAAAGGTTGTCACTAATGTTTGTAGCAAGTAATGACCAACCTTTCAGCTCACATTCACGTTTCACCACCATGTAATTTATCCAGCAACTGTTCTTGTTTTTCTGCAAATATATTGCGTCTCATCTGGATTCAACTATCCCTCTGGAACATTCAGATGAACCCTGGACTCCATACTGCAAGCCTGGAAGGATGTTTAGGACCAAGAACCAAGGCTTTTTTTAACATTTTCTGGGAGCATATAAGTGAGTTACACCAGTAATGACTTGTCTCACTGTTCAGGTGATTCCCATTCGCTCATCTGTATTCCTTGCTAATCCACTCTAATTTACAGTTAAAAAGAAGAACCACGAAGAAAGCACCAACCTTCTCTCTGCAGGTCTTGCCAAACACCCATTTTACCCTTTATTTTAACCTAAGCACTGTGGACCTCACCTGCCTAGCTATCATTGAAAGTATATCTCTTCATGTATGTTAGTCTGGAAATCTTCCGCAAAATTTTTAGTGGCTAATAGCTACCTCTTGGGAAAATGTCAGTTAATAGTAATTTACTATATGTGAATTGCCCTGTTGAACTTCTGAAATGAATGCCATAGTGAGAAATGTGTAGATTTTGCCCTAATTGAAACTGGAAATTTAGATAGTTAAGTTCAGTTTAACCCTTTATAGTAATGGTGCCATAATTCCTGACAGGGACGATACAGTATCTAAGCACTACAGCCATGATATTCAAATAATCTGGAATAACTGATGCAGATAATCATATTTTTACTGACTTAGCCATCTTCCCTTATATCCCCACCAATCATTACATTATTGTATCTTTATTAATCTTTAGATTAGTTGTAAAAAGATATTAAAATGCAGTGACAGCTTTGAGTCACTTTTCTATTCATTGTAGTGTAGGTGTGATACAGAAGTATCAGTGTTGCAGTAGATAAAATAATTTAAGAGCATAGGTAGAGCAAGATTTACCAGCAGAAGTAATAATTCTTTAAGTAAACCAGCTGGTGTATCTCTAAAAGTGAGCTGAGACCTCAGGCTCACAAAGCCTTCTTCAGAGACTGTCTCAAGAGGATTTGCATGTCCCGAAACTTGTCTCCTTCTACTATGGAATTTAAAATACCCTAATAATACCTTAGATACAGCCCTTAGAGATCAACAATGATATACCTTGACTTCAAATAAAAATCAAGATTTTTATTCATTATTAGCAGAACTGCTATAAAATCAGAACCAGACTCAAGAAAAATGCATTATTTCCACACAGGCTCATATTTGTTGAGGTAGAATTGAAACCTACATCCAGCTGTAGCATGGGCTATTTTGCTGCCAAGTAGGAAAAAAATGCTTTAAATGTATGTCATGTGTATTTGATTTAAAATTTTTCACACTTTATATGACTTATATGAAAACATTGACATAATAAGAAATTATAATATTTTCCTTGGTTTTTTGCCCACCCCATAAAATATTCACCTACTTCAAATAAGCTACAAAAATGTATGGTTAGGAAAAAAAAAAGACCAGTGGGAGTTTGCCTGGGGAAGGATTGAGTGGAAAACCAAGAGGGAATTGGCTGAAAATAAATAACTCTTTTTCTTTCTAGTATATGCTGCAACCAAAAGAAAAATTCTTAACAAAAATCTTAATATATGGACTCAAGAAAGTATTGACCACAACAAATATTCATCCCAGAGGGAAGAATGTCATGTACAAGGTTATATTCATCCAATTATATGGAGATTCTTCCAATGTGATACAGAAAGAATTTGGCAATTGGAAAAAGGAATACGCTTACATTCAACTCTTGTCCTACAGTTTTTCTTGCTTCTCCTTAACTCTTTATGTGTGCTTCCAAAGTCCGTCCAGATCTGCCTTGTCATTATATTCTTGTTCCACTGAACTCAAGTACTTGTGAGAGTATTTTTAAATACATTGACAGGCATGTACTGTACGTTAGATCTGGGCTGAATGTACAGTACAGTTGGGATGCTGTTCCAGTTAAAGTTATAAGGCAGCCATGGATATATCTTTTTTCCTTAACTCAAGAGTTTTGACTGGAGCTGTGTAGTATTTTTCCGTTCCTTTAGCAATGTTAATTTAGCTCTACCCTCACAATTCTCCTTGTAAATTATACTAATATTATTAATCTTACCCACAAAGGTTATTTTGCAGGTGATAAGGACAGTGAAAACCTTTCTTCTCTGTTACAAAAAATTATATAGAGAGACTCGTTCTAAATATCTGCTTTAATTTTGCAGGCTATGTAAAAGATTTCAATCTGACATAAATGTATGCAACTCTTTTGAAATCTTTGTTTTACAGCAGGGTAGTATTCATTTCAAGCTTTTGGCTGTGTCCAAGCTGCAGTGTCTCCAAGATTAGATAATTGCATGTTTGCTTTTTGTACAAGCACTCCTGCAAAGTCCTCGAAAAATTGCAAGCACTTTTGAAAAAGACCTTTCACAGCTGGGCCTAAAAAGCTAAAATTACACTGTGCTACTGTGTGACACGCTAAATGACAGATTCATAATGATGCAGCAAAATGGCAAGGAAGTGTTCTGCTTTGAGGAATGTTCGGTGATGGATTGGCATTCCTGCAGAGTGGTTGCTTTCATCCATTGAATGGTGGACCAGGGGCCAAAGCTGCCTCATTTAGTCCCACTATTTGAGCACTTAGGATATCAGGAATGCTCTGCTACAGATTTTACTCCTCTGATTTGTTACACAGCTTTCTGCTTCTTTTCTGCTACTTTGTTCTACAGATTGGAAATGTTTGACTTTAACATGGTAACGTTTACTGGCATCTAGTAAGTTTTTTAAAATATTGCTGGTTGTATCTTGTTATCTGTTGCTGAAAACAGAGCTAGTAAAATCCTGGGCATTCCTTCAGAAATGTAATGTTTGTATTTAACTTGAGTATTTCAAATCTGATTGTAAAACTAAAAGAAATTAAAACCTTCACTACCAAGTATGAACAATATGACATAACAACTGTGTCCTGGGCTGCATCAAAAGGAGTGTGGGGAGTAGGTCGAGGGAGGTGATTCTGCCCCTCTACTCACTCTGGTGAGACCCCACCTGCAGTGCTGCCTCCAACTCTTGGGGCTCCTCCTGGATGAGTCCAGAGGCGGCCAAGAAGATGATCAGAGGGCTAGAACTGTCTCCTATGAAGACAGGCTGAGAGAGCTGGGGGTGTTCAGCCTGGAGAAGAGAAGGCTCCAAGAAGACCTTATTGTGAGCTTTCAGAGCTTAACAGGGTCTTACAAGAAAGATGGGGACAAACATTTTCACAAGGGTCTGTAGTCACAGGACAAAGATCAATGGTTTTAAACTGGAAGAGGGTAGATTTTGATTGTATATTAGGAAGACTTTTTTACTATGAGGGAGATGAAACCTTGGAACTGGTTGCCCAGAAGTTTTGGATGCTCCATCCCTCAAAGTATTCAAGACCAGACTGGATGGGGCCCTGAACAACCTGGTCTAGCGGAAGGTGTCCCTGCCCATGGCAGAGGATTGGGACTAGATGATATTTAAAGGTCCCTTCTGGCCCAAACCACTCTATGCTACTTTGATGGGTGCTGAGAGCCTGATTTAATTCTTATGTGAACCATCATTGTTTTGGAACAGTGAGATTATTTCAAGAGTGTATCCTTTGAATAGTGATAGAAGGCAATGAACTCATTTTCCAGAGTCACAGCGTGATCCACTCTCTGTACTGCATTATGGCTGAAGTAAAAGTATAATTGCATGTGTTTTTTCTTCTTTCACTGCAAAAGCATAAAAGTCGATTTTCTTTTAATTTCAATTCCCCAACAGCTTAAATTGATCTATGTAGGGGCAGATGTGCCGTGATTACTCACCATCTCCTCCAAACTAACTATTTTTAAACCCCCTTCCTTTCACCACCATTTGTATCACTAGAGCCTGTGGTGCAGAGGGATAAAACCTTGTCCCTCAGGCACTATTTTTGGGCAAAACCGAATGATTTTACCAAGTTCAGAGAAGGGCAACACAGTACAGAGAGTCCTGTAGATGCCAAACTACAGAAGTGCTTGGTATGCCACCCTGACATACTCCTGTTAACACTTTGGGCTAAAATACTTCATAGAAGACACTGGAAAAAGATTAAAACTAAATTTTTTGAAAGAAATTACACAATCCAGTTTGTGTAAGTATTTCAAACTATTTCTACCAACAAATCCACTGAAATACTTTGCTACTTTCTTCCTGAAATTTTCTTTGCTTTCACTTGCAACCTCAAAAAACCCCTTGTCCAACAGCCAAGAGGGGCATTAGCAATGGCTCCTAAGGACTGAAAAAGTAGGGGTTTTTCTGGCCACTAGTACATGGTAGGCATCACCCCTGATTTGAAGTCATTAGAGGATGCAGAAGTACTACACCCACCCATACCTACATATAAAACAAATGGGATTTGTGCCACTGCTCAGCCAGATACCTCGGCACTCCCCTCCTAAGTAATGGAAACCTCCCAAGGGCCCTTCAATCCAGGTGTCCCTGGAGGTGGAAGGAATCAGCTCCTCCAACCTCTTTGATGCTTTACTATCTTTTATTTCATAAAATGTTCTGCCTTTCTTGAAAATCTTCTGGATAGTTTCGCTTGCATATTTTTAGAGTCCTAGATAAATAATTCTCATTCAAACCACATTTCTTGGCTTTTTTTGTTCTTTCAAAGTATCCTTGTCTCTGTGGTATAACCCAGTCCAAGAACCACCATCATCAGTTTTCTCTGTATGATCACGTTGGCTGCTCAGATATGTAGTGTGGGGGCTTTCAAAACTTGGTGATTACTGTAAAAATAGACACAGACAAGTTTGTTGCTACTTTCTTCCTATTTTTGTCCAGTTTATTGGAAAGGATTTGGTTAAAGGGAAACCTAAAGTAAAATAACCCCTTCTTGTTGACTGGTTTTAAATGGAAAAATGAAGTATCAAGCATTGCAGCTCCCATGTAATCCAAATGAATCGATAAAGTAGATTTATTTGGTCATTTGTTCTGTGTTGTTCTGAAATTGCCTATTTGCCTTGGCTGATAGTTTCAGTGTGTGAACACAGCACACCTCGAGATGCAGTTCACAATCTCCACCAGGCAAGCTAATGGAAATTGTGATCTGTTAGAATAACAACTGAGTAGTCATCACATAACTTAGTTTTTGGGTCTCCAAGATTACCAAAAGCAATGAGATAAGCAGCAAGTGTCCTAGATGCCTGCAATTTTAAAGTTGCTTTGCCTTTAGGTGCCTGACACCTGAACTTGAGAATTTGGAATTTTTATTCCTCAAAGGATTGCTGTATGGTTAGACAAAATATCAAGGTACTGTATAAAAGTAAGCCGTAGGGAGTACAGGAGTAGAAGCCAGTAGATACATCTTCTGCTTTTCCTCATCTTCCTGGACACCTGACTGGAGGCTGCAAGGAGGCCCATCTCTCTGCCTGGGACTGATGGGCACCAGTTTTCTGGCATATGAGAAATAACTGAGCAGAGCTCAGCATTTCTATTGGAAATACCAGAAGATCCTGGTGCCACTGAAACCATTTCAAGATCATTGCAAGCTAATGGCTAGAGAGTGTGCTGGGGAAACCGGAGGGGCTGGCTCTACTCCTGTCTCATGCATGGGGATTACACTCAGGGCAATTCCTCTGCCTAACTACAGTAACTACAATGTAGTAGGCTGTAACTACAATGCTGGTCTGCACAAAACCTGTAATTATAGAAGTGTGAAGTACAGCTCATTCCCAGCCCAAAGCAGTAGCCTAAATTAGGAACCATGGGGTAAAATGTTCCACTGGGAGTAAGGGGATAATTTTAATACTTTCCTCAAAATTATCTGTGCATTTGGCTACACAAAGAGACCTGCAACATCCTCCTTGGATCCAAATCCCTTAAACACTCAGCAGCAGGATCTGCTGGCTTGCCTGTGCCTTGCTCAGATGTGTCTGCCTGGTATTTCCCAGTCCTGTGCTAATGCAGGCAGAGCAGATTGGTTCCCGTCTGTGCTGAGTGGCAATGCAGTCCCCAGGCGGGTCTGCAAGCCTTATCTGGGTAAGAAAACATACATACAACACCTTGGGATTGGAGGTGTGTACCCAGCTATTCATCCCGAGAAAGCTGCTCGGGGTGGGAAGGAAGCCCTCTAAGGAATTTGCAGCCAAATGGGGAGGTTGCAAGTGAAGCTTCAAAGTTTCTGAATATAATATACACACTGAGAAAGAGATTTTTGCATCACACTTCTGTACTTAGCCACAACTCCTCAAAGTCCTGTTTCGAAAACCATTTTTTAATTAATTTCATCATCCAAAGGTACGTCAGCACTATTGTGAAAGATGGCATTGCAGATTTAGCACAATAATTAAAGGAGAAGTTTTTTTCCAGTTCTTCCTCCGAAAAGTCCTGGTTTTCCTTTCTCTTTCTTTCTTTTTCTTTCTTTTTCTTTCTTTTTCTTTCTTTCTTTCTTTCTTTCTTTCTTTCTTTCTTTCTTTCTGTCTTTCTGTCTTTCTTTCTGTCTTTTCTTCCTTTCTTCCTTTCTTCCTTTCTTCCTNCCCTTTCCTTTCCTCCTTATCATTTCTTCATAACTTGGCAGAGAATTGTTGCTCTACTGCCCTCTTTTGAATCTTCCCCCTTCCACCCTTCTTTCTGACTGAATACAACTCCCATTGTTGGCCTTGTGCAAATGGCTATGCAGAGAGGGTTGTCCCACCTTCTGAATAACCCAGAGGTAATTGTAATTCAAGCCCTGTTCAGCATAGTACTACACCTGTAGAGATCTGGACAGAGAAAAAAGAGATGTCATTGCTAAGCAGGATGCTGTGTTCATCCTCAGATAAGTTTCAGGACTAATTCCAAGGTGTCAATGGTATTACTGTAACAGCTGAAGAAGGAGGAATACCTTAGCACATAATGAGCTATGCTACTTTTGCAAAGAAAGAAGAACAATATTCTAGTTTAAATAACAGCCAAGGATGTCATATGTAACTATTATGAGCAACACAGGGTGAAGAATTACTGCAGTCGTGGAAAAGTACTGGGCTTTAGCTATGTGCTTATGATTAATCCCTAAATATGGATATTCTAAAATTGAAATGCATGAAGCACATTGTATTATCTTAACATTGAGCAAGAACATTATTGGACATACAGAAAAAGGTTAAATAGTATAGGAACAGGAGTCAGCACAGCACCTAAAACCTGATTGGGAACTTCAGCAAATGAAACAGATTTTGGGGTCATTGTAAATTGTATTAAATCCCCATAACAGTCATTCTCATATAAGCTCCAGTGATCCCAAGAACTATCAGTACCTGACCTATAATTCCTGTTGTTTATTGTAATAAGCATCATCTCAGGAAAACCTCATGAATACCTTGAAACATCTGCAATACCTATGCTTAAAACGGCTTGAAATATTATTGTTTCTCCTTCTGTAATAGTAAAAAAATATTTTAAAACCCATTTAAATCTATTTTAAATTCGTGTAGCTGAAAACTAGTTTCCTGATCTGTTCATAGTGCGGCCCTGTAGTGTGGCTATAGAGTTAGCACAAGTCAGGTGGTACTAAGCAGGCAGAAGAGGGCATGGAGGAAAGCCTTTTGTGGGTACTGTCATGGAAGCCCACGTGTGTCTGAGTCGTGGTGTGAGCATGCACCAGGAACCAGACTCATTTCTGGTTTCACCCTCTGTTCCTGATAGCACAGCTCCAATGCAACTGTACTTTCCATGAGGCTGCCCTGGGCTGTCCAGCCTTCCTTCAACTGCAAGCAGGCTGACCAAGGGCAGTAGTGTCAGTTGGTGTAAAAAAGTGATAGTTCTAGCACAAGAGACGCAAACCCGTGGGCACTTGAGTGTATTGCTTTGCACATTCCAGCTTGCTTGTGAAGTCACACATTAACCTGGATCGCTGGAGATGGGGGCAGAGCCATGGACAGGTTAGTTTGTTCCTCTGTCTGGAGGCTGACAGGGTCCATCTCTTGGAGTTCCCCTTTGTGTGAATCTTTCTGCTTCCCTGTTGTTTCTACTCTGCCCATTGATCAACACTTTGTATCTGCATGTCTTTTTTATTTCGATGAGATCATCATCCTTGATCCGGTACTGGTGCTAACCCAAGTGTGCTGTTGTATTACAGGCTATTTTATTGTTAAAGTAGAGAAAAAACACTTCTTAGTCCGGGGCTTTATAGTTTGATTTTTAAAATACTGTTGTTCAACAATTCTTGAAATTGTTGTCACTGGAAAAGATTCCTGTGAAAGAGAAAGATTTAAAAAGTCTTGTATTTTATCTGGCATGTCAACCATTCCTGTGGCTACAGCTGGCTAGTAGAAAAAAGATCAGAAATAACAAGACTGTCTAAGATTTAGCATGGGAAATAGTTCTCACTATTATCACTCATATGTGATATCATATGGCAGAGTCATTACAGTTAACAGAGGGGAATAGAATGTGTTAAATATCTTACAGATGGCTTTTTTTTTTTAAAATTAAGAATGACAGGAGCAAGAAGCTTTTTAAATAGCTTTTTCAGTACCTGATAACAAATGCTTACAAAATCTCATAAGGATAAGTTTTACCTGCATCTAGCTGTAACCCAACATGGTGCTGCAGGCATTCTTGGCACGAAGCACAGGAAAAGCAGACATATCACAAGTACCTGCAACTGATATTGGTTTTGCTTATGCTTTCTAGGTCACAATATTGTGTTGATCTCTGTGCCATTTGTGGAGACTGCTGTGTATTTTAAAGCTGATGACAATTTGTAAGGCAAAGTTCTTCCTTTGCCGACTTGATACCAAATCCCTGCTGATGCAGCAGAAGCAATGAGGCTGACAAGAACAGAGGCACTCACCAGACTGGCTTTACACCACGCTGCAGAACACTTTGCAGTACAGTGTGTAACTGTATGAACACTGTACTCGTGCTTGCACTGCACAGCTTTCCAAGAGCTATTGTTTATATGTTCTTCAGTAATCTTTTTTGTCACTTTGAGCCAATACAAACTGCAGTGAATAGCCTGGAGAATATGCAGACAATTCCAGGCACTTTACTCTGATCTAGCTGTCCAGTTTTTGCTTCAATTGAGTTGTTTACCATTGATAATCAAAGCAAGTTTGTGGCCAACAGTGTAAGTACATATTATTTCTGTATTATTTGCATGTTGCATTACCTCTGTCACACCAGAATGGTTCCAGCAAGATTCAGACAGCAATAAGGCTACTTCTTATTGGAGGCAAGTCCTCTAAACCCTCTTTTCCATCACCTTGTGTTTTGTGTAATCTCAGTGACACATGATTGCAAGACCTCATTGGATCACATGTACTGCATTGAAGTGCCACGCCTTTATTACATTTTGATATTATATACTTCTGCTTTAGATGAGAAGTTTCCCTTCCTCTCTGAGAATGAGTGAGCTTCCAGACCATTTAAAGATGAGAAAAGCTGTTATGGTGCTGTTGCTGAGACAAATGTTACACAAGTGGTTGTGTTGTTCACTAAATGTCAAATAGGCTAACCATCCAGCCTGTATGCCTTTTTCCCACTAAATTTGTGGGTTTCAAAAGTCTAGGGTGCTCACACGATTGTTTGCTCAGGTAGAAAACACCTCTTTTAGAGGTGTTAAAAACACTTAGTTTTTAAGCTGTCTGAAAAATGAAGATGTGTGAATGCTGACTTTGTTACTATGACTGAAGGTGACCTCAGCCACATGTTCTATGTAGCTCAGCATATGCACCACGAGTGGTGTGTGAGACATCAGAAGGCATGACAAAAGCTGGGTTTCTCCCTCTAATGCAGAACTTACATTTTTATGAAGCTTAAATGTGGTAATGCAAAGAGCTTTTCTTGCTTGAACTCCCCCAGCTGTGAAGCAGTAAGATTATACCTGATGGCCTCTGGGTATTTTTCCCAGATAGGCTGGATGGGTGTTGATTCAGGAAAAAAAGCTGCTGATCCAGTTCCCTTCAAGCCTATGGAGTCGTGTCCGTGCTCTGCCTCTCCAGTACTTTGTGCTGAAGCAGTCATGCTTGATGGCCTGAGGGTTACACTGCTGTGTGTCTGTCTGCAGCCCAGGCAAGCTAGCTGCACTAGGGAGCGTGTAATCCCACAGCACTGTTCCCAGTTCCTCTCTCTTTTACTGCCACACATGCTTCTTCACCAGAGGTTTCTTCACTAGAGGTTACCCAAACTCTGGCTTTCCCCAGCCCCATAAATATGTCTTTTGAGGCACTGTTACACTTGTCTGCAAACTGGAGCTTTCTGCGTTTTGTTGTCAGGTTTAAAACATGGAGATTCGTCATAGGTTTGCAGCTGTACATTATGTTAGAAGCAGCTGAAACAGGACAACTGAAGTAGCCTCAGCTGGCAAAAACACAGGACTTAACCCAGATCTGCTGCTGGTGACACAGTAACATGGAGCTGTACCCCCACATCATCTGACTCAGCACCAGAGGTGCACAGAGGAGACTTAATTAAAAGCATTACCAGCCTCCAATGAGATCAAACTTGAGCACATGTAAGGCTGGGGGTGCACATGCACACACGGACACAGAGTCCACCTTAAGTCTAAAAATAGACTTATACACAAAGACAAGGAATTTATCACAGCAGATAAAGTCCAATACTGCTTTTGTTTTTGTTGTTTAATTCCCAGAAGTGTCATCTACAACGTGTCTCTCCAGGAAGGCTCCACAATGAAAAAAACAACCCAGGGTTGCTTCTTACTGATCATCCTTCTAACTGTAAGTACAAGAAAAATGAACTGCTCATGGCATCTGCCATACTTAAACTTCTGGTGATGTTCAGAAAAATGAGTACCAAGTTATTCTTGTTATACTGCACGGGTGAAGGAATGAGTACCCTTACTAAAAAATTTCGAAAGAAGTTTGATAAAATTATCTCATAAAAGTTTGAACTTGAAAGCACTGTTTCTTCATGAGACAGAACTTCAAGTCTAAAGAAGCTTATGCATATGACTTCTCATTTCTGTGATTTAGAGGCTACAACATATCAGTAACATGGGAACTTGTGTATTTGAAAACTTCCCTTACTGTTGTTCTGTGAGATAGACTGATGTTAATGGTGGATTTTCGCTGTTTATAGTTGATCTGCTATTAGGAAAGCAACAGAAATTAAAAATAATAGTATAAAGTTCATTTTTTATTTCAAATGCTATTTTCAACTCTTTCATATCAACATTACATTTATTTTAACGTACGCATCGTGGCCGAGTAATTGTGGTTCTAAATATGTAGTAAATTCGTTTCTGCCTGACTAAATACCTCTCACATACGTTGATTGCTTTTACTGATCTCTACTTCTGAGACCTCAAATTATTACTGATTGTCATAAAGTCATAGACATTACACGTAGTCAGAATTGAGAATACTGCCCAGAGCCTTAGTTACACAACAATCAGAGTATGTCTGAACGATGCTACTGGGAACAAGCACCTCACTACCCTGGTGAAGTATGAGTAACTTGCATGCTGGATGCCACCTTACTCCCCAGCTAACTTTATCTCTGTGTTCCTGAAAAAAGCTTTCTTACTCTTCTTGTGTTTTGTTGGTTAGCTCCTCCTGCCTCTTTGCTTCTCATATTCTCTTTTAACATCTGAATGTGAAATATTTCTGTGCATCTCCTTATCAACTCCTGTGTTGTAGAAACAGAAGAAATGCCCATGTTGTAGGAAACATGTTGGAGACCATAAGTGACAGCTCTCCCTGGTTTGCTCATTGAGTTGTGTCTCTCCTCTCAGCCTAGCATAACTTGCCCACAGTGCTGTTTGGCACTTAAATATACGTAGATAGAAAGGAGGGGAGGAAAGTAGAGAACAGTAAGAGAATGATGGATAGAAGGAGGTAAAAAGAAAACGATTAAATGAGATCAGTTAGAACCCAGGAGAACAGCAAAGAACACATCACTCTGGTAAAATATTGAAATCATGGTTCAGGATTAGGACCCTCCATCAAAGAAAAGCTGGAGAGCAGGAGAAAGAATTGATGAGAGTTCAGACATTTCTGCTAACGTGGTCCCAAAAGAATTTGTCCAGAATTAGTTGATGATGTGAGGAATCATCCCTGTGCTTGACAGAAGTCCTTTACCCTGAGGTATATTGGAGTATTCTGGTATTTGTGACCATTGGTGGTGGCTGTTCTACATACTCTGCAAGGGTGCATGTGACAATGTACTGGCTATGAAATCACCCATGGCCAGAGATGTCTGTAACAAAGAGCCTGAGACAGACTAGCTGCCTTCTGGGTTTGAATCCCAGCTGATCTGCATAGCTTGATAGGGGCCTTGACAAAGAACAGCAATTCTTCCTGTAGCAAGCCAATGCCAAATGAAGAGACAGATCCAGCTTATTTTGTTCCAAGTCAAGTGAGAGGACTGTAAATATTCTGATAACTAAAGCTGTCAACAGCACTTCTGAGCACTTGAGGTGCTTTGACATACAGCATGGATTTGTAGGTCAATGCTGAAGGACCGATCCTTGCCCTGTTGTCCCCAGATCTTTCAAATCTCTCACCCATGATAGCATGTGTGCAATGTTAGTTCTGTGCTTATTCCTGCAGTACTGCAGGGCTAGGATTTCTTTAAAAAACTCTTCAGTGAGATCTGCATCCCTGTCATTTTAAATATCTTGGCCCCAGAAGGCTCTTCAACTTCAACAAGACCTCAATGGATAATTTAAGCATAAATTTCCTTACATTTTCACTCTCCCAATCTCTATTTGCCTTCTTTCCCCACTGCAGTGGGCATACTGTGGTCTACTTCAACACCTCTTAGATTAATTTGCCTTTTGGTAGGGAAGAAGCCACGATCACAGAAGTAGACCACAAACAAGCTTTGTTTCGTTCATTAAACTTGTCCAGAATACTGCTGTTAGATCAAATATGAAAAATATTTTGCCTCAGTCATTTTTCCAAAAATTTCCCCATCTGTAGCTGGTAGAAATCATTCATTTTTTACATTTTATTTATGGTTTGTAATGAGTAAAGGATGTCTTAATTTCTCTTCCAAAAATACTGTTTCCACTCTGTTGGTTCTTCTAATCACTCCTTGGTTCCAAGATCTGTGAAACATGTCAGCCACTGTCTGAGGTTGAGGAAAATATAGTAATTAAAGTGATTTGTGACACAGGCAGGGGTGATCTCCCATCCCTGTCCTCTACCCACCCCACAAGTCATCCTCTAGATCTCCCTTCTTTGATGACTTTGATGGCTTTCTGTCATTCTCTCATTTGTGACCTGCACTTCCAACTGGTCACTTCAAGCTGTTGCAAAGCAACACAGCCTATTGAGGTCCTTGTTTTCTTCTCTGGGCTCCAGGCTCTTTGCTTGTGCCATTTAACCCACTGTAGGTACTAGTTCCCCTGTGGTGATCAGCACTATTGAGTAGGGGAGACTTTCACACGAAATCTCATTTCTTAGGATAGCTGTGATTCCCTAACACAATCTCAGTGTTGGAGCACACCCTGCCCCATACCCACTGTTAGTGATTTGCTGAAGACTCCCTCAGATTCATCTCATATCTCTCCTTCAATGTTTCGTCACAGACCCTACTTACTTGCTGTGCACAGGCATTCCCTCCCCACCATCTCCTTTAGACTTGTCACTGAAGGGTTTTGGTACTTTCTGATGGAAACCATCTCTCTCATGCATATAAATTTTTACATAGAATAATAGCACCTCTGTGTATGGACCCATAATAACTCACCTTTGCCAAACAAAACCTGAAGCATCAGTTGTTCCAAAACCTAATTTAGAAATAAAAGCAACTCTTTATTGTCTTCCTCTTTGATAGATTCCCCTGCTTTTGGATGCACGATAATGCATTACCAGATAGTCCTCTACAATTCAAAGGGAATTTCATTAGAGAATGTAACTGTTCATTCTGTCTTAGTTCACTTTATGCCTGACGCTCTCCAGTTTTTGGCAATTATTGAGAGCCACAGAATGTGACTGAGATTTGTTTCCTCAAGTATGTGAGCCTCTGTGTGCTGGAGCAATTATTTCATCTCCTCAGTGCTCATTTCTCTTCACAGGAAAGATGGAGCATCAGCACAGTGTGCCCGGCAGCATCAAACTGCTGAGAATGAGAAAGAGGAAGCAGGTTTGGGTCTCTTTCCTGTGTGACCAATCAATTTTTCAGGACATTGAAAGAAGAGATTTGTATTCTCTGCTTTATTTGTCAAGTGAGAACTGTGCCTACAAATGGCCCTGGAAATGAGGATTGATGAAGTAGTTTTTCCCATATATTCTGATTTTGTGCCCAGAGACAACCATAGTGCATAGTAAGGACTAAACGGATGCTGCAGCTGAAGGTCACGCTATTTTCAATTAGGCCCACTAGACCAATATTGTAATTTAAAATAAAGTAATTTTGAGCAAAAAACAAATTGTGCGAGTTCACTAAGTCCAAATCTGTTAAATTTTTACCAAGCCTCAGTCAAAAAAGCTATGCAGAGTCTGGTACTTCTTGACGATTCCTGAAAGACTCATGAATAATTCTCATTCACAAAACATTGAAAATTAATTATATGAAAACCTAAATGTAATTTTTGTTAACTGCACAAACTGATGTTGCTTGGAATACAGTTGTGGTATGGTAGGTTCAGGCCTCCAGCACCCACAAGTAAAGCACTTGCCACCGTGATGGGGGAGCAGCCCATGGTGCACCCATTTGATCCTTGCAGCTGGGAGGGCAACACGCACTGGTGGGGTGGGGTGGCCACGAACTCCCCTGGGCTCCCACCCAGCTCAGCGGCTCTCACTGCCCTTCTCTGAAACCCATGTCTGTGCAGGTACTGTAAGAACAAACCTTTCCCTGCTTATACAGCGCGTCTTCCAGCATCTGGCCCAGAGCAGGGCCAGGGGAGCTGCTGAAGATCTGCCACAGCCTCCCTTGTCTTACTTCATCTGAGCCTTCTTGCAGTCTGACACCTCTGGGAGCCCCGGGGCTCCCCCAGCCTTGGATGGTGAGATCCCCCTGGGTCTCATCACTGGAAATCGGGCCTTTGGAAGCTGTTGTTCTGAATGCACGTTCCCCTGTGTAACCATTTATGGGTTGCTTCAAGCTGTAAGTAAGTGTACTCACAAGTTCTGAAGCTGTTCTTACCCAAGGGAAACTCTGGAAAGAAAACTCCTGATACTTTAAGGTCATAAGAATTAGTGTGAGAATTTGAGACTCAAGTTGCTCATGTTTTCTCAAGAGAGAGGAATGCCGTATTCTCTTCAATTCACCCAGTTTCAGGGGTGATCAGGACATTTTGACTACATCTTTGCCTTTTTAAAAAACAAGGCTGTTGCTATGCAGCTGACTGCAGTAAAGAGGCCTCTCACAAGATGATAATCAGGGTTGCAAGCAAAAATCCATGAAGTATTCTGCAGCCTTCCTTTAAGCCCACAGTTTGCATCAGGATAATATGCAAGTAAAGCTTCCTCATGTGAGCAAATCCTGCAGAAATGCAAAACAACTGTAAGATTTGTGCATTGCTTTTCATTACAACTACCTTGTCTTCATTTACTGTGCCTCATAATCTCTTGCTTGTTTAAACAGCTGCCAAAATCTGCCATGTTAGTCGTACGGGATCTCACTGAGATAATTACCATCCTGCTCCAACAGCAGTAAAGCATGGGAAAATTCTAACATTCAGTGATTAAGTAAAATATGTCATGTGGTAGTATTCCCCCAAAGAAATTGTCTGCTGCTTCCTAGCACACTTGTGATGGATAGAAATGATTGTATTTACTGAATACTGTATGCTAATGACCTTCCTAAGTTATCACAGTTGTTTTCTTATCCGTCCTAGCACCAGCAGTTGTGAAAGTAGTTCAAACATAATCAAAGTATGACAGGGGCTCTGCAACTCATCTAAATCATGCTGAACTCTGTCTCTAAAAAGTGATAGGAGTTTAGTGATCCACAAAGTGATGACTACACATAACAGTTTTAAAAGAATTGTACCAAGTGAGTGTTTGAGCTACTGAAATCAATAGCAAACAGTTAAAGCATTCAGAATTCGTACTATATTTTGACTGAGCTCAACAATAATTGTTGCTAAATTACTATATTTAGTGGAAGGAGGGAAAAATAAAAAGCAAGGAAAGCTGCAAAAGCAAAGATATCTACAAATGCCTTCTTTTCCTAAATGTCATGGATATTTACCGTTGGTGTCCTGCAAGCTCCTTGATGGTGGAAAAAATATTTGGAGATGCTTGTTCATCATGTCCAATATTTTGTGGGGAAAACAATGAAAGAATTTTATGCTTACTTTAACTGTATTCTCTCTTGCAGAAATGGGCACTGTCTTGCACAGGTTAATAGCAGTTGTCTCTCTTACAGAAACCGGGGCACTATTTGTTCATTCCTGTATAGCTTAATAATGATGCCAAATTGCTTTCTCTAGAATCCTTTATTAATTCCAGGTATAAAGTGAACTTCAGCATTCCCAGCAGGCTGTTATTTCTCTTTGTAATGATAATTCATTTTCTTACAACAGTCGTTCATCACGTGGTGGCTTGGTGGTCGTATGTATGACGTCATTTACTTGGACTTTTAGGAGTGACATCATATGTACGGCTGCTAAACTGCTGCATGGGACCTCTCTTAAACAGTTTTCTTCTGAAGAATTCTGTGCATTTTCAGGCAATGATCACATCGATTATTGTGAATTAGTTATTTCTCTTTAATAAAGAATGTTTATAAATGAATGAGGCATTCCTTTATTGTATCAACATCATTTCCGTTTCCGTCTGAAGTATCTGATTAATGGATGGGAAGGCTTTTTAATGTGCAGTAATGGACTCTGAACATTTAAAATTTGTTCAATATTGTAGGTTGTTAACAGGTGAAAATTAATTGATCTTGGCTTTTTTGCGGTGAAAATGTGTGTTTTAAGTCTTAATTCCTAAAATACGTTGATATAACAATTAAAACATAGTAGCAGAGGTGATTCCTAACCATTAATTCCATGAGCACATATACAAACACAGACACACAGAGATTCATGGGACATTCCCAGCCTTTCCCATTAACATGATACACACTAAGCTTTCCCTCCTCTGTAGCCATGCCCAAGCTCCTGGTATTTCTGATAAGAGAATAATGACCCAGAGATGTCCTTCTGCCCCATTTGCCTTTTTCTGACCCCTACAGCAAGGAGTAAAGAAAGACTAAACCAAATAATAGTATCTGACATCACAAACTGCACCAAATTCTTGTCTGATTGAATTGCAGGTATATAAGAGCTAGATCATCAGCCCACTGGATTGACTTTGGGAGGTCAGGCTTTAAGCTCTAGGTCCCAGGGTGGTGGTGGACATGTGATTCTCTTATGCATGGTAAAAAAAACAATATTTCAAACAAGGATATGACTTCTCAACCTCCAGCAAGCCACAAAATTAATATTTCATTAATCTGCTAAGTGGTAATCTGATTTTAAGGCAGAAGAAAATTGTGTTCAAGCTCCCAAGGCCAGCTTTTCAAATCTAGGCAAACAGAAATGAGGAATAGCAATCCAAGGAAAGAGTACACTTAAAGGGCATATCACAAAAGAACAATACCAGTGACATATCTATGTATAACCCCTTAATTTGATTTCACACACAAGCTATTCAATTACATAAAAAGTGCCTCAAAAGACTTTTGGGTAATTAACTTGGAAAATCTGAGTCATTGTGTTTAGTAGAAAGAAAAATAAGAAAAAGAAAAATAAGAAAAAAAAAAAAGAAAAAAGAGATCATTTAAGATACAACTGTAAATCTAGTATTATTATTCCAATTTTTGTCCAATCTTGCATTTGTTTTACTGGAGGCCATTAGGTGATTTCCACTAATGAACTTTAGTGACACATCTCATCCATATTTTTAATCTCTGAGCGAATTCCTGACCTAAATGTGGGCAGTAAAAATTTTGCTGGCAATTTCAGCTGAGTCATGATTGCCTTGTGCAGCAGCAGTAGTATGGGCCTCCTGGTAACATGGCTGAGCATTTTTAAATAATTTTGTGCACAATCCAAGACATTTAATCTATCCACCACCACAGGTACTCTCTGCCTCCAAGTATTAAAATATTCTCATTAACATGTACCAAATAAGAGCTGACTTCTGGGATTACATACAGCAAGTTAAGAAACTTACCTTTAAGAATAAGGTGTCTTTAGTGTCTGAATTGTATTTCACCCCTCAAAACCATCATCCCACATACGGATGTGTCCCCAAATTGGCCCAGAATAATAGAGAAATTGTCAAGAAAGGCAATTCTACAGAAGTCCTCCTAGCTTCATTTGATGAAACTGTTATTTCTCTCTTGAATGCAAACAGCCTGGAAGTAAGGTATCATTCAAAATAAGGATGGGAAAAATTAGGATGGAGTATCTATTAATCACTTTAGAGAAGCACAAGAGCCTGTGAATGGCTAAGGCAAAATTGAGGGTGTCTGAGGAACCTAATCTGCACTTTCCTATGCTGGATTTAGGATTTTGCTTGGCTGTTTTTTGAATTATTCTCAGGGATTCCAGCTGCTCCCCTTAGTCTTTTTAAAAGTAAGGGATCTGTGATGTTTGGCTTTGCTTCTGTATTTCAGGTTCTGGCTTTCCAGATACTTAATTTTTCACTTGGATGGCCAGATGAAATGTTCCAAAATGTTTCATTGTCCAAGTATAATTTTGTGTGTGTGGGTATACAAACACACAAAATTTATATAAAATTATCTCTGCCAGAAAATATTTTCCTTCTTATTCCTCCTATTTTATTTCAAGGACCTAGTTAAGTGCAACAAGATTGACTGCCTCCATGTCCTCCAGCTAGCAGGTGTATACGGTTGAAAATGTCTGTATCAAAAGAGATTAAATTAGATTAGATTAAATTAAGAAAACATAATTGATTAGATATAAGAATATAAAAAGCTTAAACTGATGTGGTTTGGCACAGAGGTATCAGGATAAAAGTAATGGCTTTTTTTTCAACTAAGTCAAACATATGTTTTGCTGTGTATTTTCACTAGGCGTTTTAGTGTGCAAATGGGGAAAAAAAGTAATGTTTTGATGCAATACAGTTGCCTATGATGTGCAATAAAAAGGGGGAGCAAAATTTAAGAAATAAGCCGATATTTGAACTTTCAAACCTGTCATGTTTTCAGTTCAAACATCTACAAATGCTTGCTTAAAGATCTCTGTACTATCATTTGCTACTAAAAAGATCAAGTTTGTACGTTTATGAGAGTCCTAGATTTTGAAGCAGCCTGCAAATGAGTCTGAATGTGTTTGTGATGGCTTTAGTACTGTTTAGTATATGGGAAAATAGAGGGTTGTGCAAGGAAAGTGCAATAGCAACGTTGCTTTTGCTTGGGGAAGCAGAGGAACTAATAATTTTCTATCACCTTCATGCAGAGAAGTGTCCTCATACAGTATTGAGGCAGAACAGAATTAACAAAAGCTCCACACTTTCATTTCTGCTCACAGACCTTGGCTTTACAACAGAGGGAGAGAAGGAGGGAGGGATGGATGCATGCATGCATGCATGGCAAAAAACCATAACCGACCTCTCTACCCAAGATCTTTGCCTTCCAGAGGCAATGATCCTTTCCTTTAACCTGTGGGCAACTCAGAATGCGAGAAGTCGGAAGATGCCACTACATCAAAGAGGACCTTGCTATTTAGACTCTCAAATTTAGGGAGTCTGCTTATGTACATAACAAGTAGCTAAGGCCAGGTATAGAGGTTTAAACTCTACCCTGTGTTTCTATGACCTTAACAGTTGCAGAAGCTCAAAGCAGGTGATATAAAACATGAAAGAATCAGTTCAAAGGCTGTGGCACTAAGGTATTTTGTCTGCACTGTCTAGAGAGAAGTCAGCACAAGTGAGCAGAAATACATGAGTGTAACTTTGGGAAGATAGAAAAATTCTCTTGCAGAGACTAAACCAAATGAAAAGTTTTTGAAGACTTTATCAAGCATTTAATGATCCTCTCTTTGCCAAGAAAAAGGGCTTGATTAAAATCTTGTTTTAATGAGGTAAACTAATAAAATTCAGCATTTATTTTGTAAGTAGTACAAGGCGCATTATAATTATAAACATACGTGCAAATAAAACGCTTTGAAGAATGCATAATAGAAATTTCTGGTCTTCACCTTTTTTTTAAATTTAATCTTCTTTGTTTATTTGTGGTACTAACAGCTTTTCCTTTCTGCACAGAGAATTGTTCCGAGTCTTTCTTCCACTGTAAATTATACCAATCCTACATTAGAGCCTGTAGTAACCGAAAATTCAGTCATACGACAGAAGATAATAGATTCGCAGTTCAGATGCTATGAGAGGATGAACAGAGCTCCTCCGTATAAGAAAAAAGGTAAAAAGGATTTTTAAAAAATCTGTATTTTGCCACTCGTGGTTATGTAACTATAAAGAAATACTTTCTTCTCTATACTAACCCATAGTCTTCCTCAGGGTGCAGTTTCCTTCCCACAAGCAGTAATCAAATTCACACTTGCTTAGCATCCTCCTAAGTGCAAAGAAAGAAAATAGCCTCGAAGGAGCCCAGGGAATGAACAGCTCTTCCTTCCTCTGTCATCTACGTTTCTGGCCCAGTGCTTTGCTGCTTGAATCTCTCTAGTTCTTGCTTCAGGAATAGCATTCTCCAGAAGCTCTCAGCAAGGTCACACAAAAACCTGATTGTGAATGGGGACGTCTTAAATATAAATGTTGCTCTGTTTGCTTCACTCACTGTTTCAGTTTTTGTCATTTGTGTATTGACTGCTGGCTGTCATGCTCTGTACCAACACAGAAGTTCCACATATTCTGTATTCAGCAGCAACACTAGGAAAAAGAGGTTTATAAAACACTGAGTACTCATCTTTACTGAATATGAGGCATATATGAAGATTAATAAAACGGGAAATGACAAATAATAGTGATGCTGCAATTGCACAATACAAAGCAGCATTTCTGTTTGGGACTGAATGTTCTGGTCACTTTTTCTCACAGAAGATATAAGAGAAGATATGAGGAGCTAGGGAAAAAAATATCAGAGGTGTTGTGAGACTTATGCAAGTAAACAACAGATACCGAGGACACAGTTTAAAGGGAAAGTATATTAAAAAAAAAACAAACCCAATCTAATAGACGTGTTAGAGATAATATGGGATTTTTTGTAATACAAGAACAAAGACATTTCTACAGCTCTTTATCTCAAAGATTTTACTGGGCTCTGTAAGACTCAAAGAACAGTTAGATGTTAAGATAATCAGGTCTTGATGCAGATATGTTTGGAAATGAATACAGAGATTCCCACTGCTTAAAATAGGTTTTAATTCAGGCCAATAATGGGGAGAACCCACAAGTTGTTAAACAAGGGTTATGGGATAGAAAGCATGATGGTTCAGGCATAAACAAGCCTTTTAGTTTTTTATGGGGAAAATAATTTGCCATTTCTTCTTAGATTATTCTTTTAGTTTCCAGGTCTATAAACACCTAATTCTTGCATCCATTGATAGTAACCACTGGATTCACCTTTCTTTTGCATTTTCCTTGTCTGATCAGTTGCAAAGGGCTGTTTTTCCAGTATGAGCTGTATCAAGACATGAATTCCTAGTAGTGTTCTCAGGAGCAGCGTTGCTGGGGGGGACAGTAGGGCACTTCCTGCATTCCTTCAGCTGGCAGCTACATTTAAGTGATGCCATTGGAGGCTGTTATGTTCATAGCAACATGCACTTAATTTGCTCATAACTCAGAATGAAAATAATGGGTGACTGAGGAATGATGCCAGCACCACTGAAGTTGCTCCTTGCAAACAAGGAGCTCAGGCATATGGGAACACATGACCACCCCTCCAGGACAGCACAGTGTGTGTGTGTATACATATTTATGGATATATGTATGCGTATTTATCCTGTTAGTTACCTTGAAAGGCAAGGCCACTATGTAAAGATTGACCTATGTGATTATTCTTCTTTATCAGGTCAGGCAAGGGATTTAAAGCTAGAAATTCCCTCCAACCCCATTTGGCACTGTCTGTCAAATACAAGCTCAAGTTGCAATAATTTTCTACTCTTCTTTTTCTTTAATATTACAAAAAATATTCCTAAAAGTCTTTCAGATTCATTTCAAAGCTATAGAAGAACATGACAATGCCTGAAGGAAAGATAACCAACTGCTGATATGATGATTGGTTAATTAAGTGAACAAATAACATTAACAAATTTAAATTGATAACTGAAAAATATATGTGCATAAAATCTTAGCTAATGAAGAAAAAGTATACATAAAAATATCTTTTCTGGACAACATCTAATCTGGAAAAAATGAATTTAGAAAGTTTTATGCTTTCAATTTTTAATCCACATCTATTTGGACTTATAAACAGTTATTCAGTTATTGGTGCAAATTTGAACAATTCAGATGTCTTTACAGCTTTTTTTCTCCAGTAAGAAAGTTTATCAGTGGATAGTTTCAAAAGCACTAGAAGCAATTATCTGCCCATATTTTATTAACTTTCAGTGGTTATTAGGTGCCTTCTGTATGATTCTTTCAAAAACAGCCTACATGGTCATAGCAGGCATTCTGACACTTGCTCAGAACAGAGCAAAAAAAGCCAAGACGTATCTTCTCATTCTATTTCACTTTAACCTGATGGTCGTGATGATAAATATCTTTTCTCCAACACTGGAGATATCTCCAGTGTTGGAGAAAACTATCTATCAGTTTGGATATCTCCAAACTGATTTTGATGGTAAAATACTAAGAACTGTAGGGGTTTTTAGTCTGTTTCTTGTATAAATCTACAATGAGTCACATCAGATGTTACAGCAAGCAGTCTCACAGCACAGTTTCTGAGGACCATGGTATGTAACATCTCTGTAACAGGGATCAACAATGAGCTGTGTTCTGCCTCCCTGGCATTGCCACTGTTTGTGGGGCTGGAAACATCCCTTGTAAGGGACACAGCCTCGACAGCACTACCTTCCCAGAAGGGGCATGACGAGAACGGGGATCACAGCATGCCTACCTAGACAACATCAGCAGCAGAATCTACCTGTTACAGATCAGTCTTGCACCTGCTTCACTGCATTTGCAGTTGCATCACCGATCTCTGGTGTTTAACAAGGCAACAGCCTTACGGGGGCCTGTCTCTGCAAATGAGAGTTGCTTTTTGCTGGGATGTCTCCACAAATGCTTCCTAACTTTATATTTCAAAGGCCCGATTTTCAGACCTACTGAGCAGCAGAAGGTGAAATGAAAAGTGGATGTCTCATAGGTCTTTGGGTACCACTTGTGTACATGGTTACAGCTGAGCACACAAGGAGGATCAAGAAGAGAGATTTGCAGGATTGGACCCTCCATTCAAAGTTCAGTTCAACAGCCTCTAAAACATAACCTTCCAGTAAAATGAACACCACTAACATCAGGTCAGCAAAAACAAGTACCTTGTAGCACGTGAATGCCACTCTGAATCTAACAATGCCAAAGGGGTTTATTACAAAAAGAAAACTTGGTCGTTTGCAGGCAGCAACATTCCTCAAGAGGCTAGAACAGAGTGATTCAGGAATGACTTTGTGTTGGATTAACTCCTGCAATCCTCTTAAATGTCCAGGTCTGTTCTGCAACCGAACATGGGATGGCTGGTTGTGCTGGGATGACACACCTGCTGGAAGGATCACTGCTCAAAATTGTCCAGATTATTTTCCAGACTTCGATCCAACTGGTACAGTATTTCTTTTTATTATTGTATCTTTCAAAGGGTATCTTCAGAACATTCATGCTATTGAGTGGATGCATGTTTTCAGTGGCATTTTTGCAGCACTGTGAAATCTCAGAAAGTTTGGTTGCAATTAAAACACTTTGGGGTTCCCTAATTTATATATTTTAATTTTTTAAATATTTTATATGTATTTATATTTGTGTAAATATAACCCATGGATTTATGGAACCTAGCTTATGAAAATGTCAACTTCTCAGTTACAATATCAAAATATTCTTAGTACTTCATGCAAAGTTTTTATAATGAAGAGAAAATGCTTATGTGCAAGAAATATGTATCAGTATGCTCTTTGTTCAGTTTTTGTTGGAAAATATTTTATGGAAGAAGCTGAGCAGAAATAATGTTCTTTCAGTCTCTGAGTTTCAGTTGTTAGCTGAATTCTTCATACAAACACTAGCAGCAGACTGAAAGAAGTACTTCAAGAAAGCTTAAAAGGAAAAATTAAAAGAAAAATTGACAGAAGTATTTCGAAATAGATATGAGGAAATACTAGACACAAATTTAACTCTGCAAAGAGTACAGTTTGAAGAGAGACACAGTTGTGTGTTCCATGCTCAGGACACGTTGCTTATAGGCTGTGCTTGATGCCACAGTGTGCTAAATTCCACATAGTCACAATGCATCAATTGCAGTTCAAATCTATGAAATTAAACATTTGGGAGGGAGAGCACATAAATCTAAAAATTTTCAAAAAGCTTAGCCCAAAATAAAAGTGCCCAACTGGAAACGCAGGAAACAGACTATTGCATGGCTGTGAGTTAATCACCCAGCCCCATTAGCTAAAACTGTTGATTTTCTTGAGCTAATTGCTTATTTAGAAACTGAGGGGTTTCCAGGTTGGATCAAACCCAGTATGCTGAATCCCAGTTGTAGTAGCAGCCAGATTGCTTGATATTTCTGTTCTTCATAAATCAAGCTGTCCATAACTAGAGAATTCACACAACAAGTGGGAAACTTCCAATGTCAGACCCAGTCTGAGATTCAAACCTGCATTCCATCTTTGGTGGAGGAACATCCCTCTTTCCAGTGGAAGTAGGCATTGGACAGGACGGATTGAAGGAAATCCATTTGCTCAGGAATTCTGTGCTTGGAAAGTGAGTTCATGTGGAAAGGTGACTGCCCACTCCTTGTGGGATCACCCTGAGACCCGACTCACGGATCTTTGCAGCAGCTTATCAAACTCAAGACAGACAATGGGTGCCAAATCACAACATCTTGTCTTTTGTGCCCTTTTCTTGTTTTCTGACACACAAGGCTTGACCTCTTTTCTCTACAGTGCCCTAAATTTCAAGGAGGAGTCTTGCAGCAGGGTCATGCTCATGGGTCATCATTGGAGCACCTGGGGGCACACAGACTGAAGAGCTGCGACTCTCAGCTGGAGGATTGCCTTTCACTTAGGTCTCTGTCTCTGTGGACAAGTGCTTAGACTATTTGCACAAAAGATTCCAAAAGAGTATTTTAGAAAAATTGGCCGAACTTGGTTCAGTTCCCAGACAAAAGTGCCCATCTTCAGGAGGGAGCTTGAGGCTCTGGATCCTGAGGTTACACAAGCCTTTTCCTGCATGCATGTTTGAAGTGCCTCTTGGGTGGGGTCTGTACCTTCTGCTACAGACCACATTTTATGCATGTTATCCTGCCCATACAACAACAGCCCTCTTTATAAATAGAAAGATTTACTACAAGGCTTTTGCTTTTCCTGCTTCCATGGTTTTCATAGAAGAAAAAAAAAAGCATGGCACTAAGAGTCTTAGTTTATATATATTCCATGCAATGCTCAGCTTGTACCCGGAAAGGTGGGTGTTGTGATCACAGAAGCTTTCCCATGACTCAGGGTCCTCATCCTTCATGGATGGGGGTGATTTCAGAGCCACTCTCCTGCTCACTCCCAAGCCACCTATTCTCAGCTTTTTCCACTTGTCTCTCTCCAATGATTTGTTTTGAACTAATTGCTCTGCTTCAACACCACACTTCAAACACCTGAAGTGTTCCGTGGAGAAGCTTCTCACTCCACCTACTAATCCTTGTGAACACCAAGGCCTGTGGCTTTTACCACCGATTGCAAATCACTCCTTAATGTATAGACACTTGTTACAGAGTGTGGCCCACAGTATGTGCATACTGCATTCACTCCTTCTGGTAAGATTTAAAAGTTGAAATTTGGGAATTTTTTAGTATTCCTGTTCTCTGTACACAGCCATAGGAATGAAAGCCTCCTCCAGTAATTAATTTCCTCCTGTTCTCTCTGCTGTCCTCTTTAAGAACAATACCTGTGGTCTTCTGGACCCAGTATTTTCTTCCAGCACATTCCTCTTCTCCTTGTCAGTACCTCTGTCAGCCTCTTTGCCTGCACCCTGTCAGTCAACCTCGTTTACCTGGTTCGGCAGCACCTCAGCATCTTCCGGTTGAGCCAGAGCTGCTTTCCTAGAATAGCTGTTGAGTAACCCAGCATGTGTTACAGGTGTGGCATCAAACCAGTAGGTAGTCAGCCTTTGCTTTACAGGTGGCTGGTTGTCACATAGGGACTCAATAAAGTAGGAGGGAGACAAGAAATAAGGGAGGAATCTACAATTCTGTCAACTGCTAATGAAAGTGGCTGCCACTTACAGGTGGCCAAAAGCACAAACTGAGCTGTCCTGAGAAGTCTGTCAGGTTTTGCGTCACAAGTCATTATTTCCTTTGGTAACTTCTTCATGTTAAACAAAATAGAGCCAGATATTCTGCTGAGAAACAGAACATTCATCCTAAAGAATAGAAATTTCCCATTATGAAAACTGTAGTGACTGTCAGATTTCCTCCCCATTGAGCCTCTGATACTCAAGCACCTCAGCATGCATTTTAGGCATGCAAGTAACCCTGTGGGTTTCTGAAATAAGTATTTCATGTTGTGCTGCTTTGGGCTGCACCAAGATCTGCAGAACCACTGTTTATCAGCTAATTCATGGCTAAGTCGTTAGGAGGCAGTGTATATCTTTGAGTCCTGGAATAAAATATTGTCTTCCTTCTATATTTTTGTGCTTTGATACTTACATCATTCACAACTGGAAAAGTGAAAAATTATTGTCAGCACAGTATCGGATCCTCCTCCCATCTGTATCTGTAGGTGCCACATACCAGCCCTCTATATCTGATCCCCAACAACATTCAGCATTGATCCAAGAAGAACTTGCTATAGTACATTACAAAGTAAACAAGGTGAAATCCTATTCTGAAGAAAAGAACACAGAAACAAAGTGAAGGAGAACATGCTCAGTGCTCTGTTCATTTTGTGTCTGACAACTTCACAGTCAGCTACCAAGTGTAGTCCCACTTATTTCACTGAACTTAGATCAGTTTTGACTAGATAGGAATCCATGTTCTGAAAGAAGCAATCTCTTTCTTGCAGTGCACATCATGCACAATGTGATAATGCATAAAAACAAAACAATTTGTCTGGAAAACATAACAAGACCTACTGCTTTAATGCCAGTGACAGCAGGAAATTCATTGTCTCATCCGCTTCTGGCTGTGAAGCTCTGAGCAGGGTTATTTTATATGCCCCTATTCAGGCAACACGCAATTCTCTTGAATTGTATTTTATATTCATATTTAGACAGGTTTATCTTTGGTATAATCCCTCTGAAGTGGTTTCAGGTCACACTAAAATTGGTAGGAATTTACTTTTCTAGGAATGTAGTATGTAATTCATGCTGGCAATATTCTTACTAATGAAAGGAAGGAAAATATATTGTGGATATAATGGCCTTCTAGCAAGGCAGGCTTGCTGGGGGGAACAGGAGAAGCTGAGAGCTTTCCTCTGCCATCTGTGGGCTGTTGGGTTTGTGGCAGGGGAGTATTATATTGCCCACTTCACTGTCCCTGTACAGTCAGGGACACTTAGTCAGGATTAGTTTGGTGCAGTCACATAGCAAGGGAGCTGAATGTGCAAGTTTTTTTGTGGCAGACACACGTTTTCCTCTCACTTTCACTCCCTTTACTCTTTGGCAGAGAGCAGTGCTTAAGAGCAACAGCCACCCCACTCTGGGAGCCAAAGCTGCATTTAGCAAAATGTTCTCAGTTCTCCACTTTGTTGGGTTTCTGACTTTAGCTCCGTTTTGTAAACTATTACTCATTACTCTTCGTGTAGCTCCAGGAACAGAGTTTCTAGAAGTGCAATTTGGAAACAAATCCATATGTATCCATAAGCAATTAGATGATGATTAATCAGATGACGATTAATGTGTTGTTGCCTCTCACAATCTAAAAACATGCAAGTACAGCCTAACCTTCCTGCTCTGACAGTGGGAGACCCCTTCTCTTGCTGTCACAAAATGCAAATTTTGGCTGAATTTGACTAAAATAGACAGCTCTGGATTTCTGCTGGTCCTATTTTCTTGTCTTGAAGTGATATAATTTAGACAATTATAAATAAGACAAATTTAAACTCTTTGTCCAGCTGCTTCTTTTCTGCTTACTCTTCTGTGTATTTCTGTCCTGCTCCTTAGCAAGCTTAACAGCTATATTTTGAAAATCAATTCTTATGCCCATAATTCACAATATGACTCTTTTATACAGATTCTGGTTCTGCTGACTAAGACACTCTGAAGAGAGTGATAATTCTTCATTTAGTAGGACACTGGAATTGAAGTTTTCTAGGGTCTGCCTTGTATTATATGAGATTATTTTTTCATTTTTCAAAAAATTTCTTCCAGAATATTTTACCAAGGATTAAGTAAAACGTGCTACATCAACTATTCTTTCATCCGCAAAACTAAGCACTGCACAGGTCTATCCAAACAATGGCAAAAAATCCAATGTCTGATATGTGCTCAGCATCACTGCAACAGGGTATAACTTCTTCCTAATTTCAGCTTTTAACTCAGCAAATACCAGAAAACTGATGTTGGCTCCTTTAACATGTGCTAGCTATAGAGCTGGTCTAATTGTAACAAGCCTGATTAATAGAGCTATCATGTTGTTCCAGAGATGTTAAGATATTTATTACATATAAATGACTGAGGGTTTTTTTATGAAAATGTGATTCATAAAAGAACTATTAGTGGCACAAACAATACATATGCAAAATAATTGCTACTGGTTAATCTTTAGAGACACTTCACTGCTCCCATGAAACTTCTCTTGTGGATGAGATTTCTCTCATGCATTTCCTCCAGACAGCTCTTTAGGTGTCTGTCTCTCTCAGCTAACTGCAGAGATCCTGCACAACCGCCTATGAATTATGTAATTTTAAGGTTGCTAAAGTCAGGTGAGATGAGTCCAACGTGATGTCACTGTTCTTCCACTTTGAATAATGCAATGCTCAAGAGGTGCCCTATTCAAGCTAACAGGGTACAGGCAGAGCCTAAAAATTTACTATTTACATAGTATTTTAGTAATCTCAAAGCCCACACTTCCATTTTGCCTGGCTAGTGTTGTCTTACCCATCCTTGCCCATGTGTATTTCTTCAGACTTTACCATATTTTTCTGGTTAGTACTAAGAACCAACACATGCCCAGGTTCATAATCCCTCACATGCTACTGGGCCACAGTAGAATACCTTGCAGTAGAACAGTGGTTGGATTGCAGCTTTATTTACGTATAAAAGAATAGATTTAGAAGAGATGTTTGACCCGTTTGGGTCACTGGGTTGGACAGTAAAGAGGACTTATCCACAGTTGTATCCTGACATCACAGCAAGAAATCTGTGGGGCATGAGCACTTTCAGAGTAGGATCAGTCGTGTTTGTCGGGCTTCAAGGAAAAGTATGAGGTGAAAGGTTTGTCTCTAACTTAGAGAGGCCACGTTATACTCTGGCAGAGTGCCTACCTAGGCACTGAAGTACAGAGATGATGGATGACATTGCCATACATACTCTGTACCATATTAAAAAAAGCCATGCACTTTGCAGAGTGCATGGGATAGTCAGTGCTATGTTTGCACACTGTGTTCCATGGTAGCATAACAATTAATCTTTTATCTATGACTGAAAACTTTTCCAGCTTTTGATAGTATCTGGCAGTGAGTACAAAGGGAACATTGCTACACAGGCAGTCTGAGACGATCTCCAAGCCACAGCAATGAAAGGCTCAGATAACATGTACTGTTCCTCTTGGTATTTTTGATGCACGTATTGATTTTTAACAAGTCCCCCAAAACAATTATTTGAAATCCACAATAATTTCATAAATATGCTGTATTCTGTAGGATTGTCTTCTTTTTTTGCTGCAACGGCACTATATAAAGTGTATTTCTAGTCAGAGTAAGATAGCTGAGTCTATACAATCCTTACCTTACCTATATGATCAGTTCTTCAAGTTGTATAGAGGGAATACAAATCTTCTAAATTAATAGAACCATTAATCATCAGATGAAGAAAAGTAAGAGGGAATGTTGATCACAAAAACTGAAAATGTGTATGTTCAAATTGTAATGGGCTCTGTAAAAGTGTATTGACTGGAAATGCTGATAATCTAAGTATAAAGCAAATCAAATTATAGAGCTAGAAAAGGCAAAGGAAATTCAAGATAGACTTTTTAGACTATTTTAAAAGTCAGACTTGAAACATTTTTCATAAGTGTCTGTGTCACTATCTAAGAAAACATCAAATAATTTAAGTTTATGATCTTACCCTGTCGTTGTTACTTGGGCAAACATTCCAGTGACTCCCATGTGGCTAATGTTTGAGGGAAGGCCAAAGGAACTAGTCCAAAACCTGACGGGTGATTAGGAGTGACCGTCTGAGCCTTAGCATCCAGGGTGTCTCCAGCAGGAACGTGACTGTGGCTGGGGATACACGGACACAGCACACACCTGCGGCTCCAGGCATCCGTCAGAGCCGAGCAGTGCTGAAGCCCCACTGTCCCCCCACCACAGTAAAAGGACATGCAGAAGAGCATGAGCCTGGAGAGCCATCCAAATGGCAGGGCTCTTGGGAAGGATGCCAGAGCCACCTGTGGCACAGGAACCAGCACCAGAGGCACCTGTGTAGAGGTCAAAACCACATCAGATTATTTAAACAGAGAACTCTGCAGCCCTTTTAAATTAAACTGGACACATGGGACCAGTGCCAAAATGCTTCTGCGGCTGCTTGTCTCTGTGCCTGCATGCTGTGCAGACCCTGAGAAGAATGAGCAATGCTCCTGCGTCTCCACATCAGGATTCCACTGGTGTGGAGGTTGGGCAAGACTCTTCCACCCCTCTGCACAAACGCAGCAGTGGGTTGGGACTCTTGGCATGTCCAGCACCCAGGCTCTGGTTTATACACTACTGGCTGCCCTTTACCTACGCAGTATTTTTAACTCATTATTTCCCATGGTATCTGAAACCCTGCACACTTCCTTCAGGTCTGGCAGCACCTGAAGTTATTTTCTCTTCGATAAGCAGCTTTCAACAGACTCTTTATATGGATTATTATCACATAAATAATTGCATCTGAATGAAGGCTGAGATATATGCTCTAGTGCATTCATTCAAGGCAAAAGGAGACAGATAAGCAACACGCGTACCACCAGATAAGTCTCAGAAAAAAAAAAAACAAAAAACAAACCAGCAAGATGTATACTAATTGCACTGGTTGAAAATTGTTTGGATTTTATTACAAAGACATTTTATTTCCAAACAAAGAAATTCTTTTAAATGGGTTTTTAAATGCATAATATGCTTATGTTAAAATAATTATTACTGCAATTTATCATCAGAGAGGGCTTCAAAATACTGTGATGAAACTGGAAACTGGTTCCGCCATCCTGAGAGCAACCGAACTTGGTCCAACTACACCCTGTGCAACTCCTTCACCTCTGAAAAACTGAAGGTATGCTAAAGAGACAGTGGTTGTTTGGCAATGGTTTTGGGTTGGGCTAGCAATAAGACACGTGAGAGAGACCAGAACAGCCCTATCTTTCAACTTTATTTGTTGCACAAGAGTTAAATGCATTGTTCTTGTGATTTTAGCTTATTCAAATTATATGATGAGTGCTCAAACTTAAATATAGGTTTCCTATGGGGTATATAATTTAGTGGTAAATCATGTGACAAGTTTTGCAGTATTTTTCAAATGCATTTTTAATGCCTATGATTTTCCTTGATAGACCAACAGTTATAAAACAATTTTTTAGAGTCTCAATTTTCCTTTCTGTAACAATAATTTTCCAAGATGTTGATGTCTTCTCTGCAGGGCTGGTAATATTAATGTAAGTTAAAATTATTTTTCTTAAGCAAAGAATATCACTTTGTACTCACTCTCTTTGAAAAGAAATATTTATGAAGGTAGCATTAATCTGGAAAATCTTACAACCGTGAACACATTTAGCTTTGAGCTTCACCAAAGTCATTGAGACGATTTACAACAATGAATGAAGCATTTGCATCAATTTTTCCAAAATCAAGTTGCTAAGCTGAAAGAGAAGAACTAAATATAAAAGCACCAAAAGAAATAAGGAGAGAGAAATCTGAGAAAAGCTTAAAAAAATTAAGTTAGGGAAGCTCATGAAAATAATTCTATTTCTCAAATGCGAGTGGAGCTCCAGGAAAATCTGATTACAGATTTGTGACAGAATAATTTGTGAGTCTTTGGAATAGTGAGAGGAAAAGATTCAAGAAGTGATTTTATTTGGCGTTTGTGTTGGAGGATCTTTTTTCTGCAGCCATAAAGCAGTATGTAGTTATATATCGTAGTGATTCAGCCCAAAGGGCCTTGGAAAAGTCTAGTGGACTAAGCAGGAGGTGAATTCTAAAGGTCTTTGCAGTGTGAGGAACCATCATGGTAAAATGGGGGTCACCTATGTGACAAGGCAAGAATAATAGTAGAAATATGAGCTTACAAAGGCATTAAAAAAAAGCACCATAAAAATATAATTTTTCCAGATGTTGGCACAAGTAAGGAGGCAAAAAATGTAGTTCTGTTACCTACTATCCATGCCTTCCAGAAGAGGAATTTTAAACATCATTCACGCAGAGAACAAATCGAATGCAAAGCAAAATTATATGCACATCATAATTCTTCTGAAATGAAAATGGTGGAAAATGCAGAAAGAATCTATCTTTACAGAAATGCCAAGTTAGATTACGATCTTTAAACCAAGTCTTCAAAAAACAGAAGTGCGCTTCATTTGTAGACTATTTTCACATACCTACACATAATACAATTAACTGAGTAGAAGATATTCTTAGATAATTCTCTTTCCTCAAGTGAAGAATTCTAGGGAACAAGGAAGAATATTCCAGTTTTTTAAACCCAGGATGAAAAATCTGAATAAACCAAAAATTTAGTGAGTCAGCATGTTATAAGTCAAATGTGTCAGGACATGACAGGTTGCCAGTTCAAGGAATGCAGAAATTAGTAAAAGTGTTCATTATTTGTTTGAAATTAACTGAAAATACCAGCATGCTACACTTTTGAGAGAGAGACCAATTAAAAAAATATAGAATTTCTTGCCAGTTCTTAAAAATGTAATGATCGACCAAATGCTTTGTCAGCTGACAGTTCAGTCTGTTCTGATCTGCCATCACTGTTATATTTGGAAGGCATTTTTAAGCATTTGTCATAGTAAGTTTACATAGAGTAAACATGTAGTAAGTTTACATGGAGCAAAAACGCAGTTGCTGAGTCCCAAAATATACAGTTCATTTAGCAGTTGAAAACCGAAAGTTAGATTGAATAACCTCTTGAATAAGTCTTCTGTGGTGCATGTAGCTATCTGGAGGTCTTTCCTACTTGTAGCTGTTTCAGGCTATGGCTTGTATAAAGGACAGGCAGAAAAACAATATTTTTGAACAGGTCATCTGTAAATTAGATTCAGGCTTTAAGAATATATCCATTTAATGTCATGAAAAAACACAGCAACCATGAAGGGGAAGAAATGTGACATGGACACAGGTGAAAACCTCTCCCACTACTCTGTATTCAGAAAGTTGTCTCCTCTATACTCGAATCTGCCCTCTCTGCAATTGCTGGTGCTCTCAGAACAAGTTGTCAAGCATTTGTGCTCACTAGCAATGTAGTGGTTAGTCTTTGTGAAGGAAAACTGGGAGACCCAGGGTATTTGGATTTAATATGCATAGTTTTCCATAACTTGGTGAGTGGTATTTACACTCAGATCATGTCACTTCTACATGATCAGACCAGCGCAAATATGACTTTGTTTTAAATCTGGATCAGGCCACCACCTGGATCAGGCCACTTAGGTTAATGTATGCAGAAGCTTATTTCAAAGTTGTAAAATGACTGGAGACCAAATTAGATAAGAAGATGTGCACCTTTACTAGGAGGAATGGCTTTCTTTTCTGAATTGTGTTCGTATTTGTTCCCAAGTGAAAGTTTAAAATTACTTGGAAACACCAAAAAGAGGAGAGTTGCAAAACTTTGGACTACAGAAAGCAATTCATCTAATCACTGAAAAAAGGAAAATTGCTCATGCATAGTAAAAGAAAAACAAATGAAGTAGAGCTGACAAGAAAATAAACCCAGCAGAGGAACTAAGATCTCCAGGTTTTTTTCAGAACAGGCTGAAACTATGTCAGTGCTTTCGGAAAAGAGGCAGTGGCAAAGCCTGGCATGACATTTAGCCCCCTGCACTCCTCTGATGGATGGCTGATGCTTAAGGGCTTGGCTGAGACAAAATTGTGACATTTAAATACCTCAACATTCTGAAGCCCAGGTGGTGTCCTGCAATTTTGTTTCACAACTGACATAAAAGATATGGATCAGCCTGTCTTAGATTTCACTGGCACAAATCACAGTGAAAGCCCGATTATCTGTCCGTGGGTACTGGATTCACAGCACTGTCAGACCACCTAGTTTCCCAGTACCAAGGCTCACACTAACATGAACCAGAATTTGTCTCAGGGTGTGTTGTTCCTGACTGCAACTCATGGAAGTCGAAGATAATTTTGACCTCACCTGCTGCTTTCATGACTCTGAAAGCCTTGTTCATAAGCCCCCTCTGAGTTTTCCTCTCCAAAGAGGAGAATCCCAGCAGTTGTACCCACAGAAACTCTACCTCAGCTATTTTAGTTGCCTTCTTTGCACCTTTCCTTACTCTGCCATGTCCATAGTGGAAACTAGAAACACACATACATTCAAGTTTAGTGGTGTAAATATTAAACAGACACATGTTGATGTGCTACCGTCAGTGCCTTTTTTGATCACAAACAATATTTTGCTGGCTTTTTGGATATCATTACACAGTAAGCCAATGATTCAGAGGATTGGTCTGATTGGTCTGATTGGTCTGGGTGAGTCCAAGATCTCCTTCCTCAGTTTGGTTTCCAGTTCTGAGTTCAGCATTGTGTAGACAGGATTTAGACCACTTGACCCAGGTCTATCAGCCCACTTTTTTCTGTATTAAAGCTCATATGGCATCTTCTTGTCCCCTCAGTTAAATGAGAACCTTTGTGAGTGCCTCACTATTATCTGGAAGACCTAAGCATCACCTGGAAATTTAGAGGTGTCTCTGCATCAGGTCATTGATGAATACGTTGAACAAAAACTCAGCCCTAATGTGAGTCCTGTGAGTCAGTTAACTACTGACTCATCTCCAAAAGTGACCATTAAGCTGTTGTTTAAGCTGCTCTCAACCCATAAAATTTTCTACTGATCCTGCAGCAACCTATTTTCTTTAACAGTTTTTTTTTTATGTGTGTGAAAACTTGTCATATTGAAATTGCATATTGAAAAACTGCATATTGAAAATCTGAATGTGCTATGTCCACTGTGCTCTTCTTGAGCTTGGGAAAGTTAGTGACACATAGTGTGAGCAGGGATCTCACCAGTTACTTCTGTATACCAGGAACAGATCAGCACATGTAAGAAACACTTATCTTTAGACCATGAGTCATGCTATTTAATAGATTGCTGATATTAAAAATATATAGAAAAATAATATTTGAAAGAAAAAATATTACAAAATGGGAGGTTGGTTTTTTAGATTCTTCCTTACCGAGAAAATAAACCAAGTGCCTGCAAATAGTTCATGTTTGCCTTTTCTTTTTGTTAAATTGCAGATGGCGTTCATACTTTATTATATGGCGATTGTTGGCCATGCTTTGTCTATAACATCCCTGTTGATTTCCTTGGCAATTTTCTTCTATTTCAAGTAAGTGTTTCTTACAAACACTGTCTCTTCTTTCCCTGAGATTCTTGAGCGGTAACCAAAGGAAAGCTTGGAAGGTGACATGGTAGTGAGAAGCAGCCCTTCTGAGTACCTTTTTATATAATCCTTATAAATAAAGTCAGAGCACAGGCTCCTCTCACCGGTGGGATATCTCCCAGTGGTGTGTAGCCAAGACCATGCTGTTATGTTTGTCAAGACTGGTGTGAAAGTGCAGCCCACAGGGAAATGGTGTAATTGGGGATGCACCAAGGCCTTTCATTTACCTGTTGCCTTTTGTTCCCTGAAGAGCATGCCCAGACCTTGCCAAGTGCAGTGACTGCATGGGGCAGTGACTTGGAACTCCAAGCTCCTAAAAACAGGAATACCTGCATTTGAGGATGAAGGACTGAGCTATTGACCTGAGTAGGTGCTTACGGGACTTACATTCTCATTCTACTAAGAATGAATCTGACACTAGTGTGCAACCTGTTATCTTCATTAAAAGGAAAAACAGTGATGTGATGTATCATAATTTTAAAGGAGACTAAACTGATATTCACTGAAAGTACTACAGCTACTGTATGGCAGCTTGACTAGAACATTTAAATCTTGTTCTTTAGTGAACCTGTCTACCGTCAATTAGATGTCTGTGCCTCAGCTGTCAGACAGGAAGAGTAGTAAAAGATCAAGCTTCCAACATCACCACCACCAAGAATAAGTCTAGGAAACATAGGAAAATTAAATGGTTGGACTTTTCATAGATTCTAAGAGTCTGCAAGATTGCAAACTCAAAATAGGTGGATCCAAAATACAGGTTGTGAATTCTGGTAATTTCCAAAGAGGCAATTTGATGAGTGCCTGTGATAACATGTCTTAATCAGATACAGAGAGAGCTAGAAACTACCCAATGAACTGATGAGTTCCCTTCCCATCTAAGTAGATAAAGAGCACAAAACCATAGCCACAGTAATGTTTTGAGAAAACTGGAAAGAGCACAATTTAATCTGATTTGGAACTCTGTACCCTGGCTTGAGTTCTTTGGGGCAGTAAAGACAGGATCTGGTCAAATTAGCTGTGGTAAATGGACCAGAAAGGTGACTCCTTGCAGCAAGCAAGGCAGGGTCAGCCTGTCTGACTCACTCTGAGCTCTGAGTCATGGACAATGCATGATCTTGACTGGTCCCAGGCTGCACTGGTCTTCACAGCAGCCTTCCAGAGCATAACACACATCCTCCTCTCTTTCCTCCTCCACTTCTCCTTCCCCTTCCATGACTAAGCCATGATACAAAGGTTAGAGGAAGAAGTGAGAAAGGAATTAAACCAAAGTGCTTCATAATGGGAGGACAAAGAGGAAACCAAACTACAATCACAAGAAAGTGAGAATGAAGCTGTGTGAGAGCAGAGCTCATGTCACCTTCAGCTGTTTTCTATCATCTGGCTATGACAGCAATAGATTATTTGACCTTCAACAGAAAGGAAGCTGTCAATCAGACAGTCAATCAGATAGCAAGAGATGACTTCAGGACTGTATAATAGCCTTTGACTGTAGAGGCAGCAACAAACAGCTTTCAGGGATTGCTGTTTCCCACATATAAGTTTGCTGGCAGAGATTTATTTTCAGTTCAGTTCAATTCATGGTGATCTGACATCACAGATGTTGTAGTACTTTCAGAAGGGAATACTGAATTAGTAGTGATGAGCATCGCTAAGCAATACTAACTCATAACAGGAGAGAGTATTCATAAAACGGAGTGTCTAACAGCTACATGTATCATCACATTATTGCAATATTTCTATAATTGCAAACTGAGACCCCATTGTCTTATTTAACAAAACACAAAAGAAAAGAGGTACTCCTAGCTCCAAATCACTTCCAAATGAATTATTAAAACAAAGACATTTGAATAAAGACAGATGGGGAGTACAACAAACCTAGATTTGCCAGAATAATAGATGCTGCGTTATGAATGCACCTGCAGTCTAATTGCTGCCAAGGCTTTTAAAAGGATTTGAAGGATAATGGATGGAAGGATAATTTGTGAAATTTTTTTGGACTTTTCCCCAGGAGTAAAGGAGAACATGGTACAAAGCATGAGAATAGTTTGAAAACTAAACTACGGGGTAGGAGAAGAAAATAAGTGGCTGGGGGTGAAAATCGGTATACATCGTGTATAAATCTCATAAATCTCAGTGTTCATGAATGAGAAAAAACAACAGATTCACAGTTCTATGAGGAAAATATTCTAATTGTAATAGGGAAGTGGAGATAGGAACTCTAAAGTAAGGGCGCCTGTGAGTAGGTAAGAGAACCTATCTCTGTCGAAGGGAATGTAGGAGACAGAATCAATGTGAAACACATGGGAGCAACAGAAAACGTAGGAGACTCTGAAACTCTAAAGGGACAATGGATAGAGGCTTGGAGACAGAAAAAATCACAGGTTTTAGACATGGATAAAATTATGACTTAGTTATGCCTTCTTGCATACTGATTTACCAGAATCACACAGAACGAGACAATAAGCTGAGTTGAAAGGGACCCTCAAGGATCATCAAATCCAGCTCCTATCCCTGCACAGCACCATCCTCAAGAGTCATACCATGTGCCCAAGAGTGAAGCAGAGCAGGAAGAATACAGAAAGATGGTGGGGACAATGCCATCGAGCCTTCAAAAACATCACAAAGGAATGATTAATGACAGGAAGAGGGCCAGGAAGAGAGCTAAGACAGGTGAGAGAAGGAGAAGATTGCAGATTGTCAAAACCAGCAGAAAGGATGAATCAAGTAAAGGTTTGGTTCGGCTTTCTCCTCTTGGTGTGGACCAAGTCAGGCAGATGCTGATGCCATCGTGATGGCAAATGCTAAAGGTCAAATTAGAAAGTGAGAGTATGGAAATACACACTTAATGGTACAGGTGGGTCTTTAACATGACAGGTAGAATCAAGGAAAAAAACATAGGGAATACCGAAGGAAAAGGAGGAGAGAGTAAAACTAGGAGAGTAAGGCAGGCAGGGAAAGGAGCCTGGACAGCAGACAAAGGCAACATGCCATGAAGGACAATCTAATTTAATAATAAGGCTGCCAAAAGTCGAGCAGAGCAATGAGGAAGGACAGGAATGGGAGTTGAGACACATATACCTTGCTGAGATTATCACAAAAGACTCTCTCTACCTGTAGCCACATAGAAAGGCAGCTGGAGAGACAAGTGTCTGCATTTCTCTGGCCAGGAGCTGAAGAGACTGTTCCCAGTAATAAGGAAATCTTTATTTCTTGGGAACAGGATTGATGTCACACCAGTCCCGTTCCCATGGCTGAAAAGGAAAGACAGACAGTGATAACCATGTCATAGTGTCCAAAGAAAAGTGGGGTTAAGTAGCATAGGCAAAGTATTGTGATGGAGGATGGGGAGAAAGGAAGACTCAGGACTGAATAAATATCACAAGAACTTAGGAGCAGAAAAGGAACGTCAGACTAGCTTTGTGGTGGGGACAAATACAAATGGAATAAGCACAACAAAATAGTGTAGCAAAAACAGCTCCAAAGAATGGACCATTTTGTGCAATACCCTGTCCCACAGTGAATCAAACTGAAAGTTCATGCACCCAGCCCCATATCTGGTGCTCAATATTTGCCAATAGCTGATGCTAAAGGAAGACTATAAAATCAGGGCAAGTGTACAGAGATACTCTCATTCCTAGCCACCAGGACCTGCATCTCATGGACATCCTGAACCAAAGAAGGTGTCTTGATAAATAAGGAGGTCAAAGAAAGTGATAAGCATCACAAGATGCTGATAACCATAACCAGAAAGATGACCTCAAGCTGAAAGAAGAATTCCATGCAATGGCTCAGAAAGTAGGTGTAAGGAAAACAAAGAATAAGTGGCAGGTGACCAAGGAGCTAAAGAAGGGAAATAAACAAATAAATAAATAAATACATCAAGCAAAGTAAGCAGAAAAGGGTTCAGTTGGTTAGATTAGTACTCTGTTTTAAAGAAAGTGTATTCTGCATTGGCCTCCACACACAGAGGATCAGAAAGCCACAGCCTGTGCTCCATTCCAGACTGCAAAATACTCCTAGTGCTGAGTGGGAAGCTTACCTCAGCAAGACAGCAGTATTTCTTAGCTACTCTTTACCTGTCAGTTTTGACTGCTTGCTCTTAGTGACCACTGGACATCACAGCACTACCTAACAACTCCATGGTTGCCTTTCTGCAATCACCCTCTGTCAGCCTGCAGAGCTCTGGGGCATGGAGTGCTGCAGGGGTCATCTTCTCTGCCTCAGTGGTGTATGAAGAGGTGACATGAGGATTTGGGCATGAATTAGAAAAAGGAGATGGTTTAGGTCTGAAACTGCAGTCAGAATTTGGTTTCACAAAAATTCTGCTAAATTCTCTTGTGAAGCTCTGCTACCCACAACAACATAAAACCTACCCTCCCCAAAATCAGTCATTTCAAGAGATTTCTGCTCCTTCTGAGCAGGAAAACAACCTCCTCTGGTCCGGGATCTCAGCTGGAGTTAGAAATATGCAGGATACCAACCCAAATCCCCCTGTAATTTAAGGAGATTCCTACCCAAAGTTCCCATCCTGTCTCACCACTAATTCCTGAAGTAGAAAATAATTTTCATCTGAGTAGTTGAGAAATTGAGTCTCCAGGGAACAGTTTCTTATAAAGCAGTATTCCTGATGCTCATTACTTGTATCATGCACATCTAATAATTCTCAGGGTTCTGCTTCACCGCTTAATATCTCGATTACCATGAAATAAAGAAAGGCATCAAGACCTAAGAATGTAGCCAGATAGGTCTTTACAATGGTCTAAAAAGCATGTGGTGCTAAACAGGTGTAAAAACAAACCCAAAAATTTGTCAGAGGTTATGGCTGCAATGCAAGGCATGTAGTTTCCAATTATGCCTTGCCAAAAGACATTCTTGAGAGACTGTTGCCAGAAAGAGCTTGTTAAAGTGACACCGGAAGAAAAATACTAATTTACGACATGTGCTACATATTTTTCAGGAGCCTCAGCTGTCAAAGGATAACGCTGCATAAGAATTTGTTTTTTTCCTATGTGCTGAACTCCATGTTTACAATTGCCCACCTCATTGCTGTCGTCCCTAACCCGGGCCTTGTAAAAAGGGATCCTGTAAGTACTGCATGACTCCTCTCCATCTCAACACCCAAGTAACATCCCTATGGCCATGCCAAAACCAAGAATTTCCATTCATCAGCTAATGATAGCCATCTGAGAAAACACGCACAGAGGGTGCAGATTCTGAGAATTTCACTCAACCTTGCTCAGATCTCTCACCAAGCAATAAAAATCTTTGAATCTTGTACAAGCCCCAGACTTGCTCCCACCGACCCATCCATACAACTACATGTCAGATCCCCACTGCTCCCAGCACTACCTACCTGATTATTCCCAACAAAGCCCCTGAGGGAACAGGTGCCTTTGGTGACTGCCTGTCCTTCTTCACAAGCACACACACCAGGGAGGGACAGGATGGAGAAAGAGATGGCTTTTTTCGAAATAACACACAAAAAGATCTGTTTGCTGCATTTTTTTTCTTGGGAGGTGGTAAATCAAAGCATTAGTTTCCTTCACTGCTCTTAGGTAGTGATAAAAATTGTGCCAACCCCTCAGCTGATAAATAGCAGATTACGATAAAATATCCTCTTAAATGTATGGCAGATCTCAGTCACCCAGCTCCGATTTTGCTCCCTAACTAAACAATCACATTGTGCTCAGTCATTACAGCAGCCCCAGCCAATGTGAAATTAATGCAAATGTGGGAATCTTGAGTTTCATTTTAACACTGATCAGCTTGTAGTCTAATAAGATCATTCAATTATGATTCAACCATTTATCTGCTTCTAATTTCATGAACGCAATTAAACATTAGCACCTGATATTATCTGATCACATGTGTGTCTCTCAAATGTGTGCTGATTAAGTAAGTTAATTAAAGCAGAAAATATATAGCCTAAAGAAAACATCACCAGTCTCAGGGACCATCTGGAGACTAAAAAACAGGAGAGCAGAAGAATTTAAAAATCACACATTTTGTTTCTCCTCATTGCATAGCATCAAGCGTACATAGCTGTTGCAAGAGATGCAATGAAAATACGTTTGATATTTGAAGATAAAAAGCTGGCAGATATCAGGCACACAAACTGAAGTAAAATCATTACCTCAGGGTTAAGAATGATATCTTCTGACAGCACAAATAAATTATTTGGAGTGCTTTAAACTAAAAGTTGAGGCTTTGGGAAGGAGTCTCATGCTCTTAGATTTCATTAAAAAACTGTATCTAGGGCCTTTTGGCTAGACCTTTACTTGGAGTGAAATCTTGACGCCAGTGAAGTCAATGACAAAGCTCTCAGAGGCTCCCATAGAGCCACATAGCCACAGAACAGGTGCCAGCCCACTGAGCATCACCTGATGAAAGCCCCAACCTCCATTGCTATGGCACAGACATTATGAAAGTGACATCCGTGGTTACCTTTGGAGACCATGGAGCCCCAGAGCAGTGCAGAGGTTCATGTACCATAGTCAGATTTCAGGTCTCTGGTCAGAATACAAAGAGGAGCCTTAGTGTTCAATATAGTCATGGAAATCATCCAAGCAGTGTCCTGTTAACAAACCAGGCTGCAGCAATGGGCTAATATGATGCTTTAATGAGCAAAGCCCTTGTTTTGCAATTTCTTCTTCCAAATGAACTTTGCATGTCTTTCACTCAGCAGTGAAATGCTGTCTATAGACAAGGTACAAAAACTTGGGGCCAGAAGATGTGAGGTCTCTCACTTTTGTTCACTCCCATCAAGTATGGGACAAGGGTACACTCACCGCTTGATCTTGCCTCCAGATTTCCCTTCCTTAAAAAAAAAATTGAAAAAAAAGGAGGTGAGGTGACCTGCTAATATGTTCAGTCTCCCAGCATTACTAGAAAGTGTATCTTGTTATCTTAGTAACATAATAAATCAGTAAATACACGATTGGGAAAAGAAAATGAACAGACAGAAGCAAGTTTTCAGCTTGTGATGAAATTACATAAAATGTCTATATGAGTATAAAAAGACTTAAAGGATCTGTGTTTGAAATGTCAAAAAAATTCTCATAATATTTTTATGTTGATGCCTATTAACTGAGCAAATGAAAGCTTTATAGCTTGGTTTTTTTCTATTCCTACTGCACCCTCTATTTTAATAAATCCATTTGAAGACTACTGTTTCTGATTTCCTTTAGTTTTTCCACCCGAGCATCTTTGGAGCTTGACAGGCTCATGTATGTATGGCTCTCACCTTTATTACATGCAGAAATACTGAAGTGTGTAGACGGACTTTCAAACAATCACAGACACCACTCATGTAACAGCCATATACAGAGATGAAGTTGATGGTATTTATTCTGCCAAATAATAAATGTGCTTCCACCCCAATAGTTCCTGCTTTTTTTTTTTCTGCCTGAAGTTTCACAATAGATTTTAAATATGAAATGCCATGGGAAAATACTTTCAGTGATGCATAATTTATGAGGATATCAACAAATCCATATGACTTTGAAAGAAGAAAGAGTGTTCTCTTAAATAACAAGGAAAAAAGTCAGGAGGAGCAAGAGAAGAAATTCCTCCCTAACACCAAGATACCCACATTCTCTCTGTGACCCAGACAGAAACGATGTGAGACAATCCAAAGCATCATTTACATGAGGAGAATCTGTACCACATCCTTACTCACATAGAGTTTGCTGCTAAGAGTTAAATCCTTCGATGATCATTCTACTCATGTAAAATGGTAAGTCAAGGCACTTTTTTTATAATCTTAATTTGCTCATTTACTTCACGTTTGCTTGATGTTATAATTTTTTCTCTCTCTGTCTCTCTCTCTGTTGGATTTATCTGGATCTGAAATCAGGAAAAGAAAGATGTGAGTCCAGGTGGCCATACAAGAAATGAAGAAGGAATGGACAAGGTTCAGAGACATTTAAACAAAAATAAACAGGACACATGTATGAAGAAGTATTTACATATACTGAAAATTTTGAATGTTTTATCTGAACTAGGAATTTCATTAATTACGCTGTTACTGGAACAGCTTTTATAGGAAGAGTTATCATCTATCACCTTCTTAAATGAGACTGACCCACAGTAGAAGGGTGATCTGTGAACAGCACATTATGTTCTCCATTAAAACCTCCAGAAATATAAATAAAAGTCTTGCTGCCAAATCTATTAATGTAGTCTTACATATCAGATTTGTATTTTTCATTTTCTGTATTCCACAAGACTTGTAAGTTTAATACTCAGTACTGATGGGGGTAAAGGAAGATACAACTAATGACCGAAGGGGCAGCTTCGCCAATGAGAAACTGAGCAATTTGTCAGCTCCATAGGCGCCAATATAAATATGCTTTTAGGTGGGACTAAGTTTGGTCACAGATTAGTAATGTCGCAGTCATAAGAACCTCTTCCACAAAAGCTTTAAGAGATCTTACTGTATTTTTTTCACTTTCCTGTTCTAGTGGAGGTATCTGTTTTATTCTATATGCAGGTTCTTCTGTAGCCTCTTCACCTTTTATGTAGTAGTTTCACCCTTGCTTCTGGCATTGTCTGGTATGAAAGTTTATATTTCAATTACAGTTTTATAGAGGCCATAGCAAGGTCCACTGGTAGTTCCTAGGAACTATATGTGGGCAATCATGTTTGGCCACGTTACAAAGAGAGTAAGGACCCAGAATCCCTTTAGGCACACTCCAATCTCACTGCCAAGTCCCATGTCATTGCCACAGAGCTTCTTTATGCCTTAATGCGTAAACAATCTGTACAACCTCTTACAGTTCAGTAGCAGAGCTGGTAAGGAAGAAGTCAAAGCAATCCCTGTTTTATTACATGCAGCGTGATTTCATTTCCTCCTGGCAACATCTGTAACTAACTCAGCATTTGAACATGGCGGGTGAAAGCACAGACTCTGTTCTTGCCTCCTCGTGTAGATGTAGACATATTTTAAAGCTCTTGAGCTAGTTTACCACTCTAGCTGATGGTGCAACATGCACTCTGTGTCTCTGGCAGGAGCACATAGTCCCTTTCCCTTCACAAGCATTTCATTAATGTTGCTATCACCGTGGGCATGAAGTGGGATGACAAAGGGCACTTGGTTATCTGTCCTGCCCAAAACCCATCTCCTGGAAGAAGCAAGTCTTCTAACCAGCAAGCTACTTCCCATTCTTCATTATTATTTAGACCAAGAGAGCACAAAGGCTGGTGGCCACCAACCTTAGTCTTTGAAGCAAGGCCATGGTAGTAGCAATACTAAAAAATCTAGCATCCTCATGGACACTAGAACACTATAAATAATCTCTCCATTGACAAATTCAAGTGAAAACCATGACTGCCCAGGTGTGTTAGGTTTTCCTCCCTATCACAGTTACAGCAAAAAAGTAGAAATAAAACACTGAGTTGTGTGGGCAGATGAGGAGCGTATAAAGAGTAGTTACTGTGATTTATGTGGTTCCAATATTGGTGACTTCCCCCATTCCCAAAGGAATAGCGAGGCAATGTGAGCCAAGAAAACAAAGGAGATTCACAGAGTTTCAGAAACAGTGACAATTTTAGGATTTTCTACTATATAATTGTTACCTTCTTGTCTCTTGTTGCTTTCAGTTCCCGCTGATCTAGCATGGCAGAGTCTGGGAGTTTTAAAACATATTTTTCTCAAATGTGGTGCTCATAGTAGATACCAGTGAAGATAAACGGCAAAACTGCTGCTCCATGTGACTTGTTTTCTGTAGTTGTCCCAGCAGTGCCCTCATGGAGCACACCTCCCTGGAAACAGCAAAGGTGAACCTCCACAAAGGAAAGGGGTGCTTCAATCTTCTGAGTTGTTTCATGTATTATACTTTGGGTAGACCTTCAGAAGGGGCCATTCTTGTTAAATAATTTGATTCTTTTTTAATGTGACTATTTCCAGGGCTTTCCTGTCACTCTCAAAGCACCTGCAAAGTCTTTTATCTTAGTACATCTGTTCCTCCATCCTGCTTCCATTAGATTACTTATAGGAGTCTCTGCAGCCAGTTTAGCCACAGAGAGGTGACACAAAGCCCGGGCAATTGGGACATCAGTAGAATGAAATTGAGAACAGGAAGATTCGTCATTAATGTTGAGAGTTAGAGATAAGTTGTCCCCACCAAGAAGAACTTCCGAATTGGACAAAGCACCACATAACATTTCTGAGGTTCACAGTTGTGGTAGCTGAGCCTGAGAGATGCAAGCAAGTGCAGTTCCTGATGTTCATGTATCTATGGAGGGGTGACCACAGGAGGTGACGGGGAAAGGAAATTCCCACTCTATCTACCTATGCCCTCATCCACAAAGCAAAACTGACACATGGAGAGGACAGGCACCCCTGCTGGTATTGCACTCCTCTGGTATCAGCAGAATTGCACTTCTCAGAGTATAATTCTTTGCCCAACAGCATTTGCAATCTAGACTCTCCCTTAGTGGACCTGTCCAGCCCTGCTAAGCTGCAGGGATATGGAAAATGGAGCAGTAGTGTACAGGATGCACAGGAACGGGGTATCTTGGTCTCCAGCTCTGGCACCCAGGCACAGCCAGTGTGGAATCACTGACAGTGTCCTGTGCATGTGAGCAGATGGCAGTGTGACCTTCCTTGGAGGCAGGAAATGACTGTCACTTCGATTCAGGAAAATGCGTTCATCTTTAAGAGTTGGAATTTGTTTTATGCTGGTGAATCACTTGCAAATGAAGTCTTTGCAAGCAGTAAGCTCATGGGTCATAGCCAGCACCAGGGCTGTGCTGCACCAGTTTCACCCTCACTGAAATCACTGGGTTGCGCTGGTTAACATTGTGGTAATACAAATGTAAATCAGAATCTCTTCCTCCGCCCTAGGAAAGATCAAGTCTCCCCCCTCCCACCAGGTTCAGTAAGATTAATGTAGAGTAAGGCAGGTTGTGAATTCAGAACCAGCCATATCCAAAGAATTCTCACAAATTTTTGGGCTGAAAGAACATCTCCATTCATTTTAAGGCAGACCTTTCAGTGTCTAAATGGCACGAAGCAGAACAGTAATTCCCTTCATTTTTCCCAAGGTCTTTATATTCTTGTTTATATTCTCAAAACTCTCAGAGTAATGAAGGAAACAAAGGACCATGTAATCCTGGTGGTGTCAGATTGACTGATCCAATGTGACATGCCATGCCCAGAATATGAAGTATGGATGATTAAAGGACATTCATAACATTCATAAATGACATTTCTGTGAAGACCATTTGTGGTTTATGTGGAACAACTGAATCTGGGCTGCAAAGTAGTCACCAGCTCTGAGAAAGATCTAAGCTCTCTCAATACCATTATGGTTGCTTTCTCAGAGGGAAGTCTCCGTCATATTAACACCTGCCATCAGGAGGGGAAAAAAAGAGGTTTAAGAGTCTAAGAAAAAGTATTTATTTTGGGACTGTTTCCTTGTCTTACTTTCCTCAGTGATTTTTCTGTCTACATTTCAGTTGCTTGCTCTTCTTTTAAAGCAGTATCTACTAATAAGCACAGATTTCTCAAAAATATTGCAGCATCACAAAGGGAGAGATGATAGCTTTCATGTAGCCCAGTCCCAAGGTTTTCATGTCAAAATAATTCAGACTCTATCAGATCCTGTGGATGGCATTTTGGCACTGTGATCCCTACATGCAGCCTCTTACTTAGGAGCTGGAGTGCCATTTCCTCCAGAAATGAGTTTCCAGAAAGGACCTTGGAATAAAAAATGCATTGTTGTCCAGAAGCTGAAAGCAGCAGATCCTGGGGCTCATTCCCAGGCTTTCTGGCTGAGTCTTTTCTGCTCACTCGTATACTCAGCACAAGTCCAAACTTCAGATTTAAATGTCTCTGTGAATAGTCAGAATTAACCTGTTATTCTGCCTAAGCATTATGTACCTGCACCATCTCTGGACCCTGAAGCTCTGCCATTGTGGCAGGGAGAAGTGAGCACTCCCAGCACAGTTGTTCCCAAAATCAGTAGAATTTCAGCATCCCAGTTCTTGCTGTCAGCAGATGCAGTTCTCTTGTTTAGTCACAGTGGGCATTTGCAGCCATGAGGCTGTCGAAGTAAAGCACACACTGGCTTTATGCAAAATGAGTGAATCCCTTTCAGATTTGCAAAAATTCATTACGTGCCTCCAGAACTGCTGCCCAAGAAAGGTGTACTTACTTTATCCTCAGGTCTTAGCTGTAGCAGTCTCTGAAAGGCTATTAGTCTTCCACAGTGTGGAACCGTGTTTGACTTAGATGTCTTAGGGAGGATTTTTTTCATTTTTCCTTTCGGTTTTCCTAAGAGATGGGAGCCATGACAAAGTGAAGAGGACCTAAAAAGGTAGGATAGTACCTGGGTGACCATAAGTTTCTTTCAATTGCCCTGTCTCCAATGCATCTGAGAAACTGAAAGTTAAATAGATGATATGTCATTAGCCCCTGAAAACACAGGCATAGAAAAATGTCAAGTAGCCACACCCTAAATGTCAGATCAACAAGTGCAAATGTTAACAGTTGCCTTTTTGGTGGATTCTGTGCGATGCTGTATGGACATGGCACCCCCTAATGAACTTCTGTTCTACACAAGGCCTCCCACATTGATAGAACATTCAAGCAGCTCAGGTTTTGAGATTTCTCTGGGAATATAAAGCAATTGTGTCCAGAAACATTTGAGGTGTCTCTCCAAGTTTTCCTTACCATATGCCTTTAAAAGGGTCTACCTGAAACGTGAGAAATTTGAGTTTGAATTGCCCAAGATTTTTCAAAATCCTTCAAAACATGGGTTCTTCAAAAAGGATTTTCCTTCAGAAGGACGGTACCATAATGTTTCCAAAACACAATATTCTCACTCATAGTATGCTGCCACAGCTATTTTCCTCACTGGGATTTGTCTGATTAAATGGCAGAGCTGCCAGTGGAGGCAGCCGTGTCTCAATCCAAGAGACCATTTGCCTCACTCTAAAGCAGCTGGCTAAAGCAGGTCGGCTGAATTAAATGCAGAATGCTCATTCCTCTCCAGGGATTACATCATCCTGCACGTCTATACCATGAAGTCAGACATGCCCTTCAATGACTGCTGTGCAGATCAGCAGTCTTGCCATTTTCAGCCATCACCTTGCTAGCCTGTGCTTCTGAAGGTATGTAAGACCAAACAGAAGTAGCCTGAAGCTGAAGAAAAATGAATGAAAGAACATCAAAGTGCCTTTAGAGATGACAGCCAAACAAGTGGAACAAGGATATGGAAGAAGAAACAGTAATAACCTTCAGCAGGAGGAAAAAAGCAAGAGGCTTGGATTAGTTATGTACATGACTTCTAAATTTAGTTGGCAGAATGAGCTATTGGCCATTAATAGGTCAGTTGTCAGTTATTTGGATAATTGAGATCCTTTGCTCACCATTTCACCTCTGAGTGGCTTATGATTTCATACACCCAAACTGACCAACTTCCGAATTTTCTGCTGTCCCCTTGGCCTAACATCCTTTGAAGGGTTGGGAGCTCTACGTAGCAGCAGGTCACCCCAGGAAAGACACTGGAGTGGAGTCTGAGTACATCTAGAGAATTAAAACACTCATAAACATTTAAGGTCAGACATGTTCTACATTTGGACACCTGTTTTGTAGACACATACAGCTGGCCTAGTCGTCCCATGCTAAAGATAGACAAAGTCACATTCAGGGCACTATCCGTCTGGCTTATTTTAGATATATCCTTTAGGATGAGGTAATTTTTGCTATAATCTCCATCATCTCTATAGTTATCTTTTGATTACAGGAGAGACAGATTGGGTGTTTATATTTAGTATCACAAATCCCAGTCGTATCATTAGAAAACTCTTGGAGCATTTAACTGAATCATGGAGTGGATATATCCGTGTCATCAAAGCTATATGTGTACCTAGTCCCTAGGAAACGCTTTTGTGGGTCTAGCTCTTACCCCTCAAACATAAGGTAGGTACAGTTGGCTGTTAGATATACTCCACGTAGGCTAAACTGCCCTGGTTCAGGGCAAAACACCCAGAGCTCAGCTCTTCCTGGATACATGTTGGAGTAACCTCTGCCTTATCCCATCCTCCTGTGCCTGGTGGCTCTTGCTTGGGTGTGATGGGGGAGGACAGGTTCCTGGAATAGCTGGAGCTCTTAACCCTTTTTATCAGGGATTACCTCTCTCCACTGGGAGAAGGTAGCAGCAGATCTTGTCCAAATGAACAGCAGGTTGCACAGCTCCTGTACTATTTTTTTAGGCACCCCTGACTGCCTTTGTTTTCTCTCCCTCTCCACTCTCCTTCATCAGTCAGGCTCATGGCTACAATGCCTCCCGGAAAAGCTGCCTCCCTCTGACAACACCACTCAGAAACCAAGCTGATAAAACGCCTCGGGAGTGATGAGGCTGTTTTGCTATGCCTCACACCCTGCCTGATGCTTGCCACGGTGCATCCTGCAGGTGAGCAGCCAGTGGCCCCAGCACACTGAGACAGTGCCAGATGTGCCACAGGAACCCCTCCAGCCCTGCAGAGTTCAAAGCTGCAGTCCAGGGAGAACTATCGCTACGGCAGCTGGGACTCAAGTGCGTGCAGATGTAGCCATATTAATTCCTGTCCAGAATGTGTAAATCTGGGCTGGCTGCTTTGCTATAGCACAGACATGGACACACATGCTGTTAAGGATATCCCCTGTTGTTTAATTTCATGTTTTGCTTTCTTGTAACACAAAACCTGGGATCCCTCTGAGCAACCGTGTACATTTCGTTCTGTAAATGGTTTAAAAGTATATTAAAACATTAATCTTCTTCCAAGCCCCAGTATGCCAGGTTTCTGACTGGAACACTGTTTAATGGATGACTCATTGCAGATACATTGTTTAATGGTATAATGTTCTGATAGCCAATGATTTACAGCTACAATACTTAGCACTCTCTTGCTTTGGAAAATCCTTTTATTGTTTATTTGTGTAACATATGGACACTAGGAATTTAAGAATATTTTCACAGAATAGTGTTCTAATAGTCAGAAAAAAACCCACAAATTTCTTAAGGCAGAGCAGTAATCAAACTTGGAGCTACTCCTTTAAAATGTTAAGTTTAGAATGTTAGAGAATATATTGTATTGCCTTCAAACTGAATTTGAATAAATCACGTCTGGCCTCCATGGCAAGAAATAATCTCTTCGAGGACAGTCCTTTGCTGCCACGCACTGGGGTTTCCCAGAGGTGAAGAGGAACTAGAATAGTAGGATCAAATATGTTTGTTTCCCTTTAAACACAGAAGTGTACCGCTGTAGTGATGGCTCTTATAGCTGGCTTGGTTTAAAATCAACAACCTTGGCTGCCCTGTTCTTAGCAATTCACTTGAAATGTCAGTCAGGGGCATTCCAATGGATAGCGAGCATTGGAGAAGAGACGTTCCATTATGCACACTGAGGGGCTGTCCCATGCTCACTTTCCATAGGGCAGGCTCTCTGGAATTGGCAAGGACTGGTGTAAAACATAGACCTCCCAACTTGCCAACCTGAGTTCCTTTACCCAGGAAAACACCTCAGGAATGGGGACACACAGGAATCTGTATGACTGTACTATGCCAAAACTGAGTCAGGCCTTCTACTCTGACTGAATTACTAGGACAACCTGTTCAAACAATTAGCATGTTTATTTCATATTACTTTTTTTTATTATTGTTGTAGGTGGTGTTCTGGGGTTTATGTTATGCAGACTGAGAGGTTTGTCTTCATTTGCCCCGATGGGTAGTGATGGCAATTAATGGTGCTGCTTTCTGTCCATAAGCTATTAACCAATAACGAAGGAGAGCCTTAACAGGGAAATAACAAGCACAGGTGATGAGACGCTGCTGGATTAGCTGAGGAGATCAGTATGCCAATTACATTATTGTGCAGTTGCAGAGTCCTGCACAGGCAGATGGACTTTTGGGACTTCTTTGGCAGGACTGGAACAATAACAGTGTTTATAATATGCCAATATATCCTGCAAAATATCATAGACACTATTTCTAGCTCTTTCTTGTAAAAGGAGAGTAAATTATGTTCTTTCTCCTCTGGGAAATGTTCCAGAATCCTTTTGAAGTGCTTTTGTTGCATACTGTAGCTGTGGTGTTTACAAGAGTTCCATAACTCTCTGCAAGACTTGCAAGCACGGAGAACATGACTGACCATATTCCTAGTGACCCCTTTTGCCCCTGAGCAGTTAGCCAGAATTTAAGGTCATTGCAGGTTGTTTTTATGCGGAAGGAGAATTAGCAGTAATGGAGATTTTTTTCTTGGGTGTTATTCTGCAGATCTGTAAAGAAATTTTCTCCGTTTCCATGCCCATCAATGCAATGCAAACACGTGGCCAGGGGCAGCCTCTTTGCTTTCAGGTTGAGTTTCTTGCCAGGGTGCATTCTGCCAAAAGAAGGTCCATTCTTGGATACCTTTCCAGAGCCACAAAAGATGCTGCTTTCTTAGGTGGTTACATGATTTTGAGGGCTGGTAATTTTTTCCTGATATCTTTTTCACACTTTCCCTAGCTATAGCCATCAACCTGTGCAGGGCAGTGTTGTCTCTTTTCAGGCTCTCAAAACGAGGAGCATTTGTTTATTCCTTTGTTCAGGGGACAGGCACACCAGCCTGAGTAACAGTTATAGGGCTGCACTTGAAAGGACCTGCTATTTCCTCTCAGCCTGTGCTGCTCGTGAATTAAAACCCACCAGCTTCAGTCACTTGCACATCTGCAGACCAAAAGCTCGTGACCTTTAACTCCCCTTCAGAGTGTGAAGGTGCTGCAATAATCCTTTCCTGGATTTGATTGTGCTGCGTATTGTACAGGACACAACAAGGACAGAGCCTCTGTCTCAAAGAACTTTCAAAAAAATCTTTGTCTTCAGCAGAAGATAAACTCCCTAGACAGGTTTTTTATCTCAAAGTTAATGGCCATAACATCCTAGAATCATTGAATGGTTTGGGTTGGAAGGGACTTTAAAGATCAGCTAGTTCCAACAGCCCTGCCATGGACAGGGACACCTTCCCTCAGATGAGGCTACTCAGAGCCTCATCCAGCAGTCTCAAACACTGACAGCTATAGGCAGTCTACAGTCTCTCTGGGCAACCTGTTCCAGTGCCTCACCACCCTTAGAGTAAAGATACCAGTATTTATAAATTATAGATACCAGTTTTTATAAATTACAGTAAAGACATATAAATTAAAGAAACTAATGAATTATCAAGCACTGAACTGGTGGAAGATTTCTTTCTGTATCATCTTGGAGTTTTATTTTACTTGTTTCTGTAAGAATAAGCACTACATAAAACTTACAATTGCTGCAATTTTTTCAGTTAAGACTTATGTACACCAAGGTGTTGGTTACATTTGTCATGTTTTATTTGTACCAATCCAATTCTTATCAGTAACAGATTCATCTCTTTTACTTGCTCTAGCCCAAGAAAAACAGTTTCTTCATTGTAGGAAAATATTTTCTTTGCTCATGAGTCACAGCTGAAACAGGCTGCATTTGCTAGCTCATCCAAAGCAAAGACCGATTTTTGTTTCCTTTTGATTGATATGAATTTAACATAATTTATCTCAATGCACTGTTGTGCTTAAACTCCTTATACTAACCTTTTCAGATAAATTATCAAATTAATGTGATGTGTATCAACCACCAATCACACCGATCCTTCATTCTTTGCCAAGGGTTTTCTTACTTCTTTAACTTATTACATCAGAAGTGATTCAGTTCCTCAAGAGTCATGTGTTGTCTGCATATCCATTCCTCTAAAGGATAAGTAAAGGACTGCATTTTTGAAGCCACAAGTGATAGTTCAGATGGAGGGTACACAAAAGAAAGAAAGGCGGGGAAATGAAACATATGAAGCTTAACTCTCCAGCTGTCAGGGAGAGTGTTTTCTATGTGTACATTTGTTTGAGCTACAGATAAAAGTTCCAGAAAAGACTGACTTGTTTCAAGTGGAAGGTGTTTTCAGTCAGTCTCTGCTCAGAGGGTTGGTGAGCTGAGCATACAGCTGGCAAAGAGAAGCAAGGATACTCCATGGTCATCTCCCTCTCAGCTGGGCAATATGAAATGGTGAAAGCATTAAGTTAAAATGACAGATTTGAGAGATACCTTGGATCTTATTGCAGAACTCACCATCTGTCCTCTGCTCCCCTCCAGCTGCCAGGCTGAAGGCAAAGCTGTTCCTAGAGCCCAGGTGACTGGATGGAAAGCTGGGACAACTTTGGCCCTGGCAGGAGCAGGACCAGCCCACGTGCAACATGCAGGCACCCTGAGTCTCTTCCGCTGAAGCCATCAGGGAAATGATGCCTTGAGCCGTCAGGTATCCCCCTGACCTGCAGCTCCTCCTTGAAGACCTCCACAGCGGGTCATGGTGCTGGCCCCGCCCAAACCTCAGACACGGGAAACTGATGTGATGGCTCAGAAAGTTTACTTGCATTTTAGAGGCCGGGGTGGCTGGCTGATGCCGGGGAGGGCACCACCTGAATGAGTGTGCAGCCTTTGGGAAGTGCCTGTCAGGCAAGGCAGCCCTTGTAGGGATGCCTGATCAATAAGGGGAGAAGGGAGAAAGGTGAGCCACCAGCTGGGAGGCTGCATTGAGCATGAGCTAGGGAACAAGGCAAGGAACATATTGGCCCAGACCTGTGAAAAACAGTCCAAGAATGATATAAGGGCCTTAATGAACACATTTGCCCATAATAAAAGGAGAAAGTACTTCTTCCCTTTTCATCTGTTTTGCTGGTGGTCATGCTGGTTGTGGTTGGTTGGGTTGGGCTCAGTATACACACTTGGACACATTTTTGACACACTTTTAAGAACTTTGGACACACATTTTGGAACACACTTTTAAGAACTGTTCAGGCACAGTGTGGAAAAAAGATGTAATAGTCTATTCTGTCCCATGTGGTGCGCAGAAAAAATAAATCACCAGAAAAAAAATCAGTCCTTCAAGCTAATCTTGTCAGAATCCTATATGTAACCTATCAGCAAACCTGTATTTTCATAAGCACCAAATTTGGACTCCAAATATTGAAACAAAACTAAATACACATATTCAGGCAATTGCTTTGGGAATGTTTTTCAGCAACAGAAGATGATGCACTGAGTGGCTAAGAAGCTTTTCTGGTCCAGAGGGGCAGTCCAGACAGATGCAAAACATGCAATCCTCTGTCTGCTGAACTGCCAAAATGTCTCTTTTGAGACAAGTGAATCCTTACGACATCTTGTACAGCCCAAGTAGTCAGCTAGGAAAACATCTGCAGAAGTTAAGGAAAAGGAGTATTTCCCTGTGGCCACAGATGATGACTGTCAGTGCCATCACTGCTGTGACCTCAGATTTCCGGGTAGCATGTGGTGCTCCCCGGGAGCAGTGGGTGTCTGTCAGTACAACAACGCCCTCCCACTCCTCATGGCCCTCCTGGTTGCTGGTGGCAAGGAATGCCAGGTGGAGGACCTCGCTGCCCTCCCTAAGAAAGCAAATGGACTTGAGATCCATTCAGAAGAGGAGCAGCATTGTCGCTTAGCAGCTGGAGCTCTGGTAGAGGACACAACATTCTTCCCTCCACCATCTGCCCACTGCTTCTGAGCAATTCAAAGTCACAAACCCTTGTCAAGCTGTATGCCTGCAGCCTGGTCTGAGCCATGCACGGAAACCACTTCACCAGCTCCATTTAGCTTCATGTGTCAATTTGTTCAATACAGAGTAAAGGTGTCATCTCACAAAAAGGCGAAGACAATATCCCGTACCCTACAGAGAGAATCTCCACTGCCACCAAAACTTGCGTTTCCCAAGAGAGTGAGTTCAGAGCTGGGGGCTGCTTAAAGAGTAAATGACTCTGGCTTAGATAAGAGATCTGGAAAAAACTTAGAAAAGTGTGATCAAAAGAAAGTCACTCAAATTGGAGTTCTATGTTACTGTCTTTTTCATAGCCCTCCTTTTACATCTAGAACAAGTTGTTTGTCTTAGTTCTAAAAAAATCCTTCAGATTACTGACTTTTCAAGGAGAATTTTTTATTTTGTGGTACTTTTTGGAGTGCTGTTACCATCATTCTTTTCTATTTTGTGAGGGCTGTTTCTTCAATTCATTCATAGAAATTTAAAATCCCTCTCACTCATAGGTGCTGAACAAACCCAGCAAGAGCCAGGAATTTTGTTCCCCTTTGCTTTCTTATAACCTAGCAGTAACATTTGTCTTTGCCCACTTAAATGCAAAATGCTGGCCAAGTGTGTGACTTTCTCTCATTCATCTAACAGGTAAGCTGCAAAGTGCTGCAATTCTTTCATCAGTACATGCTGGGCTGCAATTACTTCTGGATGCTCTGCGAAGGCATTTATCTTCACACGCTGATCGTAGTGGCAGTGTTTGCTGAAGAACAGCGTTTGCACTGGTATTACCTCTTGGGCTGGGGTATGTATGGCAACATTTCTAGCAAGATGATCAATTCTTTCAGATGTTTAAATTCTTCTGGCACTTACATACCACTTATGATTGAGTTTATATCACTAGATCATACCTTAAGACTGAGTTACTGGGTCCTCAATTTTAGTGCATTTAATTGGATGGCCTTAGAGACTTACAAAATACAGCAGGGGTCAGTATCTGTTATTCGCTGCATCTTGGGATTTGCAGAAAGAAATGCTTAAGTTCTGTTAAGAAAAGCTTTGGGAGAGAAATATATTTCTACTCAAGCATATCTCTTTCATGAACAAAAGTTCTCAATTTTTGTCACTTATATGCAAAAACATGAATGTGTGACAGTACCTATAAAGTATGTTTTTTTCTGGAATGAAGTAGAGGCAAGATCATCATCTTTGTGTCACAAAGTGAAAAAAACACAGCATGCAAAAAGAGGAACCAGAATTTCTCTGGAAGTGAACACAGTATCAGATATATTATGGCATATGTTGTTTTAAAGAAAAAAATTGATTTTATCTATTGAGTAGATAACAGCTTTGCTGTCAGGGCTGTTGTTCAACTACAATGATCTGATCTTTAAAGCATTTCAGAGAAACATACAGGTGTCAATGAGTGAATCTCAATGACGTTCGACAGTAGAGGTTAAAAACCTGCACACTATGGATGCAAACTGCATGTGGTCACCTGCATACTGCCCAAGGAACCATGACTAGGTCTGGCTTTTCAGCTCCAAATATGCAGATCTCTTCTGTTTTCACTGAGGGATCCCTTGCCTTTTTAACTGGTAGCAGCAGCGGCAGATATTTATCCTTTGGACCACCTGATCCAATAAAAGGCCATGTAAATACAACCAATATATAACAATGGAGTCTCTTTCACATTTAAACCATTATTACAAATCCAGTCCACATCAGTGTTGACAGAAAATCAATATCAAGAGCTTTTTCCCAATTTGGCAACTATGAATTTCTGGCTTCATTCCAGTTTCTGGTAAGCCAGTTTCCATATCTTGAAACCACTGGTGCAGCAAAGCAGCAAATGATGGACCTTCATCCATTGTCCCTCCACACGCAGGGATGTTCTTGCAATCCCTGTCTGAAGCAAATACAATTCATTCTATATTTGCCATCCTCTTCGGTGAGGTTGTACTTTTTCAAGATTATTTCATTTACAGCAGGAAAACAGAAAAATAGCCCTATTGCTTAAACAGGGAAAAATTAGAATCTTTTTTATTAGATTAATGGATTATTAGATAATGGGATAATTATATCAGAGGAAAATAACCCTGTTCTACATGTTCTGAAGAAATTTAAAACACTATCTTCAAACACAAGTTACGCATCCAATATTTGATCCTAAATAGACAGTAACATCAAAGTTATGCCCTATTTGGATTTTCATTTAAAGGTCTGGTAATTTACATTCCTCTTATGGTATAAGGCTTAGTGTTCTTTGGATATCTACATTAGATACCTAGAAAATCAGTATGCTTTTCTAGTTTATAAAGATTGTAGAGCCAGATAACAGTTTCCAGGTGTGTAAGAATTTGTCTTTGGTGGTTTTTTGTGTTTGGTTGATTGGGCTTTTTCTATGATAATGCCAATATGCACTCTTTTTCTTATGAGAATGGCATTTTTTCCGGGAAGAGAGGGACCTGTCATGCTTTTGGAATTAAAAGCATGGAACACTATCAGGTCTTAAATGAAGACAACCTTCCTGAAGAACCCTAAATCAAGTTAAAATTTCTAGACTTTGTCAATCCAAACAGCTGAGTCCTCCTAGAGCAAGCAACTATGTTGTCAGCAGATTCTCATGGTTCAGAATATTTGCATATAAAAAATGTCACTGGGCTCTGAAATGGCAGCCCGATATGAAGAGTCATTTTAAACACTTGCTTCCAGACAAAGCTTTTTCAATTTTCTTGTCTTGCAGAATAAGGCTTCCCAAAATAGTGTCACTCTATATCCAATTATGCAAGAGGAATATGGTCATAGACATATTTTTTTTTCTGGTGGCATTCAGTTTAGGCAGTGCACTTTAATGCAACTGTGACATCTAGCCTGCAATGAAAGCTTCCGGGCCAGCTGTAGCAGTGCTGAGAATGACACCAGCAGCATGGAAGGTAACTCAGTGAAGTTACCTGATAAGACACTCATTAGTATCTCCAGCACTGCCCAAAAAATAAAGAGGGTAGTGGCTGTAGTAATAGGGTGCTGGTATCTTGAGAAGGAAAAAATTAATAAAAATGAGCACAACTCTTGACAATAATCTTAGCTTTTTTTATGGAACTAGATGAATACTTACACAAAGAAAAGGTAATCATTAGCACCTCCTAACTACAATAGAAATATTATTAATAGCAAAATTAGTCTAATTAGGACTATCTGGTGACCCCTTAAGTTTGCATAAATCAGTGTAATTCCACTGATTCCAGAATGAGTGGTAAAACAGTCTAACTTTAAAGATGCAGCTATGTTAATCAATGGAGAGAGACATGTTTCTCCTAAGGGCAATACAGAGCAACCAGAGCAGGTTGTGCTCTGAATTACAATTCAAGAGATCAAGGCAAACGTACAAGATGAAGTTACTCATTATTCATTGCTATTGCTAATCCCTATGCAGGAAGATCTAGCTTATTTTACTTGGAAAAATTACTAATGACATTTGTAAAATAGCTTTATAAGAAAAATGAAAATCTGAGTAAATATAAAAACGTCTACAAAAGGTTTGAGGTGATTGAATGGAATTTGATATGGACAGATGTATTTCAAGGCTGATGCCACCAGTTGACCCCTACTCTGGGAACTGCTGCTGGGGATGTCATTTCTTATTTGTTATTGTTTCACTGGGTCAGGAAATCACCATTATGCAGGAGAAGAAAACAATATCAACTGTGTGCAACAGTACAGTCCACTCTGGCTGCTTCAGGCAGCTTCACCCACATAAAAGTGAAAAGCAAATCATTTACTTGGACAGTGCTAAAACTGAATGCCTTCCAAATTGTACTGGGAATACTGACCTAATTGCCAGTTTGGGCTATAAAAGACCTGGCATGACCTAAAAGGATATGTCATATCTGTTCCTGGGACGGCTGGGGTAAGACCTTCTCTGCCTTACTCATTGCTCACAAAGTGCAGGTGAATGCTCACCAAGTGTAGGTGGGACTCTGTAGTGATACGTGTTACCAGGACCCCACACTCCTTGATTCTCCACTCCTCAATAACTCTCTGCTTTTTGTCCCTTTACAAGAGAGGAGCAATATATAGCCCTAGAAGAGCCCATCCAGCCTGCAGCTGGAAATCTAAGCCATAGAGAGTCATGGGCTTCTCACCCTGTAACTGGCTAATGAAGACTTTGCACTGCATTCTTGAGATTTGCTTGTGAGTTTGTTGAGCCAAATATCTCAGGCTAATGTATTTAGCAGAAGAAAAATGGTGTCTTTACATCATGTGGCATGCTCTACTCACAATACTCCAGGCCAGAGTTTTCAGCTGAGGAATTTTAGCTATTACAGAAAGGCCCCTTAAAAGTTGCATTTCAATCTCTCAACAAAACTGGCCCAGACTTGCTCCATTTCCCAATCAAAACTATTTTCTCAAGCTGTCAATCCCATGAGCTCACTCTAAGGTTGTAAGCTCCTTTCTTTATATTCTGAGCTTTTTGTTGTTTTGCTGTGCATCATCACCCAAAAAAGGCATTCTGCAGGCAGATGCCAAGTCATCATTTTCTAAAAAGTATAAAGGAGAAGGCAATCCAGTTTGTTCTCCCACAGCTGCATTGTCCTCCCAAGGTAAATTGCAATAAGAAGGGTTTTTTTGGAGACAGAAGAGAAAGTAGCTATTGTCTAAAGATACCTGGAGACAAAAGAGTACTGTATTTATGTACTTTTTTGACTTTATTCTCATTCCCAACATTATTCTCATTTCCCACAATATGGCTAAGGATCCTCTGTCTCTTCTAAATGTTTTTATGAAATGACTAACATGAAAAAACAAAGAGCTATGTTCTTCCCTCTGTGACTAATCATGGTATCGGCAGGATATTTTCACACATTTTCATTTATAATTATAGAATATCCAAAGCTTAGTAGAAATGTCCATGGTTTATAAGGAGCAGGCAACAGTAGCACCAAGGTGTGGACCAAGCTCTCTGCACAGGACAGACAAGGCAGTAGATCATCTCCCCACTGTCCAGCTGTCTGTATGTGCAAGGTTGTAGAAACTGGGGTCAGCATTGCAGGCTCCCCAGTTCCAGGTTTCTGGCTTATTGGAGAGGGACATGACATTTAAGCAAGCTGGGGGAAAGGGAACAGGAATGGTCCAGACTGTCACTAGCAGTGTCAGGCTGGAAATAAGGACTTGAGCTTTCCACTTTGTTAAGCATGGCATGCTACCAAGCCCAGTGCAAATCCACTTGCATCAGCTCCCTGTCAAAGCCTCCTCTGAGGTGTCACAAATAAGTCAGGATACGTGAGTTTATAGTATCCACAGCTCCTCTGCCTGCTGAGATAAAGCTGCATAGGGTGGGTTTGGCTGCACAGAGGCTGGGAACCTACAGAAGATATCACAAATCCCCATCCCCCCAAAACTTTCTGGCTCTAAACATTTTCTCATGCCACTGGCTCAAAAAGAGAAACTCTTCACTCTGTTTTATATTGCTCCATAATCTGGCATGCAAGTCAATGTGCCTCTCTCTTACTCAACAGTTGTTTACATGGTTTTAACAAGTGTCCCTGGTTTCCTGAGGGAATACTCCTCTGAGAACAGAATGATCCCTACATCCTTCCCACACTGCCTGTTCACACCCTTCCCTGCACAAGCCACAGCAGTGCAAGGGAGCCTGGCAGCAGCTTTGAGATGCTCTAGGAGAGCATGATCTGGGAGCTTTGCTTCTCCTTTTGGCCTGCCTTGAACGTTAATCCCTTTTGCAGCTCATCATTGAGGTGTTGCCAGGGTCTGAGTGTGATGGAATTACAGTTCTTTCCTGAAAGCTGTGATTTCACATCCATATGTTTTGCAGACAAGAGACTTATTAGTGTGTGAGACACATGAAATTCAAGCTAAACAAATCCTAAGACTGACCTATAACTTCAATCATTTCAGGGTTCCCTTTAGTGCCAGCATCCATTCATGCTGTTGCAAGAGCCAGATACTTCAATGACAAGTGAGTAGCATGTCTGTTTTTGAAGGAACTTAGCATTATTTAACTGTGCAGCAAATTTTGTTCAAGTTAATAATAAATGTTAATGTATTTCTCCTCCAGCTGCTGGATGAGTGTTGACACACACTTGCTTTATATTGTTCATGGACCTGTAATGGCAGCTTTATTGGTAAGAATATTGTTTGCTATCAACAGTTTAATAATTATTTTAGAAATGCTGCTACCAGAACATAAGCTTCTGTACTATAAGTATTTTGGCTAAAACTCAGAAGTAACGAGAGGTTTTCTTTACTCAGTGTTACAAAGGACAGGCTCACAACACTTTATTCCAGTGTGACTAATTTGAGATGAATATACTGCATTTATGTGACATCAATCATGTAGCTGTGCCTTAGCTGGGGCAAGCCAGTTGCTCAGTATGAGTTTTGCTGGTCACTGACCTGGTATTGTCCAAAGGTAAGGAGCTAAATGAGTCCAGGGAAGGGACTGGACTGGGATGTCTGAGTAGGAGAACAAGATTCAAAGTGCAGCTTGGCAATGTGCATACATATAACATCTGGTATGGTAGTGGTGCTGTTTAGCATGGTAACCCTCACCTTCCTGGCAGACACAGAAAGGGTTGAATAAAACCCAAGCCTCAAGCTCATCTCAGTGTGTCACCCAAGATGCACTTTCAACTTTTGATCTGCTTTTCACTTGGAAACACCTGCATGGACATATGTGCAATAATTACCTCAGAGATCAAAGAGTAGGGCAGTGAGTACTGGGAACACCTTTGAATAAAGAAACAGTTTTCCATCTAACAGCTGAAAAATGCAAAAATCTTTCTACCCTTCCTGGAGAAGCAGTCTTGAACATCAGCTATGTGAAGGAGCCCATCCTTCCTGCCATATAGGTAGTCTGTTGGTCCCATAGAATCATATTTATTGTGGGTTTATTGGTTCAATCTTGATTGCATCTGCTATTGTGATGTCAGTTACCATCTGGGAGAGGCCATTTAACCTTTATTTTTATCATTGTGATCCCAGTCTGTACGTCTTGGCCACAAAGAAAAAAGAAGGGACTGTTTTCTATGGAAAAAGAGCAATCTTTAACTGATTTCAAAATAAGGCATTATAATTTCTGGATTGTGCTTATGACGTTTTTAGTCTTATTTTTCTTGTGAAGATGTCAATGTCTACAGAATGTCCTGCTTGATTTGCTACAAAAATCCCCTAGTGACAGACTGACTCAGAACATCTGAGTATTTTTACCTTTGTAAAGTCTTTCTTTGACTTTTCACAGTTACTTTCAGAAAATCTAAAAGTGAAGGTTAAGCAGAGTGAGTGAAGTTAGAATAGGATGGAGAATAAGGTTTAGATTTAATGCTGAATGGGACCTCAGAAGTAATTTATTATTCCTCTTTTCCAGTAGAGTACAAATGTAAAACAGTTGAAAGGTCTCCCAGTGTAGTTAAGAAGTGATGAAATGTTTTACCAGAGCTTGCTGATTCATTGTTCTGAAAGAATCAACTGAAATTTCTTGTATATATATGGAATTCGAGCTATTGAAATATCTATGGAATTATACAACTTACATACTTATTTTAAAAAATCAGTTGAAAAAAAAAATCTATTGAAGTTCCAAAGTGTAGGTGTGTCAAGGATTAACCTGGAGGCAAACTCCAGATCCCCACACTATATTCTTCAGAGGAGAGGAGACAGCAAAAACAGGCTGCAAACTTGAAAAAATGGTTAAATAATTTATTTCACTAACACTACTAAAAATAGAAAGAATGAAAGATAATGAAAATATTAAGGCATAATATACAAATATCATTCTCCTCCCATACATTCCAGTCCTTCTTACTGATCACGTAAAGGACATAAACATGAGATTTTGATCTTATGATTAAGAGTTCTTATTGCCACCTCATGGGATAAAGAGAGTTCTTTCTGTAGTGTAGTGGGATCCATCCCACAGAAGACAGTTCCCTAAGAAGTATCTTCAGCGTGGTTCTAAACCTTTCAGAAACACCACAGCTCGCCCTGGTTTTTGCAGTGGTGTATCCTCTCTCCCACAATACACTCCACAGTTTGAGGGTCACAAGAAAAGTCTGATGGGGTTAAACATTTTAAGAGTCATTCCAGTCTAAAGGCACCAAAGGCACAGGCTCCTGCTTTACTCATAATCTCCAAAGGCTGCAAATTTCATCTGCACACAACATAAAAATGTTCTTATTTTAGGCTGTTGAATTTCAAACTCCCCCACGTCTAAATTGTGATTACAGAGAAACTTGGTTTGGCATTATTCCAGATCACACAGCACAGCTCACAGAAAAAAAAGGTGAATGCTTTTAAAGATGGCTCCTCTAGCACTTCCTGCCACCCCATCTTCTCTTCTGTTGGCTGCTGGTCCCCATATTTAGTCTTTCACGTGACTGCTTTCCTTTCTCTCTAGCTTAGAGAAGAAGTTAATATTTGCAGAAAATGTCTCCAGAAGTATTTATAACAATTTACATGCTCCCATAAGATAATGCAGCTGCATGAGGCTCGCTTCCCAGGCTCCGGTCCAAGGCTCCTTTCCCCCTGCCCCTGCTTCTCTGCACTGGCAGCCATCCATTATTAATAACATTTTAATAAGTCTTTTGGCTGCTACTTAAATCTCTTATCTTATCTACAACAGCAAGGTCACTCTTCAATCTCACCCGTACACCTCTGAAAAGGGTGCTTTTTCTCCGACAAAATCTTGGCTCTCTGCGTAGCTTGGCTCAACTTGGCTTTCTCAGCTCAGCTTCTCTCGGCTTGGCTGCTTTGCTGCTTGGCCTTGGCCCAGATGGCAATAGACCAGCTCCTCTCGGGTCCAAAACAGCACGGGACCAGTAGGGGGTGAGGCTGGGACCCCCACCGGCCCCCCGGGCTGTGGACCGCTGACCCAGGAGTCGGGGGAGCCACTTCCCTGCTAGTGGTCAGCAAGGAGCCAGGGAGCAAGAGAGGAAGTGAGAGCAAGTGCTGCATCACTTCCTAGATGGTTTTTTATAACATTCCTTTCACGGAGACATCACACAAACACTAAGTGGCTCATAGAACTGTCCTTTACCTGTTTTTAACCAATCAAATTTGTCTCACACCGAGTCAAACCACGACAAGGTGTCTGATTTTACTGTAGCAGAGTGAAAAAGAGTGGTCTGGGTACACTGGAGACAGAGAAAGTTGTGATGCCAAGGATGTCCACAGGGTAACCATTGAGCTCATTATCAGCCTGGGTCTGCCCTCCCTGTTCCTGCAGGCTCTCAGCACATCCCACAAGGAGTTCTCTGTGAAGCCAGGGGCAAAGGTGGGTTACTGTATGCTAGATCAGATTTCCAGAAATGACTGAGCAGATGCTGAACTACTTGGTATCACTGACCATAAGGGTCAGGGGCAAAATTTTCTGAAGTGTCTGAGGCAGCACCTCTTACCTTTTCCCTGTGGGCAGAGTACTGTGGGGTCCCTGCAGTCTGGTGGAGGCAAGGGGTGGCCTAGGTTTTCCTCAAGAGCAGTCTTACACCCTTGCTCACACACAAGCCTGAAGTATTAGCCCATGGAGCATATTCCTTAGGGAAATTGTGTGCACCCATAGATCCCATGTGCCCAGGGACATGCTGTGGTTTGTCTCACCTGGTGAGAAAAATTGCTGACCTTCAGACTCAGGAAAGAGACACGGTCATTTCTAGGAGACAATTTGTCCACCCCATTTAAACTTCAGACATAAAAATGATATCAAGTGTTCCCTGGAAATCCTAAATTTGCCCACATCAATGTCAAAGCAGCCAGTGCTTCCTAGAACTTGTCACTGCCCACCTGAAGCATCCATGCAAGCTCCTAAGCATGTAGAGCTGCTTAACAGGTCTTTTCTGAAAATATTCAAGATACTTTCCAAGACCTGTCTGCCCAGGAGCTGCCAATTATGAGATGCAAAAAAAGCTAGAAAGGTACACTTTACTGCCATTTATGTACTCTGTATTTTTATTTTGAATGTCTGTTTAATTTGAATGCTTTCACCAACAATAGCTTTGCTTTTTCAGGTTAATTTCTTCTTTTTGCTTAACATTGTCCGAGTTTTGGTGACAAAGCTGAGAGATACCCACCGTGCTGAGTCCAACATGTATATGAAAGCTGTCAGAGCCACTTTAATCTTGGTGCCCTTACTAGGGATTCAGTTTGTTATTATTCCCTGGAGACCAGAAAACCGACTTGCTGGAGAAATATATGATTACATCATGCATATATTAATGCATTACCAGGTACGTTATACAGTAGCAACTTCAGTGTAGTTGAAGAGTTTGATGTTGAGCTAATTGAGTCAAAGATACTGTTGCCAGGGTTTTTGCCCTGAAGCTGAAAATAAGTGGGTTTTCAGTTCTTTTCCAAACATTTCACATTTTTGGATTATCTGCATTTACACAAGCAGCACCACTGTGTAAAGAACAGAGACAAGATAAGGGAAACAATGCAATAAGTAGCCAAAATTATCAGTTTGCACTGTTTCTAAACTGTGGAGAGAAAACCGAGTTCACTGCAGGCTTTTATGTTCCAACACAATTTTTGTTTAAGTGCTCAAATTGACTGAAACTAGTGCTGTGATGTTAATAATAAAATTAGCAGTGTATGCAAACTGTTGTACAGAGGGAATGCCAACACACAAAAGAAAAAACAGAGACAACTAAGCTCCACTTAGGAGTTAGAATTCCATTATTAGGCAGGTTAAATTACAAGACTGACATTTTGATTTCAAAAATGCTTTGAAAATACAGTAGTAAATCTAGTTTATTTTCTTTTGAACACAGAACAAGCCAAACCTAAATGACTTTTAAAGCTGGGTTATCTGGTTTACTGACTGGAATAGATCTACTCCTATATTGACTAGAAAAGGCAATTTTCCAATGCATTTGTGAATAGTGGTCAACGTGGTAGAATATGGTGACCTACTTCTTGCTTCCTTTCATACAGAAGCTCAGTGAAGAAATTATTTTAATGCTGTAATAAGAAAACAGCTTAAAAAATCAGTGGTGCTTTTTAATTAAATGAAGTGAGAAATAATGCCACCAAAATCTATGCATCCTATCAGATTATATATCCTGTTTATCACCCTTATTCCTTCAAAAATCTGTGTGTTCCTGCTACTGCATGGATAGAATAACTGAAGTTACAGGTCTGGTTTTGAAGTGTATGCCATCTTACATCTTACATTAAGTTCTGCTTAAAAGAAATTAAAGCCTTGTTTCTTCTGTTGTTACCTGTATTGTTACTTTTTCATTCACGAGAGCTATAAAGGAATATCTCCAAATTAGTTTTTTGGTCACAAGTTATTTGCTTACAGTTTTAGCAAGTTAGATAAGAGAGAGTGTTACAATAATCACTTTATTCTTAAAATATCTTTTAAATCCTGTGTGGTTGTTGAAGAATTGCAAAACCAATGATAATTATCTTAATTAAGAATTCTAATATGATCATTGTGCAATAGAAGTCACCGAACGAAGGTAAAAATGAAGGTTGTACTGATGAAGTGGATTGGGTGAGGGAGGCATCCAAGTCAGGAAAGTTTCATCCCCGATGGGTTCCTTTTGTTCTCACAGAAGACCTCTTCACACCTCTGCTGTATAATCTCCATGTGCTTCCTGCCAAAATTTGGCCTTTTGGAAGGGCTGTGCAGTTGTCCTACCGGCTGCAGCCGACTGCCATGCTCCCTTTTCCACTTAGAGTGGATTTTTAATTGTAACCTAAAATAAACACTCTTAATCCTTTCCCAAACATTTCTTGTATGCATATTTAAGATCGCCAGCTGTATAATCACTCCTCTGGTGCTAATTTCCTTCTAGGGCTGATTCTGTAATTAGCAGATACTGTATTACCTCGTGTAGTGGCCATGCTTCCCCTCCAGCTGTTGCGCTCCCATAACCCGCAGCAGAGACAGCCTCTGCAGGCGCTTTCACAGCTCATGGCATGACAGACATATACGAGCAGGCATCATGGGCATGATTACCAATCTTTTTTTTGGTGGAAAATGTAATACATTCTTTATTTCTGCACTGGTTAAATGAGTATTTTTAATGCCTTTTCTAGAACAGAAAGAGAGAGAGGTTTTCAATAGTACATCCCTGCTTTAAGTGAACATGAAGTATTTATATATTACTTATATAGTTCATGTACACAGAAATGGTGCAAACAAGCACTGCAGTCTATTGTAGAACTCAGAGGATTGAAGATGAGAAAGAATGTGTTCACAAAAGAAACCATGTAATGGTATTTCTCTCAGAGAATGGCTTTCCCGGTTGAAAAACAACACATCAATATTTTACATGCTAAATTTCCTCTGCTAAAGTCTCTTCTGAGTAAAAGCAGGAGTCTGGTTTTGACTTTTCCCACTCTTTTTGTGATGCAAAAATCAATGCTCACCATTTATAGCAGAAATGGTTTTTCAAATATGCCTGTATGAACAATTCACAAACACTGTGTGTCTGATGTGTCTTTCACACAGACCAGATTCTTCTTAACAGATCTGGAGAGCAGATATGTAAATGATAGAAAAATGGAAGGCTGGCTTTTGCGCTGCAAATGTAAATGCATTTACTTTTCAAGCCCAACTAGTCAACTTCCCATTGATCCTCTGAAAGTAGAGGTTACTATCTCTTCTCACTGCCACCTATATCTGCTCTTTAGTCTCCAGAATGTTGAAATGAAGAGTGCATCAGACAAAAGAAAGACATTTCAACCCTTATGTCTTGGTTTAACCCCAGGTGGCAACTCAGCCCCACAGAGCCACTTGCTCTCTCTACCCAGTAGGATGGAGAAGAGAATTGGAAGGGTAAAAGTGGGAAAACTCATGGGCTGAGATAAAGACAGTTTAACAGATAAAGCAAAAGCCACGTATGCAAGCAAAACAAAATACAGAATTCATTCATTGCTTCTTATGGGCAGGCAGGTGTTCAGCCATCCTCAGGGAAGTAGGGCTCTATCACACGTAATGATTACCTGGGACAAAAAAAGCCATGGCTCCAAATATCCTTGTTTTTCTTCTTCTCCCACTTTACATGCTGATCATGATGCTATGTGATCTGGGATATCCCTTGGATCAGCTGGCTTCAGCTGTCCTGGCCATGTCCCCTCCTGGCCATGTCCCCTCCGAGCTCCTTGTGCACCCCCAGCTCACTCATGGTGGGGTGAGATGAAAAGCAGCAAAGGCCTTGACTTCATGGAAGACCTGCTCAGCCATAGCTAAAACATCCCTGCATTATCAACACTGTTTCCAGCACACATCCAAAGCACAGCCCTTTACTAGCTACTATGGAGAAAATTAACTCTACCCCACATGAAACCAGCACACCTTAATTGGAATGACATGCATAGATTGGGATGCTGTAGGTGCTTTGATGAACACACAGCTACCTTATTAAACAGAGCTCCTAAATTAGGCACCACAAAGCAAACATTTGCACTCCAGAAAAGCCAGTGAGTTGCAGATCTACCTTAAAGGACCTGACTTGCAAAATCTGATAGATGATGCTGAAAGCACATGAAAGATGCAAACTTCCTCATGGTGTAAAGCATTAGGGTACAAGATGTGCTGGCTCCTTGCACACCTCTGGCATGAAAACACATCTGTCAAAAGCCTGAAAAGCCCCATCATGCTGCCCAGTGAAGATGAAATGGTACACCTGGGCAAAGGGAATGCCTCCCGAGAAGGAGTGGAGCAGCAACAGCCCTCTGTCCTGCATGTAACTGCACTCAGGTCTGCATTCCGAGACAGAGCAAGAGAGATGTGGCTTGTGCCTGACACCCTAGCAGGGTCTCCTGTGCCTCTGGGGGCCCTGGAGCTGCAGCTGACACTTCCTCCAGCCTGGGAACCATTGAAAATCTTTTGAGAAGTCCCAGGCTGTAAAGAGATTGGGGTGATGTGCTCCTGTCAGAGGTTCCGCTACCAACAACAATTATCCCACCTTCTGATTTCTGAGACTGGTCTGTAGCAAAGGCCTCACAAGAAAAAGGAAGGGTAGAAAACCAACTACATGAAGCATCAGTTAGTCCCACATGTAGACACAGTCCTCCCAGAGCTCTCAAACAAGCCCAGGTATCAATACACCTCTGCTTTCAAGGTCCCTCCACCAACTGCCCATGTCACTGAGCTCTATCTCCATCACCTTCAAGGTGGGCTTGTAGAGGCAGTCAGGTTTCATGACAGGGCACTGCCTCTGTGTGCCAGAGAAGAGAGAGCCATGGAGGTCTGTGGGGGAGCAGTGGAGGAACAGCCCCCTAACCAACAGCAATACACAAACAGCTAAAGCTACTCAATACCTTGCTGACTGTGGCCCTAAATGTACAAGTCTACCTCTAATGAGAAATTAAAATCCTATTCAACATCAGGGCCTTGGTTTTCATTGGCAAATGAAAGAGTTTTTTCTGTTGAACAGAGAATAATCACAGTTTTTTTCCCCTCAAGTGAGATCCCTTGTGTGCCACTCAGCAGCTTCCAAGGAGCAACCTCAGGACTGCAGCATCCACCCTGCCAGACAGGATAATGTAACTCATAGGTGCCTGCTCTGGTACAAGGGTATTTTGAATCTTTTAGGCCTGGGTTTGGACTGCATGCATATATCCACACTGCCTCCAAGTTTTAAATTTAGATTTCTATGCAGCCTTATACAGAACAAAATTAACTCATTTAAAAGTAGTATCTTAAAAATAGTGAGATATTTCAATGCATTTTAGAAGGTATTCATTCCATCTGTTTCTCAGTTTAAAGGGAAATAAATATCCTCTGTAATGCCAAACCAGACAAAAATATTTTCTCCTTCTGTTCAAAGTTAAGGTTATAGGACTGCTTTTGACAACATAAGTGTTCTTTTTTTATTTTCTGTTCTTTTTTTTCTCTTTGCTTTATTAGTAGTTTCAAAACTTTTTAATATTTTGAGCCAATTAAAGTTGGGGAAAATATGTTTTTGTAAGCTGGATATTTTGAAGTGCCATTTTTGTACAAAAAATTCATGCAAAAAATGACAGCAATGAAACCTGCATAGAGAGTAGGAGAAGAAGCCAAACATGAGCTTTGGCTTACGGGATCTCTCCATCATTTTGCACCAGGTGGGCTGCTGTCTTCTGCCCTCTCACGACAATCTCCCCAGCTCAGTAGGAGCAGAAACTGCCCAGACACATTCTTTGCTTTGCTTATTTTTTTTCATCTAACATAAATGAACAAATTATAACCCAGTCATTTACCTCAGAGATGCTGTATGAATCTCCTGTGAATGAAGGTGGCAAGAAACACACTGCCGTTCTTCTCAAAACTTTTTATCTTTATTAAAATGAGAAAGATGGGAATGGAATGTACTTCTATGAAGAACCTCAGCCATGCTTTTCCTTTTTTTTTTGCTGTCCATTCAGATCCAGAAGTGAGAAGTGAATGGACATGAAACAAAGTCCACACAGAGAGTCAAAAACTGATTTTTTTATTGTGACCATCTGTACAATTACATATGCCATCATCTTCTACCATCAATAATGAATATATCATCCCACTAAAGCCTAAACAGCAACACAGTGTGTAATTAATTAGGGCAGAAACTAAGGCCATGGACATGGTCAAAAATAGCAGGAATAAGTATATCTATACATGCTTTCTTGGTTTTATGGAGATATAATCTCAAATTAAAAAAAAAAAAAAGAGCTATGAGAAACCTATGTAAATTTGCAGTATCTGCAAAGGTATGTTTTGTTTGTTTCTTTTTAACCTGAGCAAATTACTCGAATTTCTCTTCAAGCCACTCACATCTTCCAGGACAGTGAGATACAAATTAAATACCTGTCAAGCAAAGAATGTACTTAGACCAGTATAGGCACTTAAGCACAGGGAAAAACTCACTTCAGTGTTAATAAGGTACATGAAGGTCTGAGAGCTGCCGACTCTGGACAATCCCTAAGGCATGATTCAGCCAAAAGCCACATTCATTTGTTCTTCACATAGTTTCAGAAATAAAGAATTTCAGATGAGGTCATGAAAGGCCCTAATCTCAAAATAAATGTATTCTTCATTTCTGCTTTCCATACGACAGCCAATATTATCTTGCCAGGAGCAGAGAATATATCACAGGTTAGTTTAACAACTCCACACAGTGGCAGAGACATATAATTGTCCTAGAGATCTTGTCCTTGGCAAAAACTGTACCCTGAGCAAAAACCAGCAGCAGTTAGAAAGAATTTGGAAGACAGAAGTCGAAGAGGTATGAGAAACAAACCATGAGCCTTAAATGAAACAATTAAACTAGATCCAGTCTGTCATATTTTAATAGATTCATTGTACAATTTTAATAGATTCACTGTACAATTATGGTCATCCCAAGCCCTCCTGGCTCCAAAGAGACAGAGCTGGTGTCTGCTACTGATACCTCTGTAGCTTTACAACTGAAGATAACAATAGCCCTCTGGACTATGGGCAAAACTTTATATATAAAATGGAAGAAATAGCAATAATAGCAATAGCCATAGAAATAGAAATAGAAATAGCAGTAGAAATAGAAGTAGAAATATAGCTGGAAGAGCCTAGAGAGCCACGGCAGGTGGAAGAAGAGCAATGAGATGTACATGGGACAGACTAGAGAAAATAATTTCTTCAAACAGAACATGTACAACGTGCATGGTCTCAAAATAACGAGGAGCCAGGTGAGTTTTCAGTTCACAATAAACTAGAAGAGCAACTGAAAGAGGTATGAGAATCACAATATCTTCCCCTTTAGTTTTTTCATCAGAAGTTGTCTGGAGAAAACATTGGTTAAGGGAACTACACTCTTGAACAGAAGAAAAGTAGAGCGGCTGCAGGATGTAACAGAGGAATTCCAATACCATACAGGAACTGAAATGGAAAATGGCTTCATTTCAATAGTTCAGGTTCTGTTTCTGTCTTTAGGTAAACTGAGGTTCCCAAATTCCCCCTAAACACTCTTGCTGAAGAACAGACTTGGAAAAAATTTCTCTGCTTCTTTTTCTCCCCCTGTTATCTTCTGATCTGCCATGTCTCATGTGGACTGTCCGTTAAGCACCCTTGCTCCCAGAGGAGATCAAGATCCATCTCATTTGCCATTATGGCTGACTGCTGTTAGGAAGGACACATTTAACAAAACAGTGAGACCCCTGCTGCAAGGGCACACTGTGCAGTTTGAAAGCAGAGGTTTTACACATTTCTGCAGTGCACACAGCATGAAGAACGTCAGTACAGGCCACCAGGAACTGATGCGTTTGCCCCCCCTGCAAAAATTTTGATTTAGGGGTGTCTGGTCTAACGAAGTCCTACTTTACAGTCAAAAAGTTTTGTTTGACTTTGTGGTGCTTCTCAGCCTAAAACTTATGGAAAAACTATTGTGCCTTGCTTACTGTATGCTGGGATTTGTGTTTTTTCAGAATACTCACTGTTTTGTCAAAACGTGAGAAGAAATCTTTTTTCCTCATAATGTCTACCCTTCATCCTCCTCCTACATGAATTTCTGTGTTGATATTTGAAGTTATGTCAAATTACAAATTCTGCATCGGAGAAAATCTATTAGAGTAAAATAATTGTCAAAACTGAAGTGGTCAGCACATGTCCAAAACAGCCTGTGTATCTTTAATATATAAGCATTTTGTTAAAACAGTTATTGCTTATCCTGTTTCTGGTTCAAAATATACATTTGAGAGTCCAAGACATTTTGCAAGGCATTAGCTACAATTTGGTTGGTAATCATTTAAATGAAGGTTTTATTAAAAAGATACAGCTGTAAAGCTCTTCAAAGCAGCTTTTGGGAACATAGGCTGCATTGCAGTTTTCCCCTCAATTTCACAAACTGCCATACGTTTAGTTTATAATAACTGCTTTAAGAAATTTGAAATGAAGTCATTTGGCTCCCAGTGATGCTATGTAATGCTATTTTAATAAGAGTGAGTGAAGTTAAGGGCATGGACCAGTGTAACTACATAATCCTGAATGGCAGGCTCGCTGTGCAAGAATTTTCTCTTATTAATTTCACACTTTCTCATCTCATATTCCTGCCTTGGCCCTGTTTAATCATATAGCAGGAGTGAAATAGTATCTGAAAAACTGTGGTGATGATTAAATTAATTTAAAGCCACTTAGGATCAAGCTATGATCTGCAGTGTCTCTTTTCTTCTGCCTCCCTACCTTCTAACTCATCTGCTATAGTGGGTTTTTTCCTTTTTCTAACCACTTACACCTCTTTTCACATCCTCTCCATTCATCGTGATGCCCAACATACAAGTTCACATATCCTGACATACAGTTCAATTTAAAGCGTTACTGGGACAGATGGATTCTCCATGCCTGACTCTTTTGACTGGATAGCTGCACTCTGACAAATGAGTGGCAGCATATAGGACACAATGCCTCTGCCATCTCTTCAGCAAAATCAGTGGCAGTGTGGTTCTCCACTGTGAGCAAAATATATCTCTTCCTTTCATTTTCCTTCTCTACCTCTTTTATATGTACATAACTTCATAGCCATAACAGATAGTCTATAAATGCCAGTAATACAGAAAAAAAATGGTAAAACCTTATGAAAAGACAAAAATCCATTTAATAACATGAGTGTGAAAGATGGGGAGTGTCTGTGATGCAGAAGAAGTGGACTAAGGTTTTTATCTTGCATCCATTAAGTCCAAATTTCTAAAATGTATTGAAGATGTCTGTATATTCTGATCCCTAAAATCTTTTCGTTTCTCCTAGGGTTTACTTGTGGCTACCATATTCTGCTTCTTCAATGGTGAGGTAAGTATGTGAAATTCAGAAAATGAGCAGAACTTGGAAGATAGTCATTCTGATGTTCATTAATGCAGATGTGAAGCATGTCACACCACAAACTTTGAAACTGCATGGAGTCACTTTTACTCTCTACACACAAGCAGTGGTGAGCATTTCTGGCAGCTCAGTGCAGAGTGTGACTGGAATATCTCTGAGCAGATGAATCGGATGTCTTACCGCTACAAAGCGATGGCACCTAATGAGGTACAGGCATGGCACTCTCCCCCTACCATCTGCAAGTTTGAGGTGGAGGTCTAAGTAAAGCAGAAAAACACTCTACTTCTCTTCCTGCCCCAGAACTGCAGGAAGGACCACAATACTCCATAAGAAGCAGCGGGGACATTCTAGGGTCTGTTCTGGAGAATCAAGTGCTGTGTTCAGGCTCAGAGCCATGGCAAATCCGTCCCTGGTAGCACTGTCAGAGCTGGAGGAGTGAAATTACTTTCACTTCTTTGAGGACTAGCACTGGTGTTTCTACAGTCAGTGTTTCTTATGTAGTAATTGAGAAATCAAAATCCTTGAGGCAAAGATCTCTCCCATTCTCTTACAGCTGGATCATACATACGTATGTACATATACAGTGGGGTTCAGGTCCACTTTACTACTTTTTTTTTCCTTATGAAAAACAGCAAGTTAAAATATGTCAAGATCCATTTAAATTCCTACAACAAGCCATTTTCCAAAGATAGTTGGCAGTAAAAGGCTTTCTCAATACATCAAGAGCATTCAACTATAGCGAAATAGAACACCACATATCTCAGCAGAGCTAGGAAATCCATTAAAAAGTTCATTTTTCAATCCAGGGCAGATGAATTAGGTGCGGAACAAACTTTGTGATGCTAACGCTCAGTATGTCAACCTAGAGAGATATTTGTACTCCTGTTTATCCCTGTATATTATTAGAAACCAGCAAATTCTATGTAATGATGTGATCACACTGATGTTTTGAAAGAGACTGGATACAAGTTATGTTATTGAGAAGGTGTTATTGGCTGCTTTGATAACCTTCAGGATAGCAGAGACTATTAAATTCTGCCACCACTTGTCGACATCTCTGTACATTTTCTTCTGGCTGACTCCCTGTGTAAATGTACAGAGAAACTCAAGAATATAAAAGATGAGAGGTCTCCCAGTGTAGTTCTGTAGCATGGTTCCTCAGGAGACAGGAAAGACAATAGCAAAATGTGAGCAGCTAATGACACCAGAACCTAAGATGAAACCGTAGCTGTGAAGACCATGCTACAGAAGATCACCATTTCGTGCGTCCAACTAAACAAAGTCGAACAGATGTACAATTTTTTTCTAGCACATTTCTGTCTCTAGTATCTGCAGGCTACTGTCACCTTTCTCCTTCTCCCTTACTGTCATCACTCTGACACAGTCCAGTATCCATGGTCTGGAAACACAGAAAGACTTCTGATTCTCCCTAGGAGGGAGGACCTGGTGTGAAGAAAGTAGAGACCAGTCAGGCAGTTTTTGCAGCATCCTCTCCCCATAAGAACGACTGCATAGCTGTGTACAAGCAGTACTCCAGTGCCTCCTCACTGGCCTCCAAACAATGTTTTACTCCAAAATCCTTGAACATTGCCTTCTTCATTCTCCCCAGTGCCACCTTCCATTTCTTTCAGATTAGATTTTGCAAAACTAATTCTCTTAATGTTTTACAGCTTTTGTGTAAAATATTGATTCTCCAGCTCCAATGAGAACACAGGGATTTTTGTCTAGATTAAAAGCTGTAGCAATGCTAAAAATGAGGAAACACAGCAATAAAATGCACTGAAAACATAAAGTATCTTAGAGGCTGTTAGTTTCTTAGTTTCATCAGCTAGGTCTAATTCCAAAGTACTTTTGGCAATGCTACAATGTCAGAAGAGCATATCCACCTTTACAACTCCAGGAATACAATTCTCAAGGTATGCAGTAATGAATATATCTGAAGCATCTACTTGCCAATATGCATGATTGATGACTCTTTGGTGGAGCAGCTGATTAGAAACACGCATCAGTGTCAGGCAGTAAGAACAAACGACTGCGAGGATTCAGGTTTCTCAGACATGTTGAGAGTTGTTTTATTGGTGCTTGGGTAATTTTCACCATTACACCCATTTTCCAAATTATTGCATCTGCTTCAGATTTGCAGATTCTCAGTGGCAGGAGTGCTGAAAAACCCTCTCATCATTTTCTTCCAGGAAATTTATTTACTAAACAAGAAGCGAAGCTTTTTTTAGAATTTCCCATTAAGGTGAGCAGAGTGTCAATTATGACACCTCTCTAATACAGACTCAAGACAGTTTGGTGCTACTTGCAACAGCACATTACCCATAAACATCAAAAGAAATTTTATGCACTAGAGTAGCTGGTCTTGGCCAGGAGAGGATGAAAGGAATGTGTCCCTCTTCCTCCCACTCATTTTTGCAGTTACACAATCTGTAGATATATAAGGCACAAAATCTATCGAAGAGCAGTAACAGGCTTATGCCAAGATGGTATTAGGGCCTTCCAAAGGGAGCACTAATCTGAATTTGACCAAGAGAATTGAGCTAATTTCCCCCAGTCTTGATGTGTGCAGAACAATGTAGACCAAAGCCCCAGTCTGGTCTTCAGTCATGATCTAAGATTGTTTCCAAGCTGCTGCATACATCTGCTGCCACAGAGGCTAAAATTACTTCTCACGAGAAAATTCAGTGCGGGACAAGGAGATTAATTTTAGTACTACAGAAGTCTGGCTAATCTGGGATTTACTTTTTCCTACTGGAATATTTAACTTCAAGACTGAAATATATGAAGCTTAGCCAGGACAAACAATGCTAAACTCAGAACCACCTGACAGTGTTTTATAGTGCATTCATCACTACTGCCTCACCAACCTCCCTTTAGTACCATGAGCCTATCTATAGAAAAAAATGTAAAAATAGCAATAAGTTGTACCAATGTCTGCATTCATGTGGAAGAATGCATAAACAGTGTAATTTTTTTTACTTTTAAAATGACAAATCTTCTTGTACATTTTCGTATAAAATCTTGGTGTTCAGCATCACTGTAGTTTCTCTGTCCAACAGCAACAGCATTGTACAGACTATACAAGGTCTCTGCAATAGTCTGCTCACCAGACCACATTTTCAAGCCTGGGGTTGCTTCTAGACTGCAAGGCTGGACAACAGAATGGAAAGTCTATTTGGGGATAAAACTGCCAGGTATCTTATGTGCCAATGGGGCGTGAATGGCTAATAGAGAACAGAAAAATCTTTAAAGTCTTGAAGAGCAGAATAAATAAACTTGGGCTCTTCATTGCTTCAGTCTTTGCTTTCTTTTATCTGCCATCACAGTGGAAAGCATAGCAGGCATCACCCTGCACATCCCCAGGTGCCTCCTCAGTCATTAATATGTTGTGGCTGTGCTTTTGATTTTCAGAAATGCTGCTTATATATTTAAAATCCCTGCCTAACTGGTTTTAGTTGGCACTGAGTTACAATCATCTGAGATTCTTGGAATCGTGGCAGAAAACTAGATTAGCAAATTTTACTCAAATGCGGCAACTTGTACAATCCATTATCCATTTGTGGCCAGATCCTTGTACAGACAAACAGCTCAGCGGAGAGCAAAAACAAAGGTGCTTTGGCCTTGTGCTCTCACTGCTCTGTGGAGCCTTTTAGACCTGCATAATGGCACTTCTAGTCATGGGCTGAACCAGAAGGGATGTGTTTCTTGTCTATCTCCCATACATCCAATGTAAGCATCACTCCCTTCTAAGAAGAAAACTATAAGCTCCTTATGAGAGGCTCTGTAAGACCCAGGGACATTGTTCCCTCTCCAGTTAACTGTGCTATCATCTCCAGACCTATGGTTGCCCTGGTGGACTATCAGAATCCAATTCAGCTGAGAGCAGTTTGTGAGCTTATCAGGAGCTCCTCACCTGCATAGCAGGTCTTCTCCCCATGCAAGAGCAATCAAAGCCTTGGGGTCTGTGCAGGGGGCAGCAGAAGCACGGGGCTAGGAGAGGAACAGAAAGGCTCTAAGAGCAGGCTCTAGCTGCCTTCACTAAAGACACTGATATGAACCCAAATGGATGAAGTGCTGTGAAATGCAAACACGGTCAACACAGGGCAGAGGTGGAGGGCAGAAGCGTGCGGTGGCTGGTGACTGGGGTGTGGTGGTGGAGAGGCAGCTGTGGGCAGGCAGAGCTGCTGTGCACAGACGAGGTTTCTGCATTATCCTCACTGTGTCTGCCCCAGATGCCGCCACCCCAGTGAGATATGGGGAAAGTCACTGTCCTAGTACTTCTGAAGATTTCTTCTTCCAGTCCCTCCCTAGAGCTTCTGGGATGACTAAGCTACAATATTCATACTGTAACATCAAAAGGCAATTTTAAAGTGACTAAAATCTTTACAAGGTTTAACTCACACGTAATATTTCTGTATCAAGTGCTGCAACTGCATTACTCTTTGACCCAGTAACTCTTTCTCACTAATAAACCTGGGCAATAGTGTGATAAAACATCCCTGCATGCAGCTATTTCACTGTAATTCTCAATATTGGTGTAGTAAACCTTGCTCACAGCCCAAGTAATTAAAGTTCCATTGTGACCATATGCCTTTCCTGTGCTCGATATCTAATTAACCTTCACTCAGCCATTTGTTTTCTTTTCTTACTGTGTTAGGAGAAGCTGAGTAGCAATACATTCTCCAAATGACAAACAGTGCCCACCTCAGCAAGAGCACAGAGACTTGTGGACTTCTGTCACCACAGTGCTTCACCTACACCTGTCTTCCTCTGGAGGAAGGGGTCATTTACACCACATTATTATGTCAAACTGCTCCTATTCTCACATTGTGTTGTTTGGAATCACTGATCTAAACAAAAAGAGTGAGGATTTGCCCACTTCCTGCTCGTGTCACAGCACTATCAAGAGCCACCACTCCTGGATGCGCAGCTGGAGAAGGGCTCTTTATTCCCTGGCAGGACTCAATAGCTTAAATCATTTCCTAGTGCCATGTATAACATCACTCTTAATGTAAATGTCAAATAAAATATTTTATTCCCAGCAGATGAATGTTCAAATGTTGAAATCCTCTGCCATGCAGACAGCTATGACCAATGTATATTTTGCAAGCACAGAATCTGTTCTTAAATTACCAGAACAAAATCCCTGGTTAGCTGTATTAATCCTCTAACTCTTTCTTTTTACAAAATTAGTCCTGGCAAGCTTTTGAAGTGTACTTACACCTTGCCATTCATATCCAGTTTTACTCAAAGCCAAGTTTCTTCAGGTGTCAGAATGCATTAGCATTCCAGGAGCAAGAATGCAGCTGCAGCATCAGGTTGGTTTTAGTCCCCATTCCTCCTTCTTCTTCCCTCTTCTACCATAGCATCATATTGTGTTGCCATGCAGCAATCTCTTCCACACATACAGGATGGGTTAACACATACCCTCTCTTCACAAGCAGCAGCAACTACAGGAACTCTTATTGCTGCCATAGGGTAGGCAGGGAGAGATTTAAGGCTGAGAGCTGAATAACTGCTTCTGGAGCAGACAGGAGGAGAGAGGCAGGCTGAACCTGATGGAATTAGACTTTGAGCTGTACCTTTCCTTTCCTTTCCTTTCCTTTCCTTTCCTTTCCTTTCCTTTCCTTTCCTTTCCTTTCCTTTCCTTTCCTTTCCTTTCCTTTCCTTTCCTTTCCTTTCCTTTCCTTTCCTTTCCTTTCCTTTCCTTTCCTTTCCTTTCCTTTCCTTTCCTTTCCTTTCCTTTCCTTTCCTTTCCTTTCCTTTCCTTTCCTTTCCTTTCCTTTCCTTTCCTTTCCTTTCCTTTCCTTTCCTTTCCTTTCCTTTCCTTTCCCTTCCCTTCCCTTCCCTTTCCTTTCCTTCCCAGTCACAGGGTTTTCTATTATACCTCACTCTCACCACGTGTTTCTTTAACAGGTACAAGGAGCTTTGAAGAGGCAATGGACACAGTACAAAACACAGTGGGGCCAAAGGCGCCGAGAGCACTGTTCCACAAGATCTACCTCCTACACTGCCACATCAATCACAGAGGTCCCTGTTTACCTGTACCATCATGATGCCAACAATGAACAGTTAAATGGAAAATACGTAGAGGACTCTGAACTCGTTGCATTAAAATCTGGAGAGACATCCGCCTAGCTCAGCACCAGCCATTGCAAACACATCATTTCATGTTCTGCTTGTGAACAAACTGGGGAGAAGGGTGGGAGTGTGAAAATCCAAGATGCTGTGTCAGAGTGCAGGCCCAGATGGAAGGACACATCCTATTCAAACCACATCAGCCTCTGACAGCTCTGGTGTAGAGGGAGTCTGATGCAGACCTGGAGTAGCATTTCTTCCTGTGCACTGCAGCAGGGAGTGAACATGGACCTGCCCACAAGGCTGTGTAATCTCCACATCTCCTAACACCAGCCGTATGAAGTGACCATCTGACATTAGTAACAACCCCAGGTAGCCCTTAGTAAAGAAAGTACCAGTATGAGGCAACTGGAAACTTTTGGCAATTTTTGCTTTCAGTATTTTTCTTTAACACTAGATTTTAAACCATCAACTTTCACAGAATGTAACTGTCCTGGAGTGCTTTATTTTTCCCTTTTAATGAGCTTGATGGCTGCTTAAAAGATTTCGCACGTTACAAGACAAATCAAACATGTGAACAGCAGAAAGTTATTCCAAAGTATTGAAATCTTGATGCTTTCCAAAGGATGCCACAAAATATTAGCATCCCCAAATGATACCCCAAAATATTATCATCCCATTAGCAGGTGCATAAAGCAAATGAAGGTGAAATAGTCATTGCATACCAAGATCTCAAACACCCTCTGAGAAACAGATCAGTTCTTCAGGCTTAATGACACAAGTCCTGAAGGCATCTCAGAATAGTTTTCATTTAACAATACAGGTATAAGAATACAGGTTTAAGAATATTTATTTATAGGAAAATTGTCACTCTATTACTCTGCCCAGAAACTCATCATTAAGACACAATTCTTTCACTCTGAATAAACTGTGAAGTTGCTCGGAAACTATGGTTTTATTTAATAGACATTCTGAGATGAATAGTAGATGAATGCTTGTCTCTGTTATAAAATTGTGATCATGGCAGTAAAAGATCCCAAGAAAGAAATGAGAAAATAATGTCTTAGCATGGGAAGTATCCACTTTCAGAATCTGCTTGCTTTCTTGAGTCCCTAATCATTAGGTAGTCCTGCCAAAAAACCTTGATAATCCGTTGAAGTTTCTATTGAAATTAGCAGACAAATCCCTGTTAACTTCAATGAGCCATGAACAACTCTCTTGGGTGTTCAGGAATGACTTATGCAATAGAGTTCAGTGTAGACCTCAAAAACAGGGCACCATTTCATCCACAGTGATTTGAAACCGTTTTTAAATATTGTGTCCAGCCAGGCGGATTTTCCTTCCCTGACACAACTAGACCCTAAGCTTTACCTTCAATTTGTAGATTTTAAATGGAGGGACAATGTACATGTCTATCTACATGAGTCACCATCTCACTTGAAAAGTCCCTTCCAGGACTGAGTTCATGAGGGATAGGTATAAACCTATCTAAAACTGTGAGAGTGGACCAAATTCCCACTATCCATACATGAGGCGATGCGTTGCAGGGAAGGGGACTGCTCTGTTTTCACCACCAGCACATGCACACAGCCGCTGTGCACCATGACACATTCTCCCCAGGGTGAGGAGGGAGCTGCTGGCTCTGCCACCATAGAACAAAAGAGGAGCTGGGGAACAAGAAGGAACTGTCTGCAGACGGTGCAGATCGTCACATGGTCAATCCAGCAGAACACTTACAAGAAAATACAATCGTGTGTTTGTTGAAGCGACATACCTATTTTTCAGACTTCAAGGAATACAAAGACAGTTCTTTTTTCAGACAACAGTATTTCTAGTGTTGCTATTTCTACTTTCACCAGGGAACAATAGGAAATGGAGGAGTCAGTCGTCAAAGACAATAAAGTGGCTCTGCTATGAATGCTGTATTTCTGAATAGCTTTGGGGCACACCGCACTTCCCAGAAGTGGTGCAGAAGGCACTCCTGGTTTCTAAAGACACAAATGAGCCGATTGTAAAAGATGCGTGCGTAATATAGAGAGTTTAATAATGAACATGTTGGTTTTAATAATGTACATGTTTACAACATGTAAGTGCAAGTTGTTTCACAGTCAGTTATGTTCATGTGGATGTACCAAATGGAAATGCTTTGCCATTATATTGATTGTTTTCTTTCTTTGCTAATGATATTTCCTTGCTCTGTTTAGTAGAGTACTCTGACAAGTCAAATTCAGGATCTGAGATTTAGGTTCTTGGTTGCAGCTTCAGTGTGCTTGCATCATTCTTTATGGAACTTTTATTTTCAGTCAAGGGATGATGATTTGCAGCCACAAAAAATTTGGTCTAACATACACACTGAATTTAGGGCTGTCATCACTCTTGGGCTTTGTAGGAAAGGCTGAGTTTTAAAGGTACTTTCTGAGTAATTTCTAATCAAAATAATTTCCAATGGGAAATGCTATTTTTCTTCATCTCAAGATGGTTTGAAATGTCATCATTGCACACATAAGGTACATTTAATTCTCTGCTTTATAAATAGCACCATACACTAGTGACAGTAATATTGGGAATGCTGATACAACCTCAATAATTATAATTATGACAGTAGAGTGGTTTGACTCTAATACATTTCACAAGAACACCAGAAACACATAATTAATGTATCAGTGTATCAAAAAGTAGGGAAGCAGCTGACTCTTGAGTCAGTGGATTCAAAGTGCATTTTAAGAGGAAACCAACCTTACATTTATCAGTATATCTGCAGTATCTGTTTCCTCTCAAACACCACACCCAACACATGAAAACCCAGTTTAATGAACATTTGCTGCAGCAGAAGGTTTTGTGTGGTTGCTCTGAGCAACTAAATCTATCAGGAAGATAGATTTAGATAGATGCTGGTTGTTATTCTTTACAAGGTCCAGAAACACAGCACAAATTAAAAGATTTGTTGTGGCATGGGATGTTGAAAGTAAGGCTTGATTTTTATTTTATTTGCTTAATAAATATATTTTATCTGAAATAAAACAGCAACAAAGGTAGAACAGACAATTTTCTCTGTATTAAAATTATTAGCAATAATGCTACCTTAATTAAAACACTACAGAATGCTCATGTAGCAAAATAACTTTGCTTTGGGATAAAAACAGCCCTGCAAACATGATGAATTTCTGTTCTCTTCTCCCATCCTTTGTCAGCCTTAATAAACAAAACAAGAAAGGATTTCCAAAGATGCCAATCTGAAACACTAAAAATTTCCACTGCTTGGAATTTTAAAAGTTTGGTGTGTCTTTTTGAAGCTAAACATGCACAGTTATTTGATTACTGCTCAAAAATATGAGGATTTATAACCTAAAAGTCATTTGCATTGAAACAGTAAATGATCCCAAGCCAATAAGACTGCAGTGTGAACATGCCCTCTCTCCCCTCTACAGAAATTTTCATGCAACTTCTATCCAACTTTCAGATGGATCCCAAAGCTGTATTTATGCATCCCTTTATTGAGTATTCAGAGCATCATTGAGAAAACAATGTAATTCTCAGTATCTCAAATACAGATCAGTATGTTGCTCTCATCCTGATAAAGGACAGCTGTTTCAACCAGTGAAATCAAGTGGTGAGAAGTTTACCATTGCTGAACATGTCATACTGATGCAGGAAAAGGAAGCATTGTAGTAAAATGACTAACCAGGGTCTTCTATTGAGAGTCTCCCGAAACACAAATCAGCACAGAGAGCAGTGGGGATGATTTTGGCCTGGCTCACCCACCTTGGCATAGGCCATTTAGACAACCTGCCAAACTACTGTCAAAACTTATTTTCTAGGATTTTATAGCAGCAAAGATGGGCACTGATCTCCTGGGGCAGGAAGGTACCTAACTTTCATTATATGCCATTTAAGATTTTCTTCATAATCCAATTTCAGGATCTCACAAGCCTACCTTTAAAAGAAAAAGGAACAACTATCTTCAGCCAGTTTTTTAAAGGACATTAGCACTGATTTTAAGAATCTGGTCCCTTTTCTCTCACTGCAAGCAAATGCAACTTTGAGAAGCGACCACACTACAGGAGGTTACTTTGTGAAATGCGCGATGTGCCAGTGTGTGACTACATGCAACCCCTCCATTCCCAAGTGCTGGTGATGTTGGTTTGCATAATATGGTCAAATAGATACACTCCCTTCCCTCATCTGCTCTGCATTTCTCTCCCCCTCAGTATCACCACCATAAGAAGTGCTTGTTTCACAATCTGTGCATTCTACACCTTTTCAGGAGAAACATTTTTCCTTTACAGTTTGCAGCTTATGTTGTCTTGTTATTTGTCCAAGATGTACTCACCAAAATCAAAGTAGAAAATGCGCATTTTGATCCAAACCAGATTATAGAATTAAGGTGCTTCTCCCGCACCATTTTTTAAAAACTACCCACTGGAATTATGGTAATGGTAGGTGTAGATTTAAAACTAAGATGAAGCCTGAGAAGCAGAGTAACATCACCTTTCTATTTTTGACAGAATATAATACGTTTTAAAAAAAAATCTAAAATAATCTTGAGAAGATGAATGTTATATAAAAGGCACCAAAAAAACCAACCATCTAGAAAGCCTAGATGGCATACGTACATATATACATAAAAATATGTGTACAATGAATTATTATAAGAGCTGTGTTCAGGTGGAAAGCGACCCATCATCCCAAAATGAACAATGTCTAAGTCATGAGTGGGAGATACCGTGCAGCAGAGAAGGTATGTAGCCTCCCTTAACCACCCTAATGCTTTCTGGGGGCCCCATATGGAGCACAGACGACCAGAGTCATCCATCATCCCATTCCCAGACGGGTTCATGATGGGAATGACTGAACCAAGAGATATTGGCTACACTGCATTTCTCAGCTTGCTGAACCACCACTGGGCTAATGAAAGGGGCTGACTGGGAGGTGAGTGGGAGCAATCTCTTTCCCAGCTGCAGGTCTGCTCTCCAACAGGTAATGCTGGATTATCCCACTAGCATAAGACCCACTGTTGTGGAGAAGACTGACCTTAGACCAGGCAGACCCTTGGTTTGGAAAACCTTTTGTTTCACTTTACCCTGGGTAACACAGCAGTAATTCTCACTGACTTCTGCAGTGTGGCTAAAGGTAGGACTTCTCTCTCTCCGATTTTAGAGGTTATCTAAATATTGAGCAAACACTGAAAATGCTTGGTGTAATACAGTCTCACCTTCATATTTAACATCAAAATCCCAGGTCATCTGTATTATGCTACATATAGACTCCTTAAGGTAATAAGATACTATTTTCATATTTTCCTGGGATTTTAGTTTGATCTCGATTAGCACCACGTTTATACGTGTTACATGTACTTGACAAACTTCACAAATTACTTGGCCATTAACATATATTTTAACTGTTATAATTATAGGTAAAGAGATAAATAGTTACTTTCATGAAACACTTGGCATATAACAGCTTTCAGAAGATCAAAATAAAAAGGATGAAAAAGGCCCTCTCAGTCCACGCTGTCCATACGGAAAAACCTGAAAGGTGGAAACCCCTTGTATCCTACTCTCCTATCTCCTAATTATTTCTTTAGTTTTGAGAAAAACAAGGTCAACATGCCTCTGTCCAGATGGTGGCACAAGACTGATCAGCACTGTGTTGTATGGATGGGTGTTTCTGGGAGATAAACAAGGAGATGTACAACTCTTCCCACCGACCACTGCAAGGAAATGAACTTCTCCCAGTGTTTGTGTGCACCTGCATACAAGCAAGATTTTAATGAATAAACCCTTTAGGTATATATACCATCACAATTAACATCCCTTCTAAGAAGAGATGGGAGAGAGTTCTGCACAATTTAAACAGCCTGTGAAATAAGATTCATGAAGAAAGAGGCTGTATCTCAGGTCCAGAGACAGCATCACCAGTATAGGCCTCTACAGGGAAGAAAGTTACATAAAATAGCTGCCTATAATGAGTGTCACTCTGCAAATGGTCAGTGCCTATATTCTGCTTGCTGCAGATTGTGTGGGCGTGTTTATCAATTTCAGGCCCACTCCAAATGAAGAGGAAACAGCTTTAAAAAAGGGTTTTCATATAGGAGGCTTTTTTCTTTTTTTGTCTTTGGATATATAGCAAATATTTAACTCCCAAGGACCCAGCCACCGTGCTCACAATTGCCTCTCCAGCAGCAGAAGAGAAGTGCCCCTGTGGGGAGTCTGCAGCTTTGAACTGGCAGCAATTCGGAGTCTTCACAAGAATTACGGTGAGAGTGTATCCAACACAAAGTAGCCTTCAATTTTGAAAGAAGGCACTGCATAGATTTTTCATTTTAATCGTCTGCTGTAAAACTTCTTCCCTGTGGGAGACTCCTTGGGAAGTCACAGTAAGAAAGGATGTGGAAGAACAACAGGTCACTCCAGATGTGCCATGACCTATAGAGGTACTGCCATATACATGATGAATAGTTTGTCATGACTAGTCAACTTTTAGCAAGCACCCAAGAAATACATCATGTTTCTCCTTTCTTGCTATAGCCCATGTAGAAGTAACTTGGTACCAATTTTTTTTTATACATCAGGGCATCATGGGCAAAGATCTCTGTTTTTCAGACATTTGTTTTACGTTACACAACTACTAACACTCTTCAGTGCAGAATGGTGCCAGTTACCAACAATGCACTTCAGCAAAAGAAATTAAGTCAATCAGGACAAAGAAAGATAATAAATATATTTTATGCTCTGCATCTACAGTCTTTGTAAATTAGCAATAGACTTTCAGTAATCAAAACACATACAATAAAATCTGGACATAATTTCAACAATTCCATGGGTATATAGGAAGTTTTCCTTTTCTTTTTTGGTAATTCGTGTCTAGATAAAATATTACTATATGTTCATGGCAGCAAAGTTTTATCAAATTAATTTTTATTGGGTTATGCTTGAAACACACGGTTCACAAAATTGAAAAGGCTTGAAAATGTAGGAAGACTTCCCATGCTGACAAATCTGAGGCACAGTCATAAGTCACAAATTCATTTTTCATGACTGATATGAAAGAAAAGTCAGTTATAATTGAATTGTCCCTTTGTTTTCATATAAGCCAAGAAATTCATTGTCTGCTTCAGTATTTAATACATAATGTGTTTTTATGTCATAAAAAATACCCCGATGATTTTCTACACCAGGAGATGTATTAGTAAACCAATTGTTCTGTGTCTTTGTGTGCTGTACATAAGCTGAACTTTGCTGTAAATAATTCACCACGTTTAGAAAAACTTCTTACAAAGAATGACTGACCAAAGATATGAGTGAAATCTCAACCTTACTGAAACCAAAAGCATCAGCTACTTGAGTTCTGTGGGAACAAGGGTTTCATCCTTTACAGATTCTGTTTTCCCAGTGTTAATGGCTATGGATGGATCAGGGAGGGGATGCTTGTTACTGCCTCTGTAACATCCGTGTCCCTCACAGGGGCTGCAAACATGTGGGGGCTGCTGTTGTCTTCTCAGGTCATTCCCCCCGAAGAGCTGGAGAGGTTGATCAGAGAGCAAAGCTGGAGGAAACAATACAGAAGTTAAGCCTTGCTCTGACATTTCCTATTGCAGCAGATACAGGAAGATGCAACCCCGGAAAGGGTTTTCAGAGACCCTGGAAAGCTTGGTCTGCTCTAGCCTTTGGGTCAGGCAGTGCCTGGTGGGATCCATGTCGAGCCAAGTGCCAGTCGATTGCCCTTTATTTTATTTTACATTCTGCACAGAAGTGTTTTAGATGCAGTTTCTCTAGTGTAGAACTGAATGTTTGGGAAATTATGGCTTTGTGAGAGGCTTCTGTTTTTGCAATTAAAGTCAGACTCATTTTAAAACTGCTGGAATGTCTTCTTCTATTAAGATATTCTGATATAAATGAATACCAAACCACTGGTTCTTCAGATGTTGAATAACCCTCACCCCCTCAAAAGCTTTCTTAAAATATCTGACCACTATGAGCTAGTAGAATAATAGCATTAAAGGTCACAGAAATACCTACCAAAATCGACCAAAAACCTGTGGTTAAGGCACTGGACTGCATGGACTCAGCAGACATAATTTTGGGTCATGTCCCTGCCACAGACTTATTGTGTGGTCCTGAGAAAATGATTGCTAACAAAGTGCCAGATTCACCGGATTCACGGAATTCACTGAAACTTCTACTGACAGATTTAGGTTCCTACAGTCAAAATTTAGACTTTTCCTCCAAGCATATTTTCATTGGTGAACATTCTCAACCTGTCAGACCATTTTATTGCAAATGCATCTAAACTGTCTCTAAGTCCTGACCAAAGTTCCCATAAAGGTCAGTGGGGAAAAGCTGTCCCTTCATCCCTGAAAAAAAACATATTCCTGAGTGACTGACCTGGCTTTCTGCTTTTTGATGGGAATTTTGTACCAACATCTCCTGCTTTGCAATAGTGCTCAGTCATGAACACTAATAATTTATTCTCTCTGGTTAGTGAATTTTTTGAAATATTCAAAACATTTTAAAGAGTTAGAAGGACATATGTTCAACAATTGCTTCTAAAAGAGCCCTGTCTTAGAGAACCCTCTATCATGCCCTGATTTATAGACCACACACATACATATATTTAAACATCCACATAAAATGCAAAATACCTACATATACTCTACACCTGTAGTTCCAGTCATCTGACTGGTGTTTAAGTGATGCAATTTCAAGTGTTGCTGAGCAGCGAGGGGATTGCAGTGCTCCAGCAACTCATTTGCTGAAAGGTGGTTACTGGTCTGAGGCATAGCTGATGTGCAGAAAAGCATGGATATATTGCACATATTTTTAAAAGTCCATGTAGTTGAGAGAGCTGAACCCTTCTCTATGAATGAGATCCATCTACATATAAATGTTAAAAAGAGAAAAATTAAAAGAGCATATCAAATGCATGCAACTTATACAGTATTATCTGCAGGCCTTGCTAGCAAACTTTTGATGCTCATTTTCTCCATTTCTGCTGTAAAATTGCCTCTTTCTGGTCAACAAGACAACACTGAAAATCCCTGTGCATACCACCAGTGACAAATTTACCGATAAAGTTAAAATCTCCTTTGTTTCATGATGACCTGATGAACACACCTCTGTTGGTACATGGGCAAAATGGACATAGGCAAGGCATTCCTGCCCTGTGTGTGAATGTCAGAAGCCCTCAGAAGGACAAAGCCCAAAAGGCCTTTCCCAGATTGATTCACTAATATCAAAAAATATCAGCTTTTCAGCAGAATTTATTGTGGGCAGAGGTGTTTGTCAAGTTTCCAGGAGAGAGCTGCTTCTGAAGCAGTGTTTCACATTAGATAAAGCACTACCAATTAGCAATATGGTCAAATAACATTATGCAATTCTACCTGCATGGGACCCAATGGTGTTCAAATGTGTCCTAAGAATGTTTTCTTTCAGCCAAGGCACAATACCTTTCAGTGGAACCTCCCAAATATAGTTGCATTTGTTACTTTGCTCAGTGCATTAAAAAGTTGCTCAGGAGAGGATGGACCATTGCTACCCATCAGGTTCCTTGGGCTGACAAATGTACCTCACAGATACATGCTATTTTGACACCAAGTATGTATCTATTTAATGGAACCTTCCACACCTAAACAGCATCTGCAAAGAAATTGGTGAAAAACCTTTTTATTTTCATATTCTTCACCTCAGGAGGATTGCTTATTTCTCCTGGTAGCAAAGCCCTCATTGCCCATCAAAACAGACTTCATCTTCACAGATACTTTTCCATACCGTTGCTAGTAGTTGTGAGCTGAAATGCAGAATAATGGTGTGTGTCAATGCCATTTAAAAGTAACAGCCAAAAAATGATTGCTCCATTCACAAATTGAAAACCACTCTGTTTCACACAGAATTTTGTACATTTCTCTGCTGCTTTCAGATATTGCTCTGAGATTCTTCTCTGCATGGCTCTTGAGTGTGAGTGGATTTTGTCATGACAAAAAAAAAACCCCACCAAACATTTTTGCTCATATGGATTTCAAGGACATAGGTAAGGGCTGGTTTGTGTTCAGACTGTATGACAGAGACCTTTACAATGGGCGTGAAGTCTTTTCCATGTTTCAGCAACAGAAAAAGTCTAGCTATTGTTTTAGTACCATGAGTTTCTAAAATTCATTTAAGGATGGCCTCAATCCCAGAAAATTGTCCCGCTGCCACTGGTAGGTCAAATATCTGTACTCTTATTTGTTCTGCTAAGCACCTCACAATTTCACAATGCCGTGTAACACAGTTTGAAAAGGCTATCAACATTATGTCGGAGTAATAATCTCCAAACCAAGACTCTGGTCCTTAGTGGTGTAGGAGCAATGTAGTGAACACTTCTGCAAGTCTAAACTTAACCCCTCAAATAATCTGCCATAGCAAGATGGATTCATAATAGATCCATGCCTCTATTGTGACTACAGTCACTGCCCACTGCCCCCAAACAGCCACTGTATTTCTCCCAAAAACCTGACTCTTCCTTGTCATGAAAGCCTTGAAAAATTCCCACTGCTTCATGCTGGAAAGCCTCCATCCTTATGCCATTCTCAGCTTAATTTAGCATGAAATGAATGGGACATTCTATCTCCGGTGGAAAGTGCAGTTTTGTCCTCTGCTGGCAAAGAACCACAGCAGTAAAAGTCTTGGTTAATCTCCATCGGCTTTCTTTAGGTTTGGAGTCCATCTCCACCATTTGTGTGTTAGTTGTGAAAGATCCAGAAGAGACACGGACTAAAAGCAATTTTCCTGCAGTTTTCTACTTTCTCAAAACCAAGTTGTGTTGGATGTAGCACCTTGGAAAATGTATCTGAAATCAACAGAGTTTTGCTATCTTTGTTGCACTTCAAAAAACACAGCCCACTGGATTCCTTGGGAAACATATCTGAGTAAAGCCAAGTTTCGGTGTGGTCAAATTAGAAGCAGCTGAAATATTAAACCTTAATTTCCAGGGTGGAAACTACAATAATCAGAATACAATGTTACAGTTGATACTAAAAAGAAATTGGGATTAAACAGGAGCCATGATGAGCTATGATGGTAGAATATACATATTCTTAGTGCATTTTTGCACAGAATTCAAAATGCGAAATTCATACCAGAATCACACTTTGGACATCATTCTTACAGAGTAATTTTTCTTTTCTTCATCTCTGTCTTTCATAAAACTTTCATTGCCATCCTAATTCTCTGCTACAGCTGACTCTGTCAAAATGTGGTTAGAAAGTGTCAGGATTTCCTGAGGCCATTTATGTGAGTAGGATCACCTCACTTCTTGGATTTCTTGCGAAGAGTATGTTCATATTAGCTTCATTTTACTTCTGACATTGAAAGAAGGAATTGATAGTGAAGGAAATGTGTTTTTCTGTTGACTTTGTTTTAGTTGCAGGTTCTCACAGCCAGAAGGGGAGGTTTGGGTTGGGGGGTTTGTTGTTATTTCTTCGCTGGTGATGGTTCTGGTTTTACACAGCTGTGAGGCAAAATGTGAAAGGCAAAAAGTTCCCCTCACAGCCCAAACAACACAGATTAGAGTGACTAGGGGAAAAAAAAAACAACCACCACCAACAAACTGGGGATTTATATTAAATCCCTGAGAGCTACAAGGAGTTTTCTCTAGAGATGGTATGTGCTCCTTTAATTACATCACCACAAAACAAGAAAGAAACTCTATTGCAAACAACTTTTCTAGCTTTTATAGCTATAAAATGTGTGCTGTGGGACGGCATATTGTGTGTTATGAGGTTACTTTCTTTCTTAGGCTTGGAAGGGATTCATAAAAGGAGTGTCAGAGCTCAAGTAGAAGTCATAAGCAATCTGCCTAAAGCTGAGAAAACCTCACTGAGCCAGATACAGAGGGATTTCGAAGCTTATACTTTTTCTGACAATCCAACTGTAACTGAACATATAGGAGTTAGCACGTTTGAATCCATCTACTTTTAAAAACATAGGGGCTCCAAATGGAGCCTGTTTCCTATACAAAAAGCCAGGCTTGAAAGCTTTCAAATCTCACTAGCATTACTGCTGTCTAGAGACAGTCTGGCTTCATGAAAACAATGTTGACAAAGCTGGTGTTGATCTGGTTTTGTTTTGTTTGAGTTTAAAAAGTCTCTAAAGAATCCAGAACACACTTCTATGCATCCAAATTTTTTTTAGCAGAGTTATTCATGTTAACTCTAACTGCTTTGGTTTTGGTCTTTCTACTGATGGCCAGTAGGAACAGAAAATTATGAAATTTGCTGTACTCCTCCCAAACATGAGACTAACAGAGTCATTCACTGTCTCACTCATAGCTGTCTTTCAGGTTCTGTGTAAGCCATGACTGAGATAATCATAGTCTTTATTATGATTATTATTTATTTGTTTTTGTTGCCAAAAGATCCTAGGCAATGGCTAGCAGTGCTGTTACCTGGGTACAGCAAGGCAAAGCCGAAAGGAGAGCCTGCTCTCTGAAGAGCTCAGCAATCTGCCTACAGGCACTGTTTTCACAGCACACGCTGGAATTACACAGGGCAGGTGAGAAAAGGGCTGATGCCTGGGCATGTGGTACTTCCTACTTTGAGGAAAGAACACAGGGAATTCAGCCTGCAAAGAGCAGGAGCAATGCAAGTAAAAAAAAAGCATTTGTTTTCTTACAAATACATGTATATTTACTTGTAAATGTCTGTGTTTCTTAAGGCTTGAACAAATTTCATTGAGGCCCCATGTAAGCTATTCTCTACATGCACCCCAACGCTAATGGATGTCAGGAACCTTCCATGTTTGGAGCAGGCAAAGAAACCAGAAGGCAATTAGGCTGCCATGCAGCCAGCTATCCTCAGAACAAGGAGGTTTGGGTTGATTAAAATGGTATTTTGACGTAATGAAGCTTTTTTTTGACTGGTAACAACTATCTTAGGAGGGCTTTGTTTGTTTATTTTGGTTGGGTTTGTTTGGGGCTGTTAATTTTCCTGCACATTGGTTTCAAGGAGCTGGTAGCCCCTGCAGTGGGAGAAGGAGAGCCGCACACACAGCTGCTCCCACCCACTCTGCAGCTCAGTGTTTTTCCACCTGACATGATTTGTTTTACGAAAGTGCCAGCAGAGGTTAACACTTCATTAGCATATTCCACTTCTTCTGTAAGAAGTATTTTTGTTATTTTCTAAGATCCCTCACTTCCTAATTAATTCCTCTGTCATCTTTTTTTCACAGTGCCTCAGCCAGGGGAGTACAGTCTTTAACGAATTAAACATCATCATATTTTTGTCTTAGCGCTCCAGGTATATTGGATATTTAATTCTGGTTTGTGTTAATCTAGTCCACCCTCCTCTTAGGCTAGATTTCTTATCTAGGAATAACAGCATTTGCTACTAAGGTGACTAAAGGCAATTTATAAAACTACCTGAAGTGTTTTCCCCTCCTCTACATGTTAGATAACCATTTCTACATATCCAGTTTGTATCTTACTACTTTAACTACATTCTCTAACTATAAATAAATATCAAGATAAGTTTCACACTCCAAAAACCCTTAATTTTTTTCCTTTATATATCTCAGCCATTTGATAGATTTGGTTGAGGACAGTGCAGTGAAGAGATGCTAAAGTGCTATCTGGGAAAGGAGAAAATGCAAATGAGATCCACTTCTTGTGTTTCATTTCCTTAATGCTGAATGATGAACTGGTGAATATCTTTCTTTAAGTATGGTCAGGAAGAGGAAAACACACTTCACACCAATAGACCTGGGGGGAATGGCAGCAAGGGAAGGGCTGATTCCACTCGTGCAAGAGAAGGTGGGGTTGCAGAAGATAAGCATGGAGAAAAATGCCTGGTAAATTGAAACCTCTTCTTCTGTTGAGGCATTTTGTTTGGTGTTTAATACTCCAATCCTCAAGTTCAGCGTTTGAAGATATTTCATACCTTAATCATATGGGTTGCAAAGAGAAAGGGAGTTTCAAAGGCTCTCGGCACTGAAAAGCCATGTAGCAAAGAGGAAGGGAGCACCTGTTACACGGTCATCTGGAAGCTATGGTTATATTAAAAATATTAAAAATATAAATATAAATTTAGCAGTAGGGACCTGAAAACGAGTTTTTCTTCCAGAAAATAAAATGTGTCATTTTTCTAAGCCTCTTTTTAAATTTCTTGTTCAGTTCAAAACCCCATCAAACCACTCATTCTCCATTTCCCACTAGCATGAAGTCTGGATGCTGTCTAGGTTGATTTCTAACACAAATGTTCTATGGTTTATTGCAAAATACCTCAATCTCCAGAATTTCCCTATGACATTAAACCTTCAGCAATTGTTCTAATTACAAATGTTTTAGTTATGCCTTCAGATCTACAGTTCCAAAAAATTATGAGTGCCAATCTCTGCGAAATAGGCCTCAGAGATGAAAAACTACTGGTTTCTGTAACAGTGATGCACAGGAATTTTAGATCACTGCAACTAATGATTGAAACAGTCAGGATCTATCAGGACTGAAAGGCTGAGACCCAGTCTGAATGACCCTCTTAATTATCCTTTGCATTAATGGGCAGTCTGCGGTTTGCTGCTGTCTCCATTTTCAGGAGTTTCAGTATTAAATTCTAGGCAGATCCAGAACACACTCTGAGTTAACTGAAACCTGTCTCCCTGTAACAGCCATGTTATAAATTCACTGAAGATTCAGAACAGACTGATAGGACCAAAATTAGTTCAGCTTCCAAGCACCGAAACCAAAGAGATTGCTGGAAGAGGTCTAGAAATTATTATTCCCATGTTGTCTACCCCTCCTTCTGCCAGATGCTGCTGCCCTCACAGTTGATACAGCAATATATCCTCTTCCTGGTCACCATTAAATCAAACCACTATCAATTTCAGGTCTCAGGCTAAGTTGTAAGAACTGTCTCTGATTAAGAGACTGCATCCATCAGGCCTAAAAATTATTGTCTATGCTGTAAGTGATACATGGGATAAAAGCGTATTCTATGAATTTTCTGTCAAATGAGGTTCAAGAAAACTGAAGCTATGTACAACTCTTTTTCTTTCAGTCATTTTGCCACACATACAAATAACAGAACAAAATAAGTAATTTTAGAAAAAAAAGTAACTATCCATTGTTTGACATATGCTATGAGAAAATTATATTCTATGAACTTATTTTCAATCATTTTACCAAACTGGAAAACTCTTATCCCCTATGCCAGAAGGCTAATACAATAATTATTTTGGTTATATGCTCCAAATCTCTATAATTTGGAAAAAAAACCCTCATCATTTCATGAAAATAAGTAGTGGCAACTACTTTTATTCAGAAATCTTTCAAAGGAAGCCAATAAGCAGTATTTTATCCTTGGTAACAAAACACACAGTATTCACCACAAAAATGTGCTTACCATGAAACTAAAAAACAAATCAAAATTCTTGTATGATTGCCTTGTGTAAATAAAGGAAAAATACTTTTGCAGGTCTTAGAAAAGAAAGGTTTTTTCCAGAAGTTATTAGTGACTTAGATTACTGCAATTAGGATTCCCAGACTTGGATTTTATCTTAAAAGAGCTACGGTTTTCCTTGGTCAGATTCTCAACAGAGTCTGGGTTGGGTACATCTGCTCTGAAGGGTGTCTCAAGGAAGATGTAATATAACATAATATAACATAACATAATTTGTCAATATACCATATATGAATACAGTATTTTTATGTATTATAATAGCATAATATGTAAGTATTATGCTATTATACAAACAGTACAATATTATATAATTTGGGACAAATATTTGTCAATCCAGTGGAAACAACCCTCATCAAATTCCAGCAAGAATTCACTTTGGAGAAGGATACCCAAAGAGAGAGCTCTCTTTACGCTCCCAAAGGAGTGTAAGGTAAAGAAGAGAATTGCAGAGTAATTCACCAACCACTCTACCAAGGGAGACGAACTGCAGCTGCAATTAAAGGAGAGTCAGGATTTCCTCCATAATCATGGAATCATAGAATGGTGGGTGTTGGAAGGGACCTTAAAGATCATCTAGTTCCCACCTCCCTTTCACCAGACTGGGTTGCTCAGAGCACCATTCAACCTGGCCACTGTCCCCCAAGCCTTTGATGCCCAAGCAGCTCTCTCAACAAGCTGGCAACATTGTCAGTAGCTCCCTGCTCAAATCCTGCTTTGCTACACGTGGGGCAAGCATATCTGTGAGCAATTTCTGTGCTGTTTCTAAGCAGGTGGAAAGAAGCACCAGCACTTTACTTGGTTGCTGAACCCTGGAGGGCTTTGCTGCCTTATGTAAGGATTCTGGCTACGATCAGGGAAAAGCACCATAAAAGAGACTGAGGAGGAAAAAATCTCTAAATCTGTATTGCAATTTTTATGGGGAAATGAAAACACACATAAAAATTAGAGTATTTTATTTCACAGGCATGGCCTCCAAGTGTCGAGACAGAAGAACAGGAAGCAGACAGGCTGTAAAATAATCTGGGATAAATTGCTCATAGAAAGGAAATCCACTTCAAACACATGAAGAGGAGTGTTGCATCCAAGCCACTTTCCCTTTGCCTATACCCACCCGGGCCTTTGGAGATGAACTTCCTCACTTGGACTCCTGATTCCCAATGACCTGAGCAAGGATACAGCATGAATATTCCACATGCTTGGGAGGAGATTGTTAAATTAGGATCCAATCTCTACAGCTGTAATGCAGTGCATTGAGTTCAGTTAGAGATGAAAAAAAGAGGCTTGGATAGCAGCACTCCACCTGAGATGAAATTAATGTCTCACAGGAAGTCACAGCTTCACTACAATAAAGCCAAGTGAGCAGATTCCTGACTCATTCCAACATATGTAAGAGTAGGGAGCACAGCTGGCTGGAGGATGGCTAGACAGATATACACCATCTAAAGTAGTAGCACAAAGGACAGGCAGGAGCTGATGCAGAGCTTGGTATGGAGCTGGAAACATCCCGTCAGGGGACTTGGCAAAGCAGCTTGCATGCAATGCTGCACAACCAGCCAAAACTGCTTTCTGGTCACAGAGGTAACTCAGATCAGCTCATTGTGATTTACATTCAAGACACCTCATCTTTGAAGAACAGCAGTTGTTCCCATCCCCACTGACCCATACACAGTGTGCCAGGTAGTCCGTGGCAAAAGTATGCGCCTCTAAAATTTGGTGGGAAAGATAGGAAGGGGCAGAAAAAAGATGGGAAGTTATCTTCACTGAGACTCAGAGCCCTTACTCTTACAGCAGAGCCGCACAGTGCCACATAGGCACATAGAAGTGGCAGTGGTATCTCCTGCTTTGAAGATGGGGCTGGCAGAAGAAGAGTACAACATTTCATCTTTTACCCAGTGGGCTGCAAAACTGTCCAGAGCAAAGAGATCCCTGCTCAGGAATTAGTGAGGTTCAGGAGCCCATTGTGCCACCTCAGCAAAGATGCTTACATCTAAGGTTTCAAGGAGCAAGTAGTAAAAGTGACGGGCTCTCTGGATTCACTAAACAATTCTTACTACTTCAAATCTTGCCCTGCTGTTGCAGCTCTTTGCAGCTTTATTTAAGTTGAGAAACTTAAACCATCTGTTGTCTGACAGCAGGTAAGTGGTATCTGTGCAGTGTAACATCCCCACAGGATCCCACTGGCTTTTCTCAAAATCTCCAGAGATCTCTCGGATGCACCTCAAAAAAATATCTCCTCATAAATGTGACAAGGTTTTTGGAGCCAGCGACACAGAGGGCGTTTGGTGCAGCAGTGTGAGCAGAAACCCAGATGGATGAGATGATTAAACTGTCAGCACAGGTTTCTGTTGCAGACTCGGCAAGAACACCTATGTGTGGATGCTACCACAGAGTATACACTACACTTTCTTCAGCAGAACAGGTTTAAATCTGCTTTTACAATTGTCTGATTGTCTTTTTATCAAAGAGAAGCAGAATCTTTGTGCCTGCAAAAAAATCTTCTGAGGGTATTTAACATTACTTCAAGAGCTCAATTATTCTTAAGAAAATCTTGGCAGTCTTTCCCCTGCCTTTAAGAGAAATGAACATATTATCCCTCAAGACAGAATGAAAGCAGATATCTAGGCAGAGAGAAAAACACATCTTTGGAGGTTTCATTTGGCCAAACACTGAGGGGGCTAAGAGTGATGCAAACACAGGAGTCTTACCAAGCAGAATTAGCCCTTCTCCTTGCAACAGATGTGTCTTCAAAAATTCACTGGATTCAGCACCAAATATTAGTGTTCATTAGTGTTAGGAAAAAAACAATGATAATGAGAGTTGTCTAACTAGTTCACTGAAGCTCTTGCTGTGCCAATTCATTCCCAAACCGGTGACTGTAACTAAAACAGCAGACACACAAGCAGTCCCTGTTACAGCTGCTTCTATGGCAGAATCTCCTGCTGTTTCCTTATGACCTGTTATCTGCTTGAAGATAATATGGCCATATTCACCCTCATCTGTAGTCAGGACCACAGGTTTCCCTAAAGCAAAGGAGTGTGGGAGCACAGGCACCAGAGTGGAGTGGGATAAAGCACCAAGTAGGAATGACACCAGTGAAAAGGGAAAAAAATTCCTTTTTACATCAGCTTTATATCCAATTGCACATTTTATTCCTTCTATTTTATAGCTTACGTGAGAGGATAATATATCTTCTGGTGCCTATGTAAAAAGCACATCACACCAGGATAAACAGCTTTAATAACTATTCCATAACCAATAGGATAAATGAAAACAGAAGGGCATTTTAAGGACAAGTTATGGCTTTCCCTGAAACTTTGCAAATTTGATATGCTTCACAAAAGTTACCAAGAATAGAGAAAGTTTACTGCCTTTGGATCCTTTATAGATAAACTTGATGACAAGGTGTAGGAAAAATGTTTCAGTTTCCTGACTCTACAATCAGCCAAGTGGACAGACCCCTAGGACTGAAACACTCTGCAAGTGACAAAGTATATTGCTTTTGGGTCTAATACATCCTTAGGCAAAAATCAGCTTTCCATGTTTCCATTGCCTTCAAAGAACATCTAAACAGGCAGAATGTGACAATATTAATTAATGGAGTGAAGAGAAAAAGCTGTTGATTTTGTCCCCAAGAAATTTTCCCAAATGGCTCTGTTACTGAATCAGAGCAGAATTTTATTTCAGACAGTGGTACAAAGGCCTGGTATGTTTCCCAGCTCTGATCAAGATTGATGGCTTTAGCAACAAACAGCACAAGGGGACACCTTCCAGCCTCCCAAGCTGTTAAACTCCGGAAAGGCTGTTCCTTTGGTGCAGCAAGACTGTAAGGAAAAATGACAGACCTACAATCCTTAAGCTAAATTATACTTATTTACCTAAATAAAAGGTAGTTGATGAAAACGACTTCAATAAACTAAACTCTTCCTTTGACCACACACCCCATTTGGTTCTTCATTCAGTATGTCTGAAGTCACAGGTTTGAAAACTGACCTGGCCACTCAAAGAAGGTGTTCATTTAACAGTTTGGTTCAGATAAGAAATGTTGTGGCCCTTAAACACTCTTCTTTTTTCTGTTTAAAGCTTAGCTAAGTGCTTTTCCGAGTGCTTCAATGAAGTTAGATCTTAATTATTATTTTTTCAAAATACAGTGGCTGCACTGTAAAATGTGTTAATTTTTCTTGCCTAGAGGCAAGTGAAAAAAGTTGCTGTTGTTCATCTCCTGAAGTCTTTACTTAGTTCAAGGAGGGACTAAGTCCTCCTTGACTTCAGCAATGGCCTTGTCTGGCCTTTGACCATGGGGTACAGTCCATATGGTTCACACAAAATGTTCCCAACATTAACAGAAAAAAAAAATTTAATAAACACACAACCAACACAAATAAACAACCTCTGGAATTGTTCAAAGACTCCTCTGGGAAATGTACAGGGACTCCGCTACAACTATGGAGCTTTTTTACAGTAATACTACTCTGGTGAATTTTTTTCTTCATCATTCTATTGTCACAAGCTATTTGGTGAAATGAGAGACAATTTTGCTTCAGCTATCTGATATCTGCAGAGCAGATATAAAAATAAGGAAATATAAATCATGCAACTGTCTTCCAGAATTGCTTACCCTAGCAAATATTCTTCCTATAAAAATAGGTTGCAAGGGTGAAATTTGATGTGAAAAGCAATATTTACTAATTTCATTTTTTCAGCATATTTTGAAAGGCTTGGAAGGAGTAATTATTTCTAAATGTAGGGGAAAAGAAACCTCAGGTGCTTCTAGTTTGTTAGAGAAATCTTTTACCATTCCTTCTATCTCAGGAGCAAATAATGCATTTTCTAATCTTCCATTAGATCTGCCTTCCTCTCATTTGTTCCATCGCTTAAACTGGGAATATCCTAAAGGTGATAATTATTTGCTTATAACTCTTTCCTTCCGAGGGCTGCCATTCAGCTGGAGACCCATTCTAAGCTGGACTTACCTAATGCAGTGAGTTCATTTCTGTGCACCTATGGCCAGAGGAAAGTAAGAAGATGCCTGCATTGTTCCCTACTTTTCTGGGCTGATAGAGAGGCTCTCTTCCTACATGACTGCCTCAGATATGAAATTAAATTTTGTGCCCTTATTCACAATAGCCATGGCTGACCCAGCAGCAGTCACATTTGCAAAGGCAGCAACAGTTTGGGACCAAAGTGTGACTCAACCTGGTCACTCAGCTGCTGCATCCTCCTTGCCAGCAGGTCTGACATTTATTTGGTCACCTTCCTCTGTGCAATTAAGCAGCACATCCCAGAGCACAGGCTGCTGAGCACGTGACTGTAAAACCTGGGAAAGGCAATATACTTTCCTCTCAGAAATAAATTGTACCATTTCTGGGTCACTCCTCTCTCTGCAAAAGTGGTTGTTAGTGTCTCACAGAATTATGGCCTTGCACACGGCCAAGTGACTGGGCTTTTCTCAGTATTTTAATATAGATTCAAATAAAAATATTTACTTGAAAATACCCCAAAGCCAGCCGCTGCTTTCATCAATATGCTACCCAGGGAAGTCTTTCATGGCAGAAAAAGTGGTAGTCAGAGCATATCCCTGACCCACCTTGGTCATGGCTCCAGGACAGCACATCGCTCACTTTTTCACAGGTAAATTTACCACAGCTGTCAAAGCATCACAGAAAAAGATAGACAGTGGCAAGTTGTTGCCTGACTTTGTCATGTTGTAGTGTATATAATCTGATGGCCACCAGCTCTTGAAAATTCATTTTCCTAAGCACATTTTCACAAATGTTGAAGAGAGCCTTAGGATGTACCATCATAACTCACTTTTCTCTCTGCTCAGGAAGAAACAAAGCGTGGCAACGCAGAACAAGCAGTGCCTAGTCTGACAGACTTCATCATACATATTTACCTTGCAAACACAACAGTGAAACTTGAAAAGAAAACAACATTCAAAGTGATGTTTCTTTGCACAGAAAAAGAGTCCATCAGTCCTTGCTGGAAAGAATAAAACTCTTCCACTCAGAGGATCTTACTGATCTACATCATACTTTCAGATATGCAACAGGCAGATTGAGATCTATCTTCACCTCACATTAGCTCCCTGTTCCCTTTATTTTGTACCTGGTCTAAATTAACCACATAGCTTTCATACACAGTGAGTGAAGAGAGGGAGATTTCTAGACGTTACTCATGGCCCCTAACTTCACAAGGCTAACATTAGAGGACATTGACTTTGCTCTTTTTTTTCCCCCTTATAGTACCAGGAGATCAGAATTCATTCTATCACCCCCTTTAGAAAGCACCAGCCTCAGCTTATGTGGTTCAGGAAGAATTTGTATTCGTTCTCATAAAGCAAGATGACTGACTATGTACCAACCCCTCTTTTAATGGACATGTCAAGGTAGATCCTTTCTGCCTAATTCTATGTCTCCTTCAGCAACATCTTATCCCAAAAAAGTTAGTCACTTACTCTCTCTCAGTCTCTTATCTGCTTCCAGGTTGCCATCATTGCATCGGCTCTGTATGGCTTCTTAGTTTCTTGCCATTTCTGTCGTCCTTCTGCCACTTCTGTACACACACTGATACACTCAGAGTAAAATAAACCAAAATATAAATTGCCTTTATAGTCTGTGTCAGGGTGCTAGAGGAATCTATTCAATCAGCTGCCTAAGCCCCTGCCTAAATTTGCATGAAGCTATAAGCTTCCCATTATTACAGCTATTGCTAAACCAAGCATTTAACAGTCCCATAATTTGTCCTGGAAGTAATTTATCTCATTCAGCAGCTTCAGTGAAGTGGTTTAAATAATTATCCAGTAGTAAAATAGTATTTAAAAAAAAATCTAAACAAAACCTAGGGGTATATAGAGGGATTCAGAAAGTGACAGCAAGCATTTTTTACTTTTTAAGTAGGCATTCAAATATAGGAAGCTATATTCAGTATCATACACATTTTGTTCAGCTAAAAATCATAACATCCTGAAATTGCATTTAAATGATTGACACACAAAAACAGCATTCATCAAAGATGACAATAATGTACAGATACTGGTGGATTAAAAACCTTACTACTAAGGCAATTTCATGGAAAGATCCGGGGTTTTTCCTGTAAAACCTCCTTTTCGCTTAAAGTCCAAAACTGAGGTCTAGAAAAAAGAAAGCAAGTCTATTGTTCCTGGCACAAATCATACCTAACATTGAGTTAGATACCCTGGCATACCCTGGTCAGGTGCTGCCTCACCAGAAAGGCATTCTACGGATTTTCCGTAGATTCCATGTCCCCCCCTGCCAGTCTCAGTCAGACATCTCAGTAGTGTTGGGCCTCTGAGGTAACACAAATCTCTCTGACAATGCATGTCATTCATGCCTTTTCAGCCATATGGGTTTTTTCTTTTCTATCTGAAATTTCCTTCTTACAGATTGACCTCAGCCTTCTACTGCATTGCTTGACATGAAGTATCTCCCTTTTATCCCACACCCTGCTCATGGTGCAGAGGTGGGCCTGAAGCAGTGTCTAGCTAGAGAAATGCTTCCACAAGGTGCTCAAGTGTGAGATTTACAGTCAGAAATTGTGACTAAGCAGTAGCAAAAGGATGGTATACAAAGAGAGAACTTAGTCAACGAGGCTCTCAACATTCCTAGGAACCTGCCTTCCTCCAGAAAATCTGGGTGGTGACGTTTCTCCCTTCAAAGCACATACCTGTAAGTATTCCAAAGTTATGTTTGTGCTCTGCTCTGTACGGTCCCCTGGCTATTGAAACAAGCCAAACAGCTAAGCTCTTCCATTTCTTCCTCTGAACTTCCTTAATAGATGCTTTTGTCTCAACTGCACTTCCATTATGTTAAAATGTTGTTATGAATTACTAGTTTTTACAATTGTTATTGTTTCTGTGTTGTTCTGCTTTGTAGGTCACAAAAAGTCACTGTTGTCAACACCAGAGAAAGGCAAGTACAGACAGACAGGGAGTTGAGGAAACCAGTGAGGGAGACAGTGCTGCTCACCATGTCAGGCACTAGTCTTGGCACATAAAGAACTTCATAAGTTTCTTATGTTTTGAAAACATCAAAGCAAAGGAAAGAATTCTAAGGAGTGATTTGCAGAAGGTCATGGTCAGCATGGTCAGCAGGAAGACGATATGAGTAAGTCATTTTTCTGTAGACATGAGGCATAGAGTAGGAGAAAGCACAATGATTGTCATTTGAAAATAAGTCAGTGTGGGTAGGACAGCTGGAATTGTGGGGAGGGTATAGGCCATGGTGAACTTCTTGGGCTCAAAGTAAAGACAGACAATTCAGATTTGATGTTTTAGAGGACTGGGGGGCAGCAAAGGATGGAGAGAGAGAAAAGTTGTCTGCTGACTGCAGACCCTCCATGCAGCCCTTTGCATATGTAAGTGCTGGTACCAGAGGTAAGGTCTAGGAGAGACCTATGTGGGTCTCGTTTTGCACATACCCTGTCCCTACTCACGTAGCTACACTGACCGAACTGCGCACTGAGGATACAGCTTAGAGAACAAACAAGGCAGGCAGTTTCCTGGAGAGCTCTGCTGAAAGTATAAAGCGATTTCATGAAAAAAAGCCACTGCTGACGTGTTTTAATACACGTTAGCATGGCCACAAATGCATTGGCAGCACAATGGTAGGCTGCATGTAGTGATAAGTACCCTTTTGGACCTTTCCGCATGAACTAGTTTTCACATGAGGCTGGTGCCCACTGCTGAGATGCTTTACTGTCAGAGAAACACAGCAGTAGCCTCTCAAAACACCATGTGAAACCAGGGTGAACTCAACACTGTGGTGGGTAAGCTGGGAAGCCATGAAATAACTCAGTGCCTGAGAGCCAGCAGTCCTTGCCAGCTCTCATACCACAGTGATTTATATAGAAGCTTTCTAGAAGTACTTTTCTCCAATATTTAATCATAAGGTAGCCCTGAGGTTTCAAAAGCATTCAAAACTCCTGGAAAAGGCTCTTCCTCTTTTTGGTTATTTTCACTTAGGGTAGCTAAATAGTTACCTATCAGGCTTTCAAATCTAGTACCTCAAGGGCAATTTTGTGAGAGTGGTGGGTAATTGGCAGTTCTTAAACCGCTAATAAGCTTAACATACAAACCTCTGGACATGCTTTAGCTCATGGAATAGCAGCTTAGTTAACATTGTTAAATTTATGTCTAGTCACTTCTGCTCTCACCAGTTTATACCAATAAAACATAAAAATTAATTTGAACTAGAAAATATTCCATTTTTGAGCTGGGAGAGATTTGCTTTCAACACAGACTGTCCCTTATCACCTTACTTTTCAGCATGCAGTCCTGCAAGTAAAGAGAACAACATCATAAAATATCAAAATCACAAATATTAGATCTTCCACTGAAGTTACAAATCTGGCATGAAATTTTCATTTGACTGGCAAGGTAGCAAAGAGAACTCCTCCACACTTTCTTTGAACTGGTGTTTATAATCCACCAGTGACCTCCCTGTACATCCCAAAAATGATGGCCACTGTAAAATATCAGAGTTTTGGTAGTTAGTGCTAAGTTATTTTCAAAGAAAAAACAAATCTGTGAATGTTACTTCACATTTACCTAGGGAAACTTCTCTTCCTCCATGTGAGGATGTGGCACTCACTCCTCTCAGAAACAGGGTATACATGAATTTTACTGTATGAGTCTGGATGAATACCCTTTTTCCACATAATGAAAACATTGCCTATATTTCTATTTCACTCCAGACACTGTGACATTTTTTCTTGATTCGGGGACATTTTTCCTTTTAAGAACTTCTGTGTGTAAAGCTACTCTAAAGTTCCTCTGGAAGTGTTCCAGAAAACAGCAGACACACCTTTGGTAAGTTCACCCAGAAGCCTTATTAGTTTTCTCCTTCATTCTCAGCTCCATGACAAGAAAGATCTGAGCCTGACAGTGTTCTAAAGAGCTTTTACCAGTCTTTTGAATCAAAATTTGGCTAAATTGTCAAGATGTTTCTTCCAGCCCTTACCGGTTCATGTTTCAGAATCATAGCACAAGACAGTCTTCAAAAATACACAAATCTGCAAACACAACCCAAATCTCTGTGCAGCTTTTATCCCAAGGGAAGTCTCAGTTCCAATAGCATAAGCCCTTAGATGTCTAATTTTGTTAATCAGTTGCTAACAGCTTCAGGTCTGAGCCAAACTAATTTATGCCCACAGAGAATGGCCCCACAATGGAGCAGCAGTGTTTGGAGCAGCAGTTCTGCAATACTGCCAACATTCAAAAGAGTGTTTCAGAACAGAGCAGACAGAACTGGTGGATCCATAAAAGGTTTATAGCAAATGCACAAATTAAGTCTGGTATAAGTTATGAATTTTATCACTCATGCAGTTTCTTCATTCCACTTTCATTAACATTTGTAGCAACTATGAATGTTATGACTCATAAAAATTGTTGATTATTTTTATTGCAGTAGATTTAAAATTTAATGGTTTTGATACAATGACAGAAGCATTTATATTTACAATATGAATCTCAGCATCTGCAAAACTGTGCAATGTAGTGTTCTACATAAATATATCATGCAATTCTTTGAATGACAATACATTAGCATTTCTTCAGGCATAATAAAATACGAAATAACTGAGGAATATATTATTATTACTATAAGTAAGAAAAGAAAGCATCAATTATAAAATATGCTACAGTTCTTTAGGCTGCATTTTAAGCAACTAAGTTCGAAGTGCAGAACCTGAAAACTCATCTTGAGCTGAAGATTTGTCATGACTATGTGCTGAACTGTTGGCAGTAAGTGGCTTTAAAAGCTTAAATTTCTTCAAGTACTTATGTGCACAGCAATCCAGGAGGCAGAACAGCAAACCTTTCCAACACTTTGGGGCTGTGAATTAAACAGAGCAGAAGAACTGCTAGAAGCTAAAGGCTGTGGTCATGATTTTCCATCCTCATTGTCCATCTAGTTCTGGATATTTTATTCCAAATTAAATGGCAAGAGTTTGAGTTTAATTTTTGAAGAGGACCTCTTCCACCTGTTTCTGAGTCACTGACATCAGTAGGGTTTCTGATGCAGATTTTAGGAAGGACAGAAGAAAACTAAGAATTCTGGCCTCGAAGCCTGTCAAGGAAAAACTCCTGTTGACTTATTCAAAATTTGGACTTAGTCCTTATTCATTCACTTTCACTAATTTCTGAACGTGGCTTGTGGGCTGCGTCTGACTGTGTTGGAAAAGTCCACTTTAATTCTGTGCTGGATCTGTAGTTAGTACTTCAGAACACGATGCAGTTTACTGTTATTTAGATTGTTCAGAGTCACTTATTTCAGGTATCATTCACCTTCAGTTATATATTAAATGTAGCTGAAGTCTCTTTGTTTAGTCCTTAGCAGCTGCTATTGAGCAAAACTGAATGAAAAATGCTCAGCCTTGTCTTAGAGACACCAACAGGTCAGCATTTAAAATCTCCTTGAAAATAAAGAGATGAGATGCATCATGCAGCAAACCAAACTCCAGTTAGATGACAGGAGGTTCATTATTGAAATTATGATCCAAGTTGCTACAGAAAAGCAGTGCCTGTTTACAGAAGAGATGTGCAGGTTTTTTATTTGCTGGGCTAATCTCACCTATAGTTACACTCCAAGACCCCAGGGCCTCATTCCTCCTGTTGACTGATAAAAAAGATGAGGATAGTTTTAAGACAGCCACAACTTCCAGATGTGAAATTAAAACATTTTAATGGCATCTGCAAATGACAACAAACAACCTTATGGGAAGGATGCACTGGATATGCAGGATGAGTTGAAAAATGGCCATGTTTTGCAGAAATTATCTCTCTAACTTCTAGCAAAATTGAAAAAGGTTGCATTTCTATATCTGAAAAAAGACCTTAGAAAATTGTTACCAAAATGCAGTGTATAAGTCCATTCCCCATGATAAGCATTCTAATGGAGGATACTGTTAGAGGACTCTGATGCTACCTGCTCTCATTGTGTTTCATAGGATCTATCTACACCAAATTTTTACCCACAGTTACTTCAGCCAGGCCTTTCCCTGCATCCCACCTGTTACCACTGGATCAGAAATCCTGCCTGACAGCCAGGTGCCAGCAGCAGCACTCGCACCTTCCAGTCCTTGGGTTGAAGCAGGTTGAGCAGGGACCTGCTCTCACCTAAATGGAGAGCTGCTGTCTGTTCTGCAGCGGTGCTGTCTGGAAGATTACTGTAAGCTTTTGTATACAATGCATATTGATATTTGAGTCCTTTAATATGTGCAATACACTCTTGCACTTGTCCTTCATAAATGGAAATTTTGGATTAGGTGCATAACACCAGGAGAGGTCTGCAGCAATAAGAAGCAGAGGACACCACAGACTGGCCCCAGGGCTTACCATCTGAGTCCAGCCTTCTTCCAGGACATTTTAGTCCTGTCTGGCCTAGCCCTGTGGGGCTCTAAGGTGTCTTGTATGCATTATGTGGCATTATACAGATAAAACTCATAGTAGAGGACCAGGGAAGCTGCTCTGCCCAGCAGTGCCTAAGACCTGGGCTGCTGCCACTGCCCTCACTCAGTTTTGCCTCCTGACTCACCATAGGTCACTGGTTTAACTGTGTTTAATATAGTAGTGCTCTATATTGCCTACATATTTTGCAGCAAAGCATTCTGAAGATCAATCATTATATAATATTTTCTCACTCAGACTGTACTCTGATTCAGCAAAGTACCTAAAGAAACATTTAAAGTTAATTGCTTGAATGATCCCACTTCTTTCAGCACTAAGTCAAAAGATTTGAAACATACACTGCAGTACTTCGTGGTTAAGTGCAAATGAATAACAAGAGCTGCTTCTCTGCTGGTGGCCATTGGAGCTACTCCTTATTTTCATAAATTGGAAACAGAGTGAAAATGTACGCCTATAATGAGTAAAATAGTATGATATGAAACATTCAAATTTTATACAAATGTATGCACTTGAAGCACTTTTGCACAAAGCATCAAAAAACAATTTGTAACTAATTTATACTTTTGGATTTTTGTCTTACAAGTAACCATTTTTTATTTGAGAAATAAGAAATATGAAGCTATGTTGACTTTAATATAAGGAAGGTTTCTTGGAAGGTTTTTTTCCCACAAATCTGCTGCTTTGGGTTTGGTTTTTTCTGCTTGATGCCTTTGCCATGCCTGAGCTCCTGGGGTTAGTTTCTCTGTCTGGGGCTCCACAGAAGGTTCCAGTCTGAAACCCAACAGGAGTCACATCACTAGCAGAAATATAAAACATCTTATGGCCTGTCTGCTCCCAACTTGCTTATTCTCAGTAAACATACACAAAACACCCAAACAACTTGTCAGGGAAATGGACCCAGAAGAGTAAGCATCCCTTTACCTGAGGAAAATGAATCAATCTATCTGCTTCAACAGCAGCAACTGGGATTGCAGAGAGGGAAATAGGAATCAGCTGTAAGACAGCAATGTTCACAAGAGCTTGCTCTGATTCTATTGCTCTTCCTTTGTCTGAACTCTCTGTATTACTTCCCTAAGTTAAACAGTGCACAGAACTTGCCTTCTACAGGCAAAGGCTAAGACTTTAAGGATTTAAGGATTTAAGATTTGCTGTCCATTGACTCCATGTATTTTGGATCAACCTTCACAGTGATTATCTAAAACAGAACCAAGACAAAGCATTAATGGTATTACATACTCAAGGGACTGGACCTGTTTTGATAGCTACCACTCAGCTTACACGTATAAATAACCATCTTTGAAAGAAATGCTACAGTAGCCCATAGAATTATGCAATCCACTACGCACATACAAATTTACCTTCAAATTTCAGGCTGACTTGGACTGACTCAAGAGGATGGATACTGTCAACCTGTGCCTGAAAGAGGAAAAGAATAGAAAACCTAAATAACTGGGAACAGTAAACAGAGCACAGAAACAAACTCCTACAAAAAGCGAACAAAATAAACCCAAGTGGATCCCAAGAGAATTGTGCAAGAAAACTTACCACTGTGTTTGTCCTGGCAAAGAAAAGGGAGACAGGAACACCCTTCTCTTCCCTGGTCAATGCTGCAGGGCACTGGCAGCTCCTCATAACCCCCCCACAGGTACATACACTGAAACTCCCGGCCTGTCACCTGGAGAAGCATTGCAAAGGTGAACATAAGAAATACGCCAGGAAGGAGATTTTTATTCTATCACATTTTAACTCTATTAGCAAGGATTTCCAGTATTAATTTGAATTAGATATATCGAATATGAATATAGAGTGTTGTAACTGGACTAATAATGTCATTATTATTAGACTTTAAAAACTTTTCATTAAACCAACAACAAATTCTTTTTTTTTTTGCCCATAAAAGGAATTTGAGTGTAAGAGTAAAATTGTCCTAGATGCTTCCTTCCTGGCCACCCAGTTGCTTCCAGACAGATTATACAGTATGTCTTACAAATAGTAATCTGTTATTAGATTGTTATTGGATCAATTTTCTGTTGTCTCAGATTCTCAAATGCCACTGTGTTGCAGAGAATGACTCATTTGCACTGCATAGCAAATGTGTCTGAAAAAGCCAAAGGTGCTTGTTGGCAGCCCCCAGGCAAGTGAAGCTTCTGTGTCACACTGCAATCAAAGCCAGAGTTAAGAATTACTCATTGTGCACACAGGACTGGAGTGCAATTGGCCATTTCAGGAGTTTTATTCTTGGTAAAATAAGCGGTGTAGAGCAAAGGAGAAAAATAAGAGGAGCAGGAGCATGCAAGTAGAATCCAGAAAAGGGGGTATGATTAAGAAAATAGGCAAATAAATTGTAGAGCAGTTGGAAGAATTGCCCTGGATAGCATGTCTTGAGTAGATGGCAGTACAATTGACTCATGTTTGTATTATATATTCTCCTACATTCTTCATGAATATGACAAGCATAAGCCTGTCACCAGTTACCAAGCAACTGGAAACCATAATATGACAATACTAACAAAAATGCAAAAATTCTAAAATAAAAGTTAGGGGTTTGAACTGTAAACAGAAAGCACAGAAATATGCATAAATGAGGTATTTGGGGCTTTTTTTAAAGTACTGCTTATTTCAAAGTATTGACGGACTATTTTTATTCAGAACAGTTTTAACACTTTTTGACAGAGACAACGTTACAGCTCCTAATGTAAATCTGGAAGTATACAGGCTGTAATTCCATATAGTATTGCAAGTAAAAATCCTTCCTGTGCCAGGTAGAAAGACACCAGAGGTTCATTTCTGAGAAACAACCTCGCGAGTTCCTAAATCAAATGGTAGATCCATTCCATATGTTCTTTCAACTAATCTAAATCCATTTAGAAACAACTACACATTCTTGATCATTCAGAAGTTTTGCTGATAGTTTCAGGATATGTGTATGCAAGGCTGGCAGGTCTGAGCCAGCTCTCTTTCACAGCCATGGAAGAGTCATTGAAGGTTAACATTTATTTTAACTCCCAGGGAGTCATTTTGATTTGCACAGGGTTGCCAAAGCCCCCATGCAGACATGTATATATTAGAAAGCTTGTGCAAGTCCAGCACCTTCCAGAAGCTTGAAACCCCAACTCCCACTTGGAGTAGTCACTTTACAAGTAGAAACAAGACTGACAAGTTGCTGATTACCGGTGTGGGAATTGACTTGGGCTCAGCACCTGCCTCCTTCTGCCCTGGGGCAGCGCAGGAGACCTGGGTGGGCTCTCTGCAGCCAGGGGCCTCCACACAGCTCCTGGTCTGAAGCAGGAGCAAAGCCAGAGACTGTTGGAAGCAGCATGAAGTGGGTACTGCAATTCACTGAGCTGCAATATTCTTGCTAGAAAATGTGTGTCTGTTCATGTTGATTGTAACCCAAGGGGCAGATGAGATAAAACTGGTCAATTTTTGTCCAGGTAACTCTTCTGCAGATTCACTGTCACATTTCAACAAGTCACTGCCTCCGTCTCGTTTGAGAGAAAGCACCACTGACTCCTTTATTTTCCTCTCTATTTAAAAATTTACTCATTTTAACCCCATCTATCTAGATGTATGTTTCAATTCCCATGATATGGTTCTGTGAATGAAATTTATTCTACTAAATTGCATGCAGGTAAAATTTCAGAATAAATATGTGGATTTTATCTAGTTTGGAGGGGCTTTGGGTTTTTAGTATTGTTACAATTTTTGGTGTGATCAACTTTTAAGATTAAAGACCTGAGCTTTTTAAACAGGTGATAAGAAAACTAGTGAAATCAGGTGGCATCATTCTTCTTTCACAAGCAGGAGAATCCATTCCAGGGCAGATCTTAGGTCACTAGAGTCTATGTTTGACTGTCCTTAGGAGCTCCATAGTGAAGCTCCTCATGGTGTCAGTCATGCATGCAATTGAGCTGAGCAGCTAGAAATCCACTAGATATATCTCCTAAAGGTAATAAATAGAGCTCCTGCCTGATAAAGGATTGTGTAGTTTCCCATAATACTCAGCAATTCCTATAGTAGCACTACTAAAAGTACTGTTAAGTATGGCTTAACGTAGGCAGAATGGTTAGGTCAACCTCATGAAGCCCCTCCTAGAGCAGACTTAGCTGTAGCTAAATCTTCCAAATCTGCCTAAAAATTTCACAGCAGAGGATCTCTTGGCAAATTATAAAAGCCAACAAATATTCTATTCTTTCGAGCCTTCAATTAAAAGTAAAAAAAAAAATCTGAAAGTAGAAGTGAAATATAAAACCTAACAGTACAGAAACAAGTTTAAAACAAACAAAAAAAATTAATAAAATCATGAAACTAAAGAAACAAAAGCAGGAATTTGTTTTTATAGATCCTGAACTCTTGCTCCTTTCTGTGTCTCCCAGAAAACCCGAAACAGACTCACATTCTCAACCAAGGTAAAAGCTGGAACTAATTCCTGCCCTCCATACAACACCTCAGTAAGGATAAAGACTAAAACTAAAGGCATAGAAATGTCTTCAGCAGCAATCAGGGCAAGGATACTGGTTATCTGAGCTCTGATATTGATGCATTAAAAAAAGATCTATTGAAGGCCAAGGACCCAAGACTCCCCACAGACCATTACATAAGTTGAAAAAAAGAAAAAAAAAAAAACCAAGGAAAAAAAAGAAAGAAAATTGATAGTGTATTTGAAATTAATGACCTAAGGTTAATTGGTACTTCACTGACTCAATTTGCAAATGGATTATGATGGAGAAAAGTGTCTTTCTAACAGAGTTCACATATAGCAGTGGCCCTGAGCACATGCATGTCTCTATGGAATAAAAAGTACATTTGACTTTCTGTGGAAGAAAGTATTTCCTTCTTACTTTACTAATGGGTTTTGTCTCAAAAGCTTATTTCAGAGTCTTTTGTATCTAATTGGAATTCAGTGTTTGATTTACTATTTCAAAGCATATTTTTATGGAAGGTTGCATCTTGACACTTTGTTCAGGATGTTTCTTGCCAATCCTTCCTTGCACTGCCAGTTTTTTGCTCACTGCCTTTTTGGTGGCTGAAGCCAGGCTCTGCCACCTTCCTACTCCTTCTGCGCTCCATTGGTATTCCAGAGAAACAGTTCTGGACTTTCACTGCTTCAGTCCTCTTTCCTTTATCTCACTCATGGCAGTGTCCTCTGTGTTTTGGGATTTATTTCTTCCTACCTTTGAGAAACTGTGAAAGCTTCAGTCATATTCCTTTCTGGCCTAAAACAGCACAGTGACACTGAAGCTATATTGTATCACAGCAGATGGTTAACGTCAAGTAAGCTCTGTGAAGAAAACCCAAGGACCTTGTTTGCAAGATTGCAGGAAACAGAGACCTTCACCATTTTCTCTGGATTCCTTCAACATTTGTGGGTCATTCCAGCCCTTACAACGGGAATTTGTTTTCCAAGCTGGCTGACAGAGTTTAGCTTCTGGCCAGCATTGTGCATTTCTATGTTGGACTAAATGCCCCAATGTTCTGAAAACGTCCCATTATCAGACACTTTATACCTTGCTCAGGTTTCTTCCCCACCTCCTCCTGTGTTAAGGGCACACAATTGAACCATGAGGGGACACTGGCAATGGCCTGATTGCTGACGATTGCAAGGGCAATGCCACCTACTTGATCCCACCTTTCTCTGCAGAACTTTAAATTTCATAGGGAAAAAACAGGCCATGGTGCTTCAGGTAAACCTGAGGCCCACATTTAGGAAGATGGTGAGATGTATACATATACAACCAAATTGCCATTTGGGTAAAATTAAGGTTGGGGGAGGGTGGTTGAGTCAGAAGAGAGAATGATCTGACACAATGCATCAAAAAAACAGTCTGTCTTATGTCCATGAGCTATTGTGAGACACAAAAATAAAAGTGCTTTGTCAAAGTAGTCCCTTTCTTTTTCAGATCATCTTAGTCTTAGAGTCTGCAATGGGAGTAATGATATTTTAACTCTTCTTCCAAAGCACATTCAGCCTTTTTGTAGCACCTATATGGTTCCTCTTCATTACACCCAATTATTTGGACTAGCCTAATTTTCACAAAATAGGCATTCTAAACAACAGATAATACACATACACCCATTCTGCAAATGATTTTTCAGTGATACCCAGGCAGGTATATAATACACAGTGAAGAATGACTGCTTATATAAACACAATGTTTTCTGTACCTTGTAAAAGAAACTGTTCAACATATTCTTCATTTTCGTTTATATAGGTTTGAATACAAAATAATGATTAGAGATTAATACGAAAAACTAGGAATTAGGCTGACTTAACAGATCAGAGGGGAGAAACTAGAAGTGTTATTGTTCCCTCTTCATGGCAGATGACAGAGAAGCCACTTTGCTCAGTTATCCTCCTACTCCTCTCCATATATTGGGGTAGATCATGGGAGATCCTGTCAAACATATAGAGCATTGGGCATTTCTCTGGCCCCTCATTGCGTTAGTCCTGAATCTGAACACCACAAAACCAATACAAAAAGTCATCCATTTTGTAGTGGGATTTTTATCATTTGTTCCTCTCTCCAGCCCAGGAGCATATTGGAAATATTGTCTCTGAAAGGTGATGACCCTGTTTGGCCTGTGGCCTGGCTACTCTTCTCAGTCTACATCTTAGACCTTGCTGATATCCTCAGTCAGCCTTCCTCCAGGGCTGGCATGGAAATACTGCTGTAGCCAGAGCCCAAGCTCCAGCATATGCTGAAAGGCAAGTCCCTATTGCCTCCTTGGAGCATTCCATTAAAACCAAGATTAGATGAAGCAGACTGGATTAATTTCCTCCCTTGATTGAACATGCATCTCCTCATCTGTCACTCCCAAAGAAAGGTTGGTGCTTCAGAGTGACAGCCTCATTCAAACTCCACTAATACAAAGGGCAGGCAGCAGAGACTGGCTGGTGATTTCATTAGGAGGAATGTCCTCTGGGACCTGTGACAGAGAGCTCGTGGCTCCATGAGAGAGAGGCAACCCCCTGTGTAGTCCCCCAAGCCACTCCCCTGCTTCACCAGCATGGGGAAGGCAGTAAAACAAACCAGAAGAAAACTTTCTCTTGGCAGTCAGGTCTCCTCTGGTCACCAGCCCCCAGGTCCTTGTCAACCCAGCACGGGTTTTTTGCCCAGTTTCTCCCAACATTTTTCTGGCTGGCTGCCCCCACCACTTCCAGCCCTCTCCTTGGAAGACCAACACAGCCAGGATGGGTGGCACAATGCAGAAGGTCACAAAGGTCCCACGGAAGCATGGCTGAACACCTCAACAATCGCAAGGCTGGATTCTGCTTTCCACTCCCAAGGGCTGATGTCTTCAGCCTCGCTGACACCAGTGCTAACCTGGCTGTCTTGACAGAAGGTGCTCACAGGAGGCAGGGCAGGCTCAGGGTTAGGCTCTGGGGAGAGGGGAGAGAGGCGGCCCCCTTGGGTGACTCAGCACCCCTTTGGGACGGGGATGAGAGGGATTCTGTGCGGTGGTTATACACAAGCCAATGGAGATTAGCCAAACATGGCTGTGACCTATGTTATTCTTAGATTCAAGCCCTACTGAGGCAACAGAAACCATTAATTCCATATTTTCAACTAACGCCCCAGCTGGGTGATGATGGGGTCCATGACTGGAGCTCCCGAGTGCTCTTGCAAGACTCACACAAGTCAGAAGTAATGCCCCTGGAAAGGGCTCCCTCCCAAGCTGCCACTGACCATTAGTATGCTCTTTTTGGTTTTGCAATGCGCAGGAGAATGCAAAAGAAAAAAAAAAGCCAAAAATTAACCTGGCAGTTTTACATAAAAGAAGCTATTGCTTTAATCTCTATTCTCCTCCATACTGTAAAAGTACAGCAAAGTGAACATATTAATAAAATATTTAAAGAAGCCCAGTCTTCTGCATTTTCTGTAATTTTATTTTCCAAAAAAATTAATGCTTATAAAAGAGCAAATATGAACACTACCCCATTTTCAGGAAAACACATGAGGGTACAGGGTAGAAGAGTTCAGTCTGAAAATCCTTCACTGACCTCATGAAATAGAGAGAGCAGAAAGGTTCAACATGAGGTACCAGATAAACCCAGAGAATATTATACCTCTATTTTTTAGGCTGTGATACAGGAACATGCAGACCTCCAGAAAATTATTAAAGAATTTCAAGATTTTATTTCTCATGTCTTCAAAAAGTACATTTCAAAACTTCCCACATGCATGTCACTCAGTCCAATTCCCAGCTTTACTGACCATTCATAAGAGGCTAATAAATGTGGTTTAATTATTCATACAATTCACCCCTTTCAAATGCAGAGAACTGAAATTTAATGCAGAAATGAGTCTCAATGTAAAGACATGAGATAAGAGCACCCAAGTTCATGGGAACTAATCATAGAGAATCTGAAACAGAGCCTACCAGCTTAGTCTGCACACTCACCCAGGCAACCAAAGCTAATCAATTTAATGCCTCCAAAAAAAAGTCTCTAGAGTTATTATCCCATCATTTCCCATTATTGAAGACACACATCTTAAAAAGCATGGATAGGCATCGAAAAAAATTTTCCCAGATCCCTTTATCTGATTATTTCACTTGTAAGGGTCTCAGATTTGGGCTTTACAAAAAAAATATTATTTGTAAAAAAAAATAAATGCTCAAGAATTTTATGTCCCAGTTTTTTTGGGAGCAAACCAGATTTTAAGTCTCATCTACACTGTCCTTGTACCTCCTGGTCTAGCTTCTTTGCACATTGATTCTGGTATTTAGGTCTTAACCCAGTACCTTAAGAAAAATAACTTGTGCGTCAAGGAAAAGAAAAAGGTGATCCACATTGGTTGTTCACCTGTTGTTACCCTGTGAAAAGAAACAGTTCATGCTTCAGCTCCCCTGGGTTAAGTCACCAATGGCCGCTAAAAGTACAGCTTCTGCCTATGGAACCACGGCCCGACAGCACTTCACAAAATGTGATAGATGCTGTCATTTCTTTTCTAGCTAGGGGACTAAACAACAGGAAAATAAAACAAACTTCCCTACATCAGTCACTGAGACAGAGCAGAACCTAATTCAAAGCTCAGGACGAGTCTGTGACCTGGCTGCAGTGGTATGCAGTTCTAACATGTTACCTAATGTGCATCCATGGGGGGATCCTTCCTCCTGGCCAGGGTAGCCATGGACACCCAGAGCTCTCTTAGCACACGAGGCAAAAGCTCATGTGCATCGCCCAGAGCCCCACATCTCACTGCAGAGACTTTTAGCAATAGAAGGCAGAAGTGAACACCTCAATAAAAATAAACAGACCTCAGCATAACGGTCTGAGAAGTAACAGCCATTTTGAACAGCAGAGACACCAGCACAGCGGTGGGCTGTGTGTGCACGGAGGGAAGGAAGGGCTAATGGCATTACAGCCATGATGCACTCCTGATCATGGCAAGAATATTCTCTGGTGAAATGTAGCACATTATAAACCACCCCTAAACACTCGGCTGGTTGGAACATGCGGCTGCTTAAGTATTCTAACTGTGCCGGAGGAGACAGCTGAACTGGCAGCTCAGGGCCAGGAATCAGCCCCAGGTCAAACTCATATACATAAATGACATTTTCCTAACTTCTAGAAATAAATGGTCCTGAAAACTCACAGATGCTTAGTACTGTGCTAAAAACTGCATCAGGCATCTGAATTCCTGCATTTATTGAGGTCTGAGGTTTCAAGAGGACAGCAAGCTGTCCCAGAGCAAGCTACATTTTCACCAGGCTGGCACACCACTACCTTTCAGGTTGATCTGCCCATGCTCTGACCCAGGAGTGTTGTGCATGGGAAGCAAGTATCCCCCCCCGAGCAGCCAAGACACCAAGCATGACTATCCATGAGCTTTCCTTAAGGACAGGAGCAACGTGCTCCGCCAACAGTGTCCAACCTGACACTTTCAATGTTTTGGGCTGTGCTGGAGCTCCTCCTCAGCAGGCTCCCCCGTGGTGCTTCCTGCAGAGCACACACCATCGGCAGGCACGGGCAGTGGCAGTGGGAGCAGAATGGTACTCAAAGGTGTACTCAAAGCTCAGAATTCAGACGTAGATTATGACCTTGTCCTCAATGGACAAGAGTTACTCGCACAAGGAAACACCTCCACACTACCTATCCAGGCTTCAGAGTCAGTGCAAGTGACGGCAGAGAAAACAATAGTGTGGTGCTTGTTGTTCAATTTTGCCATTCTCTTTTTGCAGTCCCTACTGCTGAATTACATTGCACACAAAGCTCTATACACTATTATATATGGAAGAATTTCAAGCAACAGAGTTTTATGGTGCATATTCTACATGCCATCCCTGCAGCTCTCAGACAGCAGCCCCAGGATAATTTTTTTCCTGTACAAGCATGCTTTTTATTTTAAGGCTCAAGTGACATTTCTTTTTTATTGTTTACTATAATGAATGGGATGACATTTTCATGTAAGAATAAAAATTACTAGTGATATAGGGCTGGAAATACATACAAGTATGAACCTTGAATATATTTGTAAAAAATATCTTCAGAAATACCTGCAGTCATTCTGCACATCTAATCATTCATTTTGTGCTTAGTGAAAAGAGTACCTCACTGCATCTCTTCCCCTAGATCATCAGCTTGCTCGTATATTTTGTTTTTCAAAGATCAACATGTTTAGACATTTATTTGCCAATATTAAATCTGACAATATTGACATCTGTGCAACATAATCTACAAATGTAACACAGATCTACACATCTCTTGTCTGAAAGTAGTTTTTTCTTTCACATATATCTCCAGATCCAGAGTTCCAGACCAAACCAGCACAGCTGAGGGATACTGTAGAGTGTTTGTTTAGCAGAACAGCCAAGTAGACTCGAGTCTAGTTCACATCCAACTATTTTTAATTTAGCTAATACACGGAAACTCTCTGGGGCTGGACAGAATACTGCACCAAATTAAAACTGAGCAATGGATCCACAACAAAAAAGCCAAGGTTATTCATGTCATAATTAGTTCCTCAGGTGTGTACTTTATCTTATGGCAAGCTATTGATTTAATGTCTACTTAAAAACCCCCCAAAACACAACATGTGTTTGTGAAGTCCTGAGTATTATTTAAACATGCTGTTTCACATCACACTTATGGATCTCATAGATAAGCAGGAGATCCTTAAAAACTAAGTGTCCGTTGTGCTGAAATCCAGCTCTGGCAGTGCAAAAACAACACACTCACAAATATCCTTAAATAGCCAGCAAGCACAGAAACATTCCTGCTTGCAAACTACATTATTTCCATATTTGCGGCATGATCCCAGTGTCAGTGCAATGTTTAGTCTTTATGCTATGCTGTTTCAAGCAGTGGTTATAAATAAAATAGATATCATAAAAAACATAATAAATCTGCATTTTTTGTCCATCTCCATTTTTTACAATATAGCAGGTCTTAAAAGGAAAAGACGCCAAACATATCACTTTCATAGTAAGAAGAGAGAATCTTTATAGTTTTGTGCATTCTGTGACACAATAACAAGAGCCCAACCCACATCCACAGCTTTGCATTTGGTATCTATCACAAGACACGCCTTTGTCATTCGCATCTGCAAAAATTAAATAGGAATGCAAACCTTTCACTGTGACGATAGGGCGTACCTATCCGCAACATTTCACAAAAACTTTGAGGCAGCCGTTGATCACCCATCCCTTTTTCTCCCCTTTGGGGATGAGGACAAAGAAGGGAGGCTGTTCTTTCAGTGAACAAGCTATAACCGGTGAACACAAGATATAATCTACACCCCATACAGGGCTTGCTAAGTAGATCTGGCCAGGGCCCTGTTTTTCCCCCTGCAGATCAGAAGCAAGGCAAACTTTCATTTTACTTGTGGGAAGACTCATACCCATGTGGGAACAATTAAATAAAAAACTGTCAATTACCTGAAAATGTAGCTACTCGCCTGAAATCATGGAACATTCATGTTCCTACTCACATCAGGCATTTGAATTAACAACTCCAGGGGCTGTTCTGTGCACTGTCAGCTGAAGCACTGCTGATCCAAGATGGTCTTCCCCATCAATGCCATTTTGCTTTGAATAATTAAACCTATACCAAAGCAAGGACTTCAATCTTACACCAGGGCCATGCAAACAATCAGTTAGCTTCCCCCTATTTTTGTCCCAGTGATGCCTTAAGATTTGCTTTTTATACATTTTTCATATATTCATAGCTCTGTAGACTACTACTGCATAGTTATATAGCTCCTAGTACCCTCTTTCTTAGATTTTAGGACAATAAGCTAACCTTCTAACACATTCCTGAAATATTGTTTGGTCGTACTGTCAAGGAGAGTTTTGCAAGGTTTTACCTATCCACAACATCAGAGAATATTTTGTTTTTGTAACCAGAATCTGAGAAGATATAAACAAGAAATAAGGCAAAGAAGCCCCTGGGCTGACATCAATGGGGCAGAACCCAGGGGCTAGATGACCTAATGGACTTCTCTTTTAATTGGACCATATTCGATTGATATGCTAACTTGTTAAACTTATAAAAACTGTAGAAACCCAATGCCAAGAGTGCATATAGCTACATTATGCATCTGAAAGCTTTCAATAAAAGGACCTGCTTTTTATCTTACTGTTCTAATATGGTTGCAAAGTTTTATCTTCTCTGCTTAAGGCATCACCAGCAGCTGCTTTTTCGGAGAACAGCATCACCATGCATCATCATCATAAATGAGAGCAGCTGACTGTAGAAAAGCCAGTTTTGCGCTTATCAGTGCAGGGGTAGGCTTTGCCTAACCAGAGGCTTGAAAACTGCTTGTCCAAGCTCCCGATGAGTTTGACAAATATCAGAGTACTTATTGTCTGGGCATCAGGATTTAAAGTTTTCATTAGGCTAGAGAAGGATTGACAGTAGCACTGCCCACTTCTGCACTGCTGGTCATTCTTCCTGGAGACCGAAGGAAATTTTCTTCTATTATTAGAGTATTCCAAAACACTCCTTTAAAACATAAAGGATATTTAAGCCATATTTTCTATTGCATAAAAAGCAGTATAAGAGGCTTCTTATTGTACAGGGGAACAAAGATGCACAGAGATGCCCAAAAATCAACGGTTTGTAAAAAATTCTCGTATCAGAGGATGGAAACTTCCAAACATATCCTTAATAAGTTAACAATTCAGCATTCAGTGAAAACTTGCCTTCATTAGTCACTCAAGATCAAGTAATATAGAATATTCTGAGTGGAACTGACCCACAAGGATCACTGAGTCAAAATCCTGATTTCACACAGGACAAACTAAAAACTGAAATATGTATCTAAGAGTGTTTGTAGGCCATTAAGGCTTCCTCCTGAGCATCAATCCTGGGCAGCAAGGGAAGATTCCTATGGAAAATGCAGTAATTTCTGAGGTATAGATGAATGAAGATCAAACAATTGTCGCATAGGTTCAACACTGCATCTTGCACATTCGTTTATTTGGGGGCTTACTTAACAAGTCAAACTATAGATACACTACAAAAAAATCACTCCTGATTACGATTCATGCAGCTGCTCACCTTGACCCCACATTCCAATTAAAGCTTATACCCCTACCTTTTGATAAGCAGTAAAATTACAGTGACCTAAGCAGTTCAGAAGAAACTAATCATTTGTTCAGCTCACCAAAGCTCCGGTAAAGACATTTTAATTTCTTATTTCATCCAAGAGAAGAAAATTGAAACATATTTTACACTAATAGTCTCCAACATGTTTCTACTTATTCCGAGAGCTCTCACTCGGGATCTGACTCCAGGGCAGATAGGCTGACACAAAAGTCCACACTTTCATTTGAACCACCTTTTCAATGAGGGTAAAAGTGATTCAGCTTCAACATATATGGTGACAAACCACTAAGCAAGCTTTAAATGGAACTAGGCATTACAGCATTGTCAATAAAGAAGGGGGTTAAATTTTGTTTTAAATCTTATTTCCTTTAAAATAAGATAAACAAGGAAGCTGAATACTACACAGTCAATATTTAAAATGTAAATTCTATTGTTCTTCTAAAACTGTATATAGGCTTTCTCTGAACTCACACAAGGATGCTAAGTACATCTCTGAAGAGGAAATTAAGCCACAGAAAAGAGCAATTATAATGACTCCATGGTCACTACTTTACTGCTGACATTCACTAAGTCCTGATTTTCCCATGTCTGAATTAAAAGTACAATGGCAAGTATGAATCCCAAACTGAGAATTTGCCATGTTCTACACATTAGTGGATTGTAGCCTACGTAATTTGTTTTACCTATTAGCTCAATGTTTCCTTTAAAATGGTCTGAGAGCACTGCAAAAAGTTCATTATGCAATAAAAAATAAAAGTCCTAAAACTTTACATACTGAAAACCAAAGGCAAACCTGAAAATTTCAGTGGAGTCAGTGACACTCTGACAAAATGATTTCTAGGACAAATATGCAGCCAAGCCATTTTACTTTGCTCAGGATCACTCAGGATATCTACAGCAGGGCAGGAAACAGGAAGATTATCTTAGTATCAATCCAAAACATCAGCCAGAAAATCATTATTCCAATTCCCTGGCATTTTTGCATTGTTGAATTCGAAAAATAAAGTCTCACAAAGAAATCATATTAGCATACAGTGTTTATTACCTTCTATTAATCTGAAGTCAATAATTTTGATATGACTAAGTTAATTCTGAAATAAACAAACATTTTTAAATACATATGAAGATGATGGGCTTTAACACGAGAGTACTTAGTTGATCTGCACTCTTAATCCACATGCAGGATACATCGATCAAATAGTGTACATATCCTTTCATTTTACACTGGTCCATAAAACAGCACAATTTCTGAGGGTGAAAGCAGGGAGGAAAGAAATCATATTTTCAAGTAGCCCTTTTATTTAAAAAGAGCATCAGTGATATATTAAGCCAATGTGTTTCTCTCTGATTTTGATTTTACTTATAGTATACACCTTTGCAAAATATACAGCTCATCAATGATACACAAACAGTGGCCCTTTACTAAGGGCAAGTAACAAAAAGAAAAAAGGGAAGAAATACAACAGAAAAGAATTCTACAGATTAGAAAAGTCATATTTTAGAACATTATGTCACTTCAGAGTGCCTCCAATGTTGGTAAGAAAGGTCATGCAAAACATTTCTAATGTTGTCATTAGTCCACGAGAGAAATGTCTGCATGCTTCACGTGAACAGAAAAAGGTACAAGTCAGAAGCAGCTTTCTCCAGTTATCTTTTAGGCCTGTCTATGTCGTCAATGGCAGCTAACAGCTTCTGTCGTGCCTTTTTGTTGATGTAGGTGCCCAGACAAATATTCACCAGATTGGTCAACTGCTTAGTGGAATATTCCTGGCAAACAAAAGCAGATCATGTTAAGGCAAAATAAAACACCAAAGACAGAAAACTCTAAAAAATGCAGACATACTCAGTGTGGATTTTACAATTGATAGAAGCATCAGTACACAAGGGAGATTTAAAGCAGTAGTTCAGTCATGTCTGTATAGTTTTCATAGTTGAGGCAGAGGACAAAACTGTATTTTGCTACATGGCAGATTATAATGGAAAACGCTTATGACTTTAGAAGTGTTGGACAAAGTTCACAGAAAGTAACTCTGTGAACATATATATAAATCAATTTTTAATGTATTTTCCATTCTTTGGGAGGTTTGGTGGGAACTACGTATGCAAATAGTTATGCTTTTAACACTAAAACTTTTTTATAAACAAACTGTGATGATCTTTTTTATTTTGACTTCCCATTTCCAATATGCTTCTAAATGCTTCTGTCTGCAGTCTCCAAACAATGTTGATTTCAGCACATGACGAAGAGAAAAAAAGGGCAAAAATGTTAAGAAAATTCTTAACACCTGTGAAAACACTATTTTTGCCAGTTTTAGCTTTGTGTCTAACACTATTCAAAACACAGCTTCCACCAATGGGTTTAAACAAGAGTTTTTCACTCTAGGTCATCAAACAACAGCTCACAATCTCTCTTGGAGCTCCACGCAAAACAAGGAAAATTATATCAAAGACATATTTCTTTCATACATTTCTAGTGGGATTTAAAGTAATCCCAAAATACAGATTTCAAGAGCTCCACTTTAACAGACATTTTACTTCAAAAATGGGAACCTTCAATAGCATGTGGTTATTACTTACACCTGTTGTAATTGTTAGTTCGTACTATAGTGATATCATCTGAATGTTTTCAAAACACAAATAAGGACTTATCTCAGCAAACAATGTTAATATCAATTAAGCATTATTAAATGAAGAAAGAAAGAGCAATGACTCTTATCCATTGTGCCTTACAACTTAGTTTAAGCAACCTACTCCTAAAGGCAACACAAAACTTCATGGTGTGATCCCACACCATAATTCTTGATGATTAAGTTGTGCACTTTGGCATATTCAGAACAGCTCACAAATGTTTTCAATTTCCCTTTGCTCCAGTTCTCTACATTTTTTGGTACAATAGGTAGGTGTGACTGGCTTAGTCATCCTCCCCAGACATCAGATGCTGAACCAGTTCAAACACATACTAACTTCATACGATAAAAATGAACACATACATGCACTCAGACATTTATATTTATACTGCTTCTTATATCGATTTTATTGTAATAAACGAAAATACTCATATATATGTTCAGAGTCATTTTTAACACACGCAAGCATCGATTATTTATAGTTGTTAGCATGATTCTACCACCATTGTGAATTTTCTCAATAGACAGTAAAAGAATGCAAATTTAACTCTTACCCTATGTTCTTTTATCCAGGATTCCATGTCATTTTCTGTCAGGTAGTAGGCTTTAATGTAGGTCTCCACAAATTCTTTATCTGGAATAGGCCTAATGTCTGTTAACTTTTCTAGTTTCATTAAGAACTGTTGAAAGTCCAGTTGCATCAAGGCACGTCCTTCATTGCTGCACTTCTTTACGTTGGCATAACTAAAAAGAGAAACAGTGGAAGGCAAAACTTAGAAGTAAATAAAAATTAATTTTGCTACTCAAAATTGTTTAACTTAAGTCTTTTGAACCTTGAAGAGGAACACAATTATGGTTTTAAGTTAAAAGCAGACAAGAACTTCTCTTAGGATGTCTGCTGCAGAGCTTTACTTGCATTACTATAATATGTTTTAGCCCAGTCATCAAACACAACCCCACTGTACCCAGTGATACTTAAAAAAACCACCCCCTTCTCTCCAAAAAGCCCCTAAAAATCCGACATTGAACAACTTACAGGTTAGAGGAAAATAAACGAATGCTAACTAGCACGCTGGAGAGTAGTGTCAAGTGATCATGACCACTGAAGTCTGAAAGGTACCATAGCAGCTTTAGGAATGGTCACCAGGAGCTTGCTGAACCGAGTGGCTGCATCAAAGACACAGAGCTGTCGGTTCAAAACCAGCCACAACAACCAGAGGATAAAGGGTGGCAGCACTGGCTAATCTCTGTGAGAATTTGATGTTTTAATGAGAATAGATTGACAGAAAAACTAGTAACAGGTTAGAGGAGACAGTAGATGAGCTTAAGGGCAGGGTAATACCAGCAAGGATCACAGTGGGGTGATAGGCAACAAATGAGGAAAACGATCTTTGCAGTTCTTCAAACAGATAAGGAAACACATTTGTCAAGATCAAAGGAAATGACAATGCAATGCCCTTAAGAATGCTGATTTCAGCTGTGTACAGGGTCTGGGGCACAGTGTCTTTAGAGACTTAATCCAGCTCATCTACCAGTTGCTGCCACAAGTGACAACCCTGTCTCACTGTCTCCACTCTTCCCTTCTACCAAATTTAAAACAAGCTCAGTTTTCCATTTATTCGTGAAGTTGATCCTAATCATTATACAGTCCCTAGATTATTAGGTCTGATGCAAAGGAGGCAGCAGAAACATGCAGCTGGAAACCAGATACACAGCAAGGTCAGGTTAAGAGTAAAAAGGAATTTCGCACTTACAGTTGGTACACAGAAAGAACTTGCAGAACGCAAAAATAACAGAAACAAAAAGAGAGAGGACCAAGGCAAAACTCCTCTAGGGCTTCATAGAAGAGTAGAAGACGATTTTCAATAGACTCAAGAAGCCAGTTGGGAAACAGAAAGAACACAGAACTAGGAGATAGGGAAGAACAAAATTCAACGAAAGATATAGCTGACAGTAGTGGAGGTAATTCTTCACTCAGTGAAGAGCCTGATGAAAGCAATTTCAGTTGACTGGATGACTGGACAAGAAATATCTCCTTCATGGCTTTTAATTCCATACATTCATGGAATTCAGAGACAAAAGAAGCTATGAAGGTATTCAGAGAGTCAGCTATTCAGAATACCTCCTTCTCTTTCCACAGTGGAAAAAGAACCTACAAGATATGTAAAAATGAAAGAACTGGCCAAGAATGAGACATTACAGGCAAATACTTGGAAGGAGATGATAATAAGTAGTCTTTATACTCTCAGAAAGGGTACAGGATGAATTAATATCAGCAAGGTATTCCCAGGCCACTCTGCTTAGGTGAAAGTAAAGATCAAAGTTTTATGGCAAGTCACAAGCGTGAACCAAAACTGCAGCATGGAGCAAGACACAAGTGATGATCTTCAGAGCTAAGAATTAAGTGGCTCGTGAACACTGAAGCCACAAAAGATGAATGAGATTGTGATGCAAGAAAAGGAAACAAGTTCAAAACAAACACAAAGGCTGAGGTAGAGGAGGTTGACAGTGACTGACAGTGCCATCGACTTGAAAGGTAAGGGAGGCAGGTGGAGGAGAAGAGATACGCCTTTGTTTCACTTCCTTTTATTTGAGGCATGGTAAGAGGAAAATAAAATTTGAAAAAGAAAAGATAGTTGTATAGGCCATATATCATATGAAGGAATTGAGAAGCCAGAGAGAGGTCATGGATGTATTTAGTTGACCATGAAATTGATTTCTCAAGAGACTGCAAAAGGATGATGGCATGAAAAGAAAGGGGGATGAGTTAAAAAATGAAGGCTTGATGGAAGCAGTGGAAGCTGATGATCCTCAATAGACAGCTAACACTTGGAGAAGAAGGGTGTTTTGTTGAGGTCCTGATTTAGAGCAGACAGCAGGAGAGTGGGATGCAAAGAAGAAAAACAGGTGGTAGGGAGTGAACAGGGTAAAGATAAACAGAAAAGAAATATGGAAACATATGTAGAAGGAGTGGAAGACAGCAGATATTCTATGATGCAGAAGTTCTGATGAGAGCCCAAACATACGTAGCAAGGGGACAAAACCATAAAAATAAATGCGGTGGGTGAAAAGTCTCCAATACTCAGGCTACAAAATGAATCTGAAAAGACTGGGACACTGATTAAAAGAGGGAGGGATGAGCCAGGAGTAGAAGTTCCTGATTAAGGTGCTTGAGCCTCTGTTGACCAAGCCAACTAAGACACCTCTCTGTTCCTGATGAATTTGGAAAAATCCTGTTCCATGGCTATGTTAAGGTAACTGATAGCTTTGATAACTCCATCTTTCTTCCAAAGACAAATGGCATCACCATAGAGGTACCAACAATTACACTTTAACTTTCTTCTTTGCTCTGTCAGGAAATGATAATTTTCATAGAGAAACTTCTTTGAAAGAGTACTGTATTTTCAAATGCTTCAGTAAAACATTCAGTGTCATTCTTCAGCAGTATCGAGGAACAAGACTATCCCTTTTAGGCTTAATGCTGCACCAGATTCTGTGAAACAACTGCTAAGGAGTACATTAAGCACTGATAATTTTTAGGCTCCCCAGCAACACATGAACTCACAAGGACACTACAAAATTAGAAATTTTAATTCCATAAAATAAATGTTATCATTATAGACATACTTACCCAAAAGCAAGAGTTTCATAAACTACTTACCCTTCCACGAGAGTTCTATTGGCCAAGCGTATGCAGTGCTCCCAAAGGATGTTGGAGACTGGCAGTGGAATGCGGACTCTCTTAGACACATCATTCAACCTTCTGTTAAATTCTTCAAATTCCTGATATAACATAAAAGATGTTTATTCCTTTAGTATAAAATGGATCATACTCTATACATCCAATAACAACAACTAATTAGAAATGCACATGAAAGAGAATACTGAAAAATAAGAGCAAAGCAGAGAGGCTTAACAGGCACAGACTGTAGAGACAAGCTCAATGTGTAAAGTAGAAAGCATACCACTTTCTAGTACATCATTCACAACATTACCTCAGTGATTTTTTTATTTAAAGGAAATGCTGCTCTGTTCCTCAGAACTGTAGTTCTCTATGCAACTGACACCTCTGAAAATGAACCAAGTAGCTTATCCTTCAAATGGCATTTTCATTGCCTCACTCCCTAAACTCATATTTAACTTCTTTAAGTCAATATACAGGCACTGAAGAAAATCCAGTGATGATCTCTGTCTCTCTAAATACTCACCCCCTCAGCTTTCAAAGAGAAGCTCAGAAATATTGTAACCACTTTTCATTCTTCAACCTCTCACATTAAATAATTCCTCAGTGCTTTCAAAGAAGCTGAGAGCACCCATCGAAAGACGCCAGATCTAACAGTTTAGGAGCACACTGCAGCACTAGACAACAATTTAGGTTAAGGGAAGGCACCTGCTTCCACATGAATCATCAATGGCCTGGATGGATTTGAGCTGATACTATGAGTGAGAAACTAGTCAGAACTGAATGCAATTACTGCTACAATGATTTTGTGACTTAAATAAAGTGAAACAGAAGTCCTCTGCCAACGATTAAAGCTTCTGTAATTTAAGAAAGTATCAAAGTACTTCAATATCAAGCAGACTGGTAATGAACTGTTCTGTATAACCAGCAAAAGCCATTTGCAGTGCAGTCTACTAAGACCATACTTGCCCAACAAAGCGCTTTCATTCCGAGGCTGTTAATCTAGGTTTTTTTCCCTTTTCTTTCTTTCTTACCCCCCCCCCCCCCTAAAATTCAGTAAGTGAAGAAAATCAGAAGGGAATCTCAGTAACCAACTGCGTTTAACACAAATTCTCCAAGAGATGCATTTGGCAAGAAGATGCAGGGTACCACAATGTCCTACTATAACTGACATACAACTCTTCAGAAAATGAAGATGCCTAACGCTCCATGATAATCAATTTCTTGAACAATCCTCTTTCCCCACTTTATCTGCTTCTGACATACTATGACTGAATATAGAATTTTGTGTATGCGTCCACATGGCTGAAAGCAGTTGATTAGTACTTTAAAGACTGTGCTTATATCTGACATTCCTGAAGCCCCAGTGTTCATAGAAAATCACCCATTGCTTAGTTATCTAAAAGGTTTTGTGGCAACTAGTACTAGCTATATAATGGAGAGATCAAAATTGGTTTTAAATGGTATTAGCCCTGATTGTCCTGAAGAACATTCATCAGCAGTTGCATACCTACAGAAGGACAATGTTTTGCCCCAGAGATCAACTATTTTAAGCACAAACTGATATCAAAAAGCCATGGCAGCATAAACAAGGAAAATCACAAAAGATTCTGTCAAATTCAGTGCAATAATATATCATCTGTCAAATTTTTCCTTCTTCGCCTTGGTTTTTTCTGAAGCAGAGAAGAGCTACAAAGTACAAAGGTGCTATCAAAACTGTTATTCCACACAAATGTGTAGCTTTTTCCGTGATTCACACTTCACACAACCTTAAAATAAAATTTTTAGTTTCTCTGAAAAGAATTATTAATTAATACAGTATAATTAATTAGCATAATTCTACCACTGCCAAAACTTCCTTCTGAACACCTTTAGAAACATCATTTAGGCATATATAAAAGGATGAGAAAGGGAACCAGTTCCCAAGAACTGGTTCTGTATGCCATGAGACACAGCAATTGTATAATGACATCTACTGAATGCAATTGACAAGTTCGGTGAATAACTTCCCTTTACCTTCGTTTTCAAATGTTAACTTCTAAATACAGCGACTTCTATTAGATACCGCCTGATCATTATTAGTGTTGATTTGACCTACAGCTCCTACCATAATCTCAAAGACAATCACCAAAATTATTCAGAACAGCAAATAGCTGTCGTTAAAAAAAAACAAAACACACTATCTGGCCACTGGATTTTCCTCAATGTTATTCTGTTTACTATACATTTCTCTACCACTCAAGACTTAGACATAAGACTCATTAAACTTTTGTGGTCACTTTCACACACCACGTAGTCAAAAAATCATCACTGAAAACAATGCTCTAGAAGCAAGAATAATGAAACTTCTGGACAGACCTCCTCATAATAACTTTCCATTTGTCAGGATGCTGTCTTGTCCTAGCCATGCCACTTCAACAGTTTTAGCGAAGTATTACAGCATTTTAATGTTTATATAAACTCTAGCACACCATTTCCCATAAAGTATTCACCTTTAAAAGAGCATCTACATATACGTTGTGCTGTGACATGATTTCCTTCACATCCCATTTCACATTAGCCATGAGAAGCAGCATTTGTTCATAATCAATGGCTTTAGCAGCAACAATCCAATAAACTGGTTTACGTAGTTCACTGGCAGTTGACACTGTCTGAAACAGAATATAAATAAAATTCAATTCAGTAAACTTCTGGCTAGTAGGAGCAATATATAATTATGATGTACAAGTATTTGCATCATAGTATACAAGTTTCAAATCCTCTGTTTGAAAATCAGCTCTGAATTACACAATTCTGACCTGAGAATAGAACTGCTGAAGAAAAGGCTTCTTGGCAGCTGGCATCACTGCATCAAGATGAGGCTGAAGACATTCAAACTGCTCAGCCAGAAATACCCTTTGAAAGCAAAGAAAATTTTACTGTGAACTAAGTGCAACGTTTGGCATGTCTCTTTACAATTTTTACTCTACAGTTGATGTATTTGGCAATAGCAATATGCAACCTTGGAAAATTTAGTCCTGACAAGAACCCTATCAATTGCACGCCAACATATCAACTGGCATGCTCAATTCTGACAATTTTAAAATATGCTTGCAAACAAGAAAATACTTGAATAGAGACTAAGACTTGAATATCAACAATTTTGCTCAGGATACACTGCAAAAGTCTGAGCCAAGGTCTAGTAAAGTCAGTGATCAAGAGTCACGCGATTTCCATTGCAGGACAGTCAACATCAATATTAATAAATCTGTGTCAGAATTTCAAAATAACATTCCTAATTAATTAGATACTAATGAATCTATAAGATAGAATTTGATCTCATATTCCTTCTCAGGGGTAGAATTTGTTAATAACAACATAACAAGGAAATACATTTCTAAGCATAAATGAAAAAAATAGTTTTAAAATTAACTTCTAACCTTTAAGTGTCATCTCGTGTGGGGAAAAAATAATCCCTATCTGACTCTTACTATTATTCTTATCAAATAAAAAACTACTCTGTAACTTTTGCATTAATTGCTGGTTATAATCGCTTCTTCTCCTGTGTGATACAGCTACAGATCAAATATTCCCATTAGTCTCTTTAAAATTAAAATCTTTTCAGGTTACATTTGGCCTTGTATTTTCACAAATTACTGGACCATCTGCAGTAAAATTTCATTGCTTGTGCTTGCCAGTTGTTAGAACAAAGGATTAGAGCCCAGTACCTATAATAAAGATATTACCTCTATCACTCATATTTAAGGTCACATTGAGAGATAGGAATTTTTGACCTCTCAAGAAGGCTTTGGCTTGTAACCACAATTTCTTAAACAATCCACAGCTTCAGTGATCACAAATGCAATGTGTACAGTAAACAACCTACAAGGACTCTGTGGCCACCACTCTCTCTGCCAAACCATACAGCGAATTGCCAGATGTCAAAACTACAAGATGACTGAGATGTGGGCTTGGCACCTTCTCTTTTCTCTCTTCAGCAGCTGTGAGAGTTCCTGAAGGATCAGCAGAGACCTCCTAGAACAAAGAATTAAACAAATTAAATCCCACAAAAACAGAAAGGATGGCTCCAGCTGAAGTTTCAGATGCCAGATAAGATGAAGGAATGTTTCAAATCCTAAGATGTAATTTAAATCAAGCCTGAACCTCAAGACAACCATAGAGTTTTCTATTTGAACAGTACAGTGAAAGAGGTGAAAAAAACTTATATAATGTAGATCAGTATCCAAGGAAAAAAAAATTTAAAAAAAGGCAGCGAAAAAACTTCTTACTCCACCTTAACACCCAAACAGGATTTAGCCCAATTGCCTTTTGGGAGACTGCCTTCTCACTCTTGGAGACAGTATCTTCAATCTGACAGCAACCAAATAAAGAGACATATCAAAGGAAGGTTACTTATGCATGGGCTTTACTGCTTATGTGAGCTGTGGCTAAGTTAGGTAAAATACAATTGATGTTCTCAATCAAGCCACCATTCCATGAAAACTTCTGTCCTGCAGACACCTTGATGTTAGAAAGCAAGGAAATATTCCTAGCAAAGGAATAAAAACTGTAGTAAGAAACAGTTTACACCAGTGCCCTGTTGCAAAATTAGAGGAAAAATCAGCGAAAAACTCCACCGCTACATTTAAGGAATCTAAGTACAAGTTACAGCTAGAAGAGGAATCACAGAATGAAGAAATTCCCAGAGCTATCTGGTTTTGGTCTAAGCGTATAAATGGACACCCTCTGATGCCTGGCTATTTCCCCAAACCGTGTCAGGACATGAAAACATGAAAATGTAAGTGCAGTTCTGACTTGGATTAGTTACCCATACCATGCTTACACACAGGCCACAAAAAGATGAGAAATGCTACAAAGTAAAGGCAATACAGAACCCAGAACAGGTAAGAAGATAGGCATGATATGGCACTGATTTAATCAAAGCCTTTCAAGACTCTGGGGGTAGAACCTTTGTGGCCAGAGTCTACAGGTCTACAGGTGATACAACATATCACCCTGTATGTATGGAATAAAAACCAAATAACAGTAACACAGTGACAAAGTAGTGCTAAAAATAACTTCTCCAAAAGCAAGATCAGCGGCTCAACATGTCTGCTGTAAAGCAGCATATAAACAACCAACCAATATGACATCAATAATGCTTAAACATAACATTTATGGTTGGACTCAAAAAACCAAATCAGTGTAATTCCCAAACTGCTGTAAAGAAATGGAAAAAGATAAAGCCAGAAACAATATAACAAAAAAAAACCAGCTTTCAAGTTTGTGGATTGTTTGTTTGTTTGTTTAAACTAGAGGTAGAAATAAAATTAGAGGAAATTGCAGTGAAGTAGCTAAAGAGGGAAGAGGAAAAATAGACTCAAGCTAACCACGACAGTAACCATGAGTTTCTTCTGGGATTCACAGAAAAGAACAACTGCAAGAAGTGACCTGAAATAGAGTAATCGCTATTCACAGTTTTTTTTCAAACAGATTTGCCTAAGGAGGCAAGCAGTGAGCACCAGAAACACTGATGGAACTTAGTGGTGGTGTCACTCATTTTATATGCCAGGATTGAGACAAGGAGGAATATGCATTGAAGACACTGAAGAGCCAAGAGAAAAAGTATTGCACATATGATCAGGTGAAAAGTGGAAAACCAACAGGAAGGTTATTCTGATAGCAAAATATCTGACAGACCCATTGTAGTTAATACTGCAGCAATTAAAGGTAGGGCAGGTGAAAATTGATTATGTCAAAATGTGTAAGGACTTGGTGAGAATCTAAGTGATACAGAGTGAGCAGAAAGATCAAATCTTTGCTGCTATAGACAAAGCAGAACCAGAATGTGTTTACTGCTTGGATGAAAGCCAAACCAAAAGTGACATTAAGAATATGAGACAACTGAGAAGATAATAATGTCCAAGCTGTTAAAAATGGTTTGACGTGTAGAGGAACAAAAATTCACAAGTTCCACTTTAACTCTCTTGGATTTTATTTGACAGTTTCCTCCTGTGGTGTGACAGCCCAAGGCAACAGGGAGGTGGATCTGCTAAATCAGAAAGGCTCTTTCAGTTCTGCATTTCCAGAGATGTCAAACACAAACATAAAAACGGGCTATAGCAGATGGAACAATGCACACACTGGAAAAGCAGAGTTCTCACTAACAAGGGTGAGGAAGTATCTTCAGACTTATAAAAAAAATTTTATAATAAGGTTACAGAAGTAAAAAGCTAATAAAGCAGTGAACCTTGATGGTTCCCCACAGAAAATGACATTAAAAGCAAGGACTGCTGACTGAGCAATACCATCAATACACCATTTGTAGCATTAAAAGATCTCACAGAAATACATCAATGAGCAAAAGATAAAATTTCTAAAAGAAGCTTATGGCAAATGCTATCAGATACAGTTGCATTGAGCACAGGAACAATTATAAAGGCTAGCTACGTTGCTACATTATTTGAAAAATGAATTCTCTTTGCTCTGATCTGTGTTCACATTAAGCCAGATAAATTTCCAGTTAAACTGGCTAGATGCTTGACAATACTATGAAGTTTGCATTCTGCTGAGTCTATCAGAATGGATAAGCAAGCCAAAAGGCCTGGATATTTGCTAAAACTCATGTAACCTCTTTCAGACAGCTCTAAGGTATCTACTGAGCACATCCACACATACACGGCAGATAGGCAGATGACATCTAATCATCTAGGCACAACAGTCAATTCTCAAAAAATAGTAACTGAGCCAAAGACAACATCAATTAACTATTAAAATTCCCTCTTTATCTGCCCTGTCTCCTTCTTTTTTCACTTCATTCCACTCTCAAAAACCCAGATTAAAAAAAAAAAAAAAGGAGAAACTTTGAAGTGTTTACACAGGACAAAAATATCCATATCCACAGCCCACCAAACAATGCTCTATTCTCAGGAGGGACAGTGAGCCAGGGTAAGAGTATCAGTGGTAAATACTTAAGCAGGTTTTTTTCATTCAAAGACTAATTACAAATTATGTAAAAAGCAATTATTATGAAGACTTAATTTTGTATTTATCACACTTCAAAGCTGCCTGCCACTTCGGACACATTTTAAACACTTTTTTTCTTCCTGCCTGCTTCCCATGAAGGTAAATAACTTATGAATCTTTTAAATGCCAAAATTGTGTTGCATCTGAAGAACACAAAATGTACGTGAGAACTGGCTAAGTCAGAAATTTGCTAGGCTTCAACTAGGAAATCAAACTCTGGTTCAAATATACTGGCCAAACACAGCACAAGCATTTCATTCTCCTAATTTGTTCTAAAAAGCAGGCACTGCAAAAGCATGTTGATAGCAAAAAGGAAGCCCAAGGAAACAGCCAGAGCGCCAATACCCCAAAAAAACGACAAGATCACTCTGAAAGGGCCTCAGTGATGCATGTGTTTTTTCCTCCTGCCTTCATTAACAGAAATGATCAAATGACTGAAAGCGGCAATAAAAGGGCAAAACATACAGGCTAGAACAGGAAAAAAGGCTACACACTATTTAAAGAAATCAGATGTTTTTCAGTGTACTGGACTTGTTAACCCTTCTAGTAATGAAGAAAATCTGCAAGACAATGTCCGTTGCCAGAGACTCCCACTGAGTACCATACATAGCAAACAGGTAGAGTCCTGTAAAACTGCCAGCCTCAAGAGAAAGAGGAAGAGGAGAAGGAGGGGAGTAGAAGCCAGAAAACTAAATAGCAGCCACCCAAACTTCAATTTCAAGAAATGTCAAGTTACACTGAGAACATATTGTAGCACCCAGCATGCAGTATGCAGAGAGCAATACTAAAGCAGAACAAACTTGCTTAGCTTTTCCCTGCATCAGACTAGTAGGTCTTGCTGATCCAGCAGCACTCTGATATATCGAAGACATATCACAGCCCACACAACATCCTTGTAAGCAGACTGGGCAAAACAGATTTGATAAAATAATTTCAAGGTATACATGGAACTCATGCAAACTACAAGATACTCTTCTCCTTCCTTGTCAAACAGGAAAAAACCCAAAGTGTTAAAAAAATTTAAAAATTATTAAAAGCACCAAACTCATCTGAACAATAGCCAAATGAACCGCAGCGGGCACAGCAGGACAGGTTAGCCAGCATTGTGTGCAGACACCCTACAGAAGGTCTTACCTATTTTTCTAGTCTTAGTCTAATTTCCTCATACTGTCATAGGAAAATTGAGTTTTCTAACGCTACACATGATTAGCATACCCAACCAGCAATTATTTATAAAAGCTGCTTTGCTATAAAGGCCTGAAAATATCAGGATAAAGTGTTAAAGCAGGCTTATGACTGCTTTGCCTATTTAAGGGTTGCTAATAACAGCAGTATGAGCTACAGTGTGTGGTTTGTGAAGTATCTTTACAAGATACCTATACATGAATTAAGATTCATCTGGAACATGTTTTTACAACAAAAAGGTATGTATTAGCAAGTAACAGGTATCAGATGAATGGGAACATGATATTGTTTAATTGTTCAGTATTTTACTCTAGCATTTAATTGTTTACTCCCAAGACGAAAATTTTTTATAAACAGGTAGAAAAATGAAATCTGTGTAAGGAACAAGTCTCTCCTTCAATCGCTTCCTCTAAAAATGTCATCTGTAACAAGAGAACGTTTTCATTTCAATAGTTTGGCTGAACCCAGCAGCAAACCTCTATTAAGCCTTCCATCTTAGTGGGAAGAGGAGACTATAAACTAATTACCTAAATCAGAAGTATAAATTATATAAGCTAATTATCTAAGTTAAAAAATTGACATTCAATTTGCAAGAGAGACATTTTTATGGGGCTGATCTCATCATGAGAACAGAAAGAAATTTATTTCAGTTATCCAAAAGAACTTATGACCAAAGTAACTGATTATCTGCCAATTATGGTGAAGTCATTGACAGTTAATTACAATCATCCACTTTCACTAACTTTAAACACAAAACAGTAAACTCCACAACCTGTCCCCAGCATATAAAGTTCTGCAGATCACACCGACAACCAATAATCTTTCAAAACTGTGCTTCTTCTGACCTAATACTTTTTGCACTTCAGTTTTAGAATTGCTTTCATTTAATATACATACACAATAGCAAAAATTTTAGTTTTGATTTTGCAATACCTCTAAATGCTACTGAAGAAATCCTGATCTTAAAGGAATAAGTGGTGTTTGAAAGGTATGGACAAACCTCTACTATCTGAAAAAGTTCTGACAGTAGAACAGTCTACAGCAGCTCTGACATACCAACATTGTTAACAAGAACTTGATGTGTGCTGATGGACAAGGAAAAGCAGACTAACCCCAAATTTTATATAAAACAGGATAGCTCTATCATCTCTGTCTATAAAACTGTAATTGATAGTTTCTGTAATCTCATGATCATAATTATAAGAAAATAAATGGATCAAGGAAAGCGTAACTCCTTATTGTATTCAAAAGCTGTCTGAAAACGGCTCAACTAACTCCAAGTAAATGCTTAATATACAAGAATTTTTTTATCACAAGAAATGTACTGAAAGGAACAAATCAGGCTTTTTTCCTCCCCCTTCAGCTTACTTAATGCTGGAAATGATAGGTAAGGCCAATTACACAAGCACATTGCTTTCAAGGTAAAAGTACTTCCTGAATATGAGATAAATGTGTTAAGGTTTAAAAATGGTACTTTACAATACTCCCACTACATTTTAATTTGCAAGATTAGTATTTTCTTGCTGAGGGGCACGAAACATTCTAAGCAGGTAATCTTGCCTCAACCCTCCAGAAAGTAAGTCAAGTGTAAACAATGTAAGCTACTAAAATGATCACCACTCTACAGACTTTAAGAAAGCAGATCTTTAAAAACCGAACAACAAACCATCTTGAGAAACCATGCTATTAATTTTCTATTATTTACAATCCTTTGCGTGCAAGTGATACCTTTATAGCATTATGAAGAGCCATGCAAGGGATCCCCAAGCTTTCCAACACTTACAGCACACACATTTCGCACTGGCCCCAGGGTTGAATTGATCAGCATTGCCTCACAGCAGGCATGAGATTCTGATTCCAAGAGTGTGGATCCTCCATGCTCTTTGTCACAACCATGTCCCAAACCTCAGCTGGGTCAGTCCCACTGACTTCAGTTAAGAGTTCAATAAAGTTTGCACTGAAACTCTGGGATCTTTGCATTTCTTGTATTCTTTAATGTTCAAAGTTATATGGCAGACTTTTTGCATTAAAAAATTACCAAAAGCTGTAGAGTTTATTTACTACCTTTTCTCAACTAATGCAACAAAGCCTCTATTAGGAACCACTGTGTGCTAACAGACAACTGAGAGAATTAGTCATTAACTACGCCCCCCAAAAAACAAATGTCAAATGAGATTCCACAGAAAAGCACACTCAGTGCCAGCCTCAGAAACCTGAACCTCTACCTTACAAAAAGCCACATAAGCCAATCTGGTCTACTCACACACATTTTACTGCAGCACTTTCTTATACAAAGGAAGTTTCTCAGAAGGAACTGCTGTTGCTTTCCAGGTGCTCAGCTGCAACTCTGTGGACACCAGAACTTCTCTGGAACCAGCCTGTTTTAGGTGCCCATCAAGAAGAGTCTGAAGTGACTAAAATGAGATGTCTCAGAGACGGCTTAAAGAGAGACCAAGCAATTGCCAAAACCCAGGAAATTTATCCAATTAAATAAACTAGAAAACTTCAGTAAATAATTCCAGTCTACTTGGGTAATACAGTCAAGTAAACAAAAAAAGCTGTATGAAGAACTCTAAATGAATAACTTGAGGAAGCAAAACACCTACAGAAGTCCTAGCATAACTTCAAAGTGCTTGTCAAGTCAGTACTTTCTTTACACAGAGTCCTCTTCCCTTGACAAGCAATTCATACAACACCTTAAACATTGTCATTATGTACATTGTAGAAATCTTTTTTAAAGAGGGGAAGGAAAAAACCCTACAAACTGTGTTTTCTTCTTTTTTCTTTTTTTTTTTCCCTTTTAAGCAGAAGGAGACCAAGCAAGTATTAGAAATGTTGCAGAAATTATCTTCAGCCAAACAAAACCTCACTAAGAATCACAACTACCATTTCATTGAGGACCTCAGCTATGCCCTTTGGGAGCTGCATCCTGTGCTAGGCACAGCCATGTCAGGTAACCAATTCTACAGCCAAGACTCTCCAGAGCTTGCCATTAGTATTTTGCTAACAGTAACATACGTAACAGTACCCATTCACACTAAGTAATGCAGGACTGTGATGTGACATTTTAAGTACAACCAAACTGTTTGTTTCCAGCACTGGGACTAATGTCACTGAACTGTACTGTTCCACAGCATCAAGGGGTAAAAGCCAAAATGGGATGGGAAGTCAGGCATGAAGAAAAAAATTGCTCCTACCAATCCTTATCTTATTTGTACAGCTGAAAAATCTACATTTTCCATCTCTGCTCCATCAATCTCTAACCTACTGACTCTGCCAAAGGACATATACTTTCTGTATAAAGAGTCCAAAAACCAAAGTGAAGACACATTCTAAAATACATTGACCAATACTTATTTATATCAGTAATTCCTTTCATCTACTCTTCTATACATTGCATTGCATTCCTTAGATGCTTTACTACAGTGATTTATTTTCTACTGCTGTAAGGCACAGTAACTCTAAGAAACTTCATTCTAAATTTCAGTTTTGCTTGAGCAACCTGTTTGCAATGAATTATTTATGAGTATTCCATGGTTATTTGCCCCCCAAATCTCTTTTGAATGCAGCAGTATCACTCAAAGCAGCTATTTACATACACAGGACATTCAAAAACAACATCTAGGTAATGGCAGTATCACAAATACATTACATTTTGTGAAGATAAGGAAGCTGCTTAAAAACAGAAAGAGCAAGGAATCAGAAGTAGGTATTTTCCTTCCAAAGCACCAACTACCACAGATCACACAACAAACTGATTGATGCCTTGTACCTGAGGGCCTACAGGTTTCAGTGAACTAATATGGACATCATTAATGTGTAAAAACACATTCCTGTTAGAAATGACAAACACGAGGACCAAATGTGTGTAGGTACCTCTACATACCCGACTCAGGAACTGCCAAGTGAGGAGATATAAGCAACTCAAAACAGGAACTTGTTTTGATGTACTTAGTCTAATCTAAACAACATCTTAAGGAAGCTGAAAGAACAGCACTTCTTCATCCCCTTTTTACTCTTCTTTTTCTATGTTTTCTTTTTAATACAGCCTGCTGATATGCATGAGTAGACTGCTTGTAGAGTGCTGCTTCTGGAGCATCCAAATTATTAATTCTGAAGCTGTCAGAAATTTTGACAGCAAAATAGCTTTCATACAGCAGAAATCTGTATGAAAGCTATTTTGTACCAGCTGTGCAAAGACCTGACTATACATGTAAGAAGTTCAGTACAATGTAGCCAAATAAATTTTTGAAAGTCATACTGTTCTCTCACCTCTTAGAAATGAAACTGGACTCTAAACTACTTTAAAACAAACACTTAAAGTGCTTTTATTTTTTATACTTTTGAGTTAGCCTAAAGGTATTTCTTCAAGGCAAAGACAAGTAGGTTATACACAGAAAACTGCTTACTCAATCACTGTAAGCTGCCAGCACACTTCCACATAACTTACTATAAGAAAGCAAATAAAGACAGTTTCGTTAACTGGTAGGTCCCTTTAATTTATTTTTTAACTAAACCTATTTATTTATCAAAAGAAATTTTAGATCATACTTAAACCAGTATCTGTATTAGCAGTGGAGAGATTAAAGAGCCATAACTGGACAAAACTTAGTTACTATATTTGTAACAGTTTGAAATTGGAAGCATATCTAAACCAGTAGTGCCCAAACATGCTTGCTCAATTGTAAAGAGTTAAGTCCTTCCATCACTGTCATCATAAAGTCTTTCATCACTGTAATTTTGATTACATGATACAGAACATCCAAATTTTAAAAAAAGCCCAAATTAAAAATGTTTTTGTATCCCAGTTATGACCAGCAGGGGCACATTTACTACCAACTGAAGTGGTGAGGTTTGGTCATTGTTTATTGTTTGGGTTTTTTTGTTTACTATAATGTGGTTTATCATTTATCAATGTAGGACTGGCATACGGACATTGAATAATATGTATCACAGCTGAGGTGCCCATTATTGCCTTGCAAAGAAGTTAACAGGACTAAACACATGTTCACAGTTTAAAACATTAATCTAAACTGCAGGTGGACTTGCTGCAGTTTATAAAGTACAGTTGGTTTCGCTTTGAAGCATTAGACTGCAAAACGGGAGAATTGATTCAGCTATAGTTGAATACTGTTCAGAGGGCAAAAGGACCTCCAGCAGAAGCAGCAGGTGTGTGATGCATGAGAAGGGATGGAGGGAAGAGTAGAGGAAGCGTTTTAAATTGCTGCAGCCTCTTTGCTCACTGGCCACAAGTCAGAAGTTTGATTTTGTCTCTCAGTGGTTCAAATAAAAACCAGGGTAGTACTTCTTTTCCAAGTATGGTTAGTATACTGTAAGTAGAGTATATATTAAAGGACAGAAACTTCTTGCAGTGTAATAATGGGAAAATAGAGCAGCTCCATAAGGAGTTACAGGGAATGCTTCCAATTGACCTCCATACTCTTCATACTGAACATGCTACAAAAATGCAAGAAAGAACACTTAGTGCTTTAACTTGCCAGAAGTGGAACTCCCATTCCACTTCGCTTTTTCCTTCACAAAGGAAGCTTAAAATTCAGCTGAATAATAATAAAAGCAGTATTCTAAAAAAAGGCATCTGGTATAAACTAGAGAGCATTAATTCAATCCCAAACAGAAACTACCAAAAGTCTACACCAAGCTGGAGGAGATGGCCACTAAATACTCCAATTATTCCTCTAGCTCCAGACAATAAATATAGAGTAAAAAGACCTTCATCCACTGATATCTCAAAAATAGGAATGGAAGTACTAAGAGGAAAGCTAGGCATGATCCAGTCTAAATTACTGAAGAGTCTTGATATAGATCATAGAGCTCAACCTTCACAGACACTGACAGATTTGTGAAATTATTCTGATCCACACACAAGTCTGGCACAGCTTTAGTCACAGACTCAGAATTGTCAGATCAAGACTATATTTAGAAAAATAAAATATTGATGCTGCCATCAGGAACTGAAATGTGACAGAAATTAAGCCCTTAATAAAGGCAAGGCAAAAACCTTAAATTCCCAAGAGGCCATGGGGCTGAACCCCACAACACAAACATGAATATTTTCAGAAAGCAATTTACAAAAATCTAAAAGAAGATAGGAGAATCCCTTGAGCAGTCCAGAGCCATCCATACAGTCTTGAGAAATACCCTTTTTATGACACAGTAAAAATGAACCTTGACTTTCACAAACTCTTGAAAGTAAGTAAACAATAAATAAAAATACCTGAAAGACTTTTGCTTCCTCGTAAATCAAAAAGTGAAAAATTTCTATTTCTAGTGTAAGACCAGCATAAGTTCATAAGATATGAATAAATCTCATGGAATGTCTTTAAGTTAATAGCAGTTAGCTAATATTTCTTTCAAATCTTACCTTGAACATAGCTATTAATTTCAATTGGCAATAACATTATCTGTTACAGTACTATTAATGACTGAGGAAGAAAACTGCTGCCATTTTTCCATTTTACTCCTAGAAATGATTTTTGTTTTTTTAATTATTTTAACTGCTAAAAAAATGAAGTCTGTAAAGCACTGTCAGGAACCATCACTACATAGTAAGTTTAAAAAAATAATTCCAGAACTTGACATTTTTCCATAATCTTTAACTTATTCATTTTCATATAATTAATTTTTGTTTCTGAATACACTGCTTTTGAGAAGAATATCAAGAAGACTAGCCTTTTTCTGTTTCATAGATGCCTAGGGTTATTAGTTATCTTATGCTCCCTCTACTGACTGTACAAGAAATGGCCCCCAAACCCTTTAAGATGCTTCTCTGAGAGAACACTTTATGATTCAACATAATGCTTCAAGGAGTTAAAAAGGCACAAAGCACATTTCTGTGGAGTGTCAAATCCTTGTGAAAGTCAGAGTTTAACATCTTTTACTTCTTTCTAAGATAGAAGCCTCAGAAAATAAAACTTTCCTGCAGCATCCACAGTATTAACTACTACACAAGCCATTTATGATACCCTTAGGAAATTTCTTCAAAGGTTTTATATTTAGATGGAAAAAGAGAACTTCAAATTTACATTTCTGGTGTAGTTTTTAGCAATATTTCTTTATAAACTCTGCTGTTCAGTTGAATCCACAAAATCTTCCTACTGTCTCCTTTGCTATCCTCCTGGGAAGGACAGTAATCTGCTACCAGTGTGACACAAGCACCATATTTACTTTTTGCATTTTGACAATCAGTCATGACATGACTGATGGGATATAATGTAAAAATACATCAGGGAAAGCTCCCCAAAATTAAGAAAGGACTGAGTATACTACTTCTATCATCCTGAAAGTTGAGTAATCTTCAGGATAACGTACTGTTTTGCTACTCTTTTACTGAAGAAAAATTAGTCATCTATTATGATGCTTCGGTTTTCTTTTTATAATATGTCTCTTAGTAAGGATAATCCTGAATGTCTCTCTTTATTATATGAATCACAATAGAAGATTTAAATACAGAATTTCTTTGTTACATCTAGCAAAATCTATCAAATTAGTTTCGTTGTACACGAGAAACAAGTGATTTCATATGATAATGACCTCTGTATCATGAAACTAAGCCGTTGTTATTACAGACAATGAATGAGAAAAGAGAAAAAAAAATCAAAAAGCCATGACGAAACATAATTTCCAAACTGACCTTTATTTCACCAAGCATTAACAAAATCCAGGTACTCACCAGATCAATCAGACTCTCCTGGATTCTGTTCAGTGTGGTGCGTAATCTGCTGCTACTGAGGCCCAGTCCTGTTGATTCAAACTGGAAGAAATACATTCTATTTAAGTTAGGAAAGGAAATCTCATAGGTTTAGAGTTACAGAGCAAAACTTAAGTTTGTGAAGTCTACCTATAAATTGCATACATTGAAGTTTTAGCATAGAATCACAACCATACAAAATGAAAATCAACAGAGGTCACAGCACTCAACACTGCACTGGTGTGAAGAACGACCTAAGTATCCTTCATGAAGATGACAGCGTACCATTCATACCAATAAAACAACCAGTATCCTTTATTGCTATAATTCTGTATTTGGCTGCAGAACTCTAGATTTTCTTGTTTGGGCCCGGAATGGTGCACCACAATGCCTCCTCCGAGCCTTGCATTCATAGCACACCCAAGTCAAATGGTTTTCACCCCTCATATAAAATAGCTTGTAATTATCAAATACGTATCCTGCATACACAAAATTTATAACCATCGATCTTTATAAAATAGTCGTTATTACTTAATGCCTATAAAGATCTACCTCAGAAATGTGTCATCTTCATGTTCATGGCTCAGGAGTGTATGGGGCAGATGCTCGGTTGGGCTATACAGATATATACACACACACACACACACATATATATATATAAACACACATATATATAGCTACACTAATTTCCTGCTAAGTGCAACAGATTATACCAGCTGAGGGTGCATAATTATTGTAACTACTTATCTTCTACTTTTAATTAAAAAATCCCAACAAACCAACACAACAAAGAAAGTGGAAAAAGGACATGTAAGAAACACACATTTAAGTCAACGACCTGGAAGGATTTGAATACAGTTTTGGTATGTGATTCACACCAAAAGGCAATTTGCTGAACAACATTTAGAGCACTGTTGTACACTGCATTATTAGACTTCCTCTCAGTGGGATGAATCAGGGAAGGACAACTGACAAATAGAAACGTTCATGCCTTTGGTTTTTTGCAAGTGAGGTTAACTTTTTTACAAAAATAATTTGTATTTTTCTTCAAATTTTTACTGTAGACACCTCAATTCTAAACTGCCTTTGATTTTGCAGGTATACGGGTGAAAAAGAAAATAACTTTTTTTCCCTAAAGAAACCCACCCTTAATTCTTCATATTATTTTTCTTTCCTTCTTAACCTCATATAGCACCTTTTCAAGACCTGGACAGAAGGACTGCAAATTCAAGATTGACTATTCACTCTGTTACAGTAAGAATAAACAGAAAAAAACTCCTGCTTAAAGGAAAAGATCTACATATATTAAAAATATATTTGCACGTTTCAGCCTTTGAATTTTATTTTAAGGAATTTGCACCATTAAATTTACCATTAATGTTTTCTCTTTCTGCCTTTCAATTGCTAAGTTTCAACAGCTATCAGTAGCTTCTACTTATTTATACTATAACGATATATTTCTTTCTCAAAAATGGTAATTTCATACTGGAAACATATCTGAATGAAAAGGAAAGTAAAAACAAACTTAGATTTCCATGAAACATTACATATCAAGTACTCCAGATTTACCAGGCAACCAATTACACCCTGAAGTCAGAATTGTGCATCCATATGTATAAGGGACGAAAAAACCACGAAGCAAACAAAACAACCCAAAAATAATTGTTGCTCAGAATTTTTCCACAAGGACAGAACCTGATGGCTTCACACAGAACATGTCACTCATCATTACATCCAATTTGCTTCATAAAAGTTTTTGCTATTTCTATATGCAAAACTATAAATATCTAAATTCCACGAATTGATGACTTAGTAAGGCTAGTAAGCAGAGCATCAAACAATCTGCAGAACAATTCTATTCGTCACCAATTTTACATAATCCCTTATAGTTCTTAAAAAAAAAAAAGTTTACATATTAGTGTCATTTCCTATCAAAAAAAAAGGAAACTCACCTCAATTTTTTTTCTGCTAAGGAAGATTATTTTGTGGCATGTTCATTAATGTCTTACACTGTAGTGAGTAGATGTTAAATACAGGGAATTCCTTTTGATTTTATTATGGGTTGCTCCATAACTTGAGATAAGGCAGGCTTAATTTGCATCCCACAAATAAAAAAAGTTTTGAAAGAGCAATTCTGATTACAAATGTGTTTAATTTTTGGCAGTGAAGAAAGCGAAATACTGACTACATAGGATAATGATTCTAAAGAGGTCTAGAAAGAACAATGACTTGGCATGTCATGAACGGACATAGAACTCAACATGTATATTTTAAATCCCTGGTTTTCACTGAACTGACAACGAACTCTGTATAACTAATCACTCTTCTTATGTGTGTACTAACTCACATATACAACATATGCACAATATTCACAAATAATTTCAAACATTTAAGGAAGTCATACCAGCACACTCTAAAAATCCCATTTGACACTGTTTTCTAAATAAAAATAAAACAGGAACACTCGGAGTGGTCTAAATCACATACCATCACCCAGCTCTACTTTCTAAAGGTCTAGAAAGACTATGGGGAGTGAGGACGTTCAAGCAGCATTACAAGAGGGTTTATTAGAATCATAAACCCTTGTAAGCACTGTGTTTCCCATGGAAAAATCATCTGTCAAAACAAATACTAGCCACACTACAAAAACATCACGATTTTACCACCCATTTGCCGCAATGTTTACCTGCCTAGCACTGTGCTGTTCTCTGTTAGAAGGACAGAGTGAGGAAGTTGGTATGGGCTTTAGAAACACAAAACAGGAGGTGCAAAAAAATAACAATAAATGCAACACATTGTGAATACCAGAGCAACTAAGCCAATGGAAATCAATTATCTCTAACAAAAAAAACAAAAACCAAAAAACCCCAAAAAGAACCAAACAACAAAAAAACGCCAAAAAACCAAAACGCACAAAAACAAAAAAAGCCCCCCAAACAAACAAACCCACCCATCTTGAAAAAACAGATTGCAAATACATTTGTCCTGCCAAACTGAACAGCTCAAAACCATATAGAACCATATGTTGAGTCTGAAAATTCATTACAATTTGCCAACACATGACGATGTATTTGGAACCCCTTGATATTGTTACCTTGAGCAATTTAGGGGCCAAGAGAGGAGAAAATTGTTTTTACATGCAGCTATTAAGACAATTCTATTGAAAGTTGATCTATGTTATGTAAAAACATTGCCAACAAGCATTTATTTCAACTACAAGATCACTGAAAAAAATGTTGTTTTCATTAATGCCAGTAGTTTGAGAGAATACTAGATCTGAAAAAGTTTTTAAAACCTCTAAAACTTGAATTACTACTTAACTTTCACAGCCCCCTTCTCCTTCTTTTGCTATTCTTATGTAAGCTAGAGAAATACATAGAGAAAAATTAAATCACCTCATACTGTCTAGGCTCAAACTACTCTCCTGCAGACTGCTCCTTTGCTACCCACTTTCTGCCACTACTTCCAGGCATTTCATATTGTCTTTCCTCCTTTTCAATACTGCTGGAAAAAAGAACAGAGAATCTATCTATTCAAAACATAATATGATTAATGTCCCAGTGACAATAATGCTCCCAGTACTTCTCTTCCTTACTGCTGATCTAATCAGCCTTTTTTTACTCCTACATTCAAATCCATTCTCTTACCACTACTTTTTCTGGGGATTACATATTAGGTAGTATTTTAAGCAAAGAGATTTCCTCTGTATTTTCATTCTGTGTGTACAGTGATACTTGAAAATGAAAAATGCTTCTACCTACCGTGTCATTTCGGCCAAAAAACGTATAGACTGCATACAGATAGTAATCAAAGAGCTGGGACATGAAGTGGATCACATCAAATGCAATCGGTTTCAGAATATTCATCATCTGCATGTATTTCCCTTAAAAATTAAATACAGAAGATCAGTTTCCCCAGCACAGGTGCTACAAAGACAGTGCCAGTTTCGACAAACTCAAAATCGTCTTTACAAAGTGTATTATTTAGCCTTGAACGTTGATTAACAACAACTTAATAATAGTTGACAGACTGGGAGGTTTAAAAACAAAGCTAAAATGATGGCTCAGACACCACAATTGTCTCAAGACTTCTCAAAATGTAGATGTTAATCTATACCAAAATGTTTTCAACCATTCTTGGCCTTCTGGTACCAAATTCAAAACATACAACTTTCTGGATCTTCTACAGGTTTCAGCTTCATTTAGCTAAAAAATAGTAATCCGCTGAAGTAGTCTCCGGCAAATGCTGTATAGAGCCACTGAAGATTTTATGCACTAGTGTGTGTTTATATATGCACATATGGATATTTTTCAAGCAACAGAAAAGCACAGTATAAAAATGATATGCCCAAGATTGGATTTTACCCAGAACCTCTAGGAATTATGTGCTTCACATCGGTGATATGACATTTTCTGCTCTCTTTCCTTTTTATCCTGCGGTAAGAATCCCAAGTAGTTTTAAGTTTCAAATGCTTCCAGGGTGACAGACTGTGAGTAAGGGAAGATGTCAGTACCCTGGGAGTATCCTTCCAGGGAGAAGAGTATTCCTTCTATTCCTTCCTGTTCTCTGTTGTAACACATTTGACTCAAGAAAATAATTTTTTTTTTTAAATAATAAAGAAACCTTAACCTCAGGACCTTCATCCATATATGTTATCTGAATCAAACTGATCATAGGATTTGGACTCAGAAAGGGATTTTTCCCTACAGATTTAATTCACAGGCCCTATAGTTTTCAGTCATTTTTGTTTTCCAGCACAGGACATGGCTCTTCACTGGATCCTAAAAAAAGCATACTTAATGAAAACCCTGATATTGCAGAGACCCCACATTTCCTGCTGGCTACTTCAAAAATGACATTCTGCTTGCCCTTTTAATGTTTTAAAAACATAAAGAACATATAACAAGCTTTTGGTTATTATAGTAAGAGACAGCAATTTTTGAACCAAAACACAAATGCATTCTACCCAGCATGTATGATACAGCAGGTCATTTAACAAATTGTCATATTCTGGACATGTTTTGATGTGACAGACTGGAAAAATTGCAGGAAGGTGCTAGAACAATTTCTTTTTCCTGTAGTCAACAACACTGTTTTTTCAAGTTAATGCTGTGCCCAGCAAAGTAATTTACTAATAGAAAAGAAAATATTGGTTTAATCAGAGAAACTGAGTAACAAAGAAACAGAAGCTAGCTTTTAGTATTGGAGGAGTTACTTGAATTTTTCAAGCAAGTAATTGTGTAGGTCAGCAAAGATAACTTTAAGCTGAAAAATACATGATACAGCTACATACCTGGCAAAATGGTAGAGCACTAGAGCAAGAACCAAGCACTAGCCTGACATTGCTACCTTCCAGGTTTCTATCTAACTCAGACTCCCTATTGAATACTATGTAACTGTGCCCCTGTTTGCTAAGACACGCAAGCATGTATTTTGTTATTTTTGGAGATTTGACACAGGTTGTAATAATTAATATTTGTCAGTTTAGCCCAATTTTTAACTCTACACTTAATTATTAATGTTTTCACCCACTGCATTATGAAGAAACTGAAAAGCGGACTTAAAAAATTCTATTTTTCTTCTAAAAGGAAAAAACCAAATGCACAGTCCAATGTGGAAATTTTTGGATGTTTTTGAAAGGATGGAACTGGTACCCTAATCAAAGCAAGTGCCACCTTCATCTGCGCTATCTGAATATTCTGTACTGTCACAGGCTGACTTTTTCCACTTATTCTGTGATAAACACATTTTTAAACTTGCCTGCAACCCAAACACAATATAAGAGTGATGAGTCACACTCTGGACAGTTCAAACTTCCAAGTATCTGCGCAGCTGGCATGAATATTGAATGTAATCTCTTGGGCAGTATCTTGTGCTTTTCCAGAGGGCTATACACTGTACACTGCCCAAGTATTGTCCCTATAAAAATCTTCTGATGCCAAGAACATTTCTCTATTACTACATCACTCAGCATCTTGACACAAGTGTTCCAAGAACATTTCCTCCTAGTTGCTCTCTCTAACAGGACACCAAGTTTTACTGTCTACACATTGTTAACTACTTGCACTAAAGTTCCTATTTTGGGTTAAAAAGGGATATATAAAAACATTTCCAAACAGCATGAACACAGTCCAAATCCACACCACAAAAGAAACTTCCAGAAATACTTGAAAACACCATTTAAAGTTTCAGCAACTGAAAGTAGCTTGAATTTCTAGACACTAGGTAACTAAAACTGCTGAACATTTCTTAGGTTTCTTTTGAAATATTGTTTGCAGAACTCCTTCTGTCCTTAAGGATAGTGAGTAGAGTGTTCTTTATCAGACTAATCTGCATAAAACTGATGCACCTCACAAATTAGCACTCACAAATCTTTGCCAATAAACTTTACCAAGCCAACCAGGTAAAGCGAGCTTTAAACTAGGAAAGATGGGACAAAGGGAGAGTTATAGCGACCACCCAGGCAGCAAAATAAGGCTTAAGTGGGGATATCTCCAGCAAGTACAAGCAGCCAAAGACATGACTGTAAGACAGGACTTGTGGGGCACTTGCACTGCCCTGGCACTCCCACTGGGATATTGACACACTCATATACCCCTATACAGTGCCTATACAGCAGGGAACAAACAGGAGGAAGCACAGATCTGTGTGCAGTCACAGGGCTTTGACTGTGGGCTGCAGTTACGGAGGTGTGGTGGGATAGCTCGTGTGACTGGAATGCTGTCATGAAGGGCTACATGCTGTTTAGGAAAGACAGACCTGGAAAGCACAGTGGTGGAGTTGCCCTATATGTGAGGCAACACTTGGAATGTATCAGGCTCTGTTTTGGGGTTGATGATTAAGGGTTAGGGTAAAAAGGATTAGAGCTTAAGGGTTAGGGTAAAAGAGCAGACTAGTAAGGGTGACACTGTTGGGGGTGTTTGCTACAGGCCTGAACAGGAGGAGGAAGTGGATGAAGTCTTTTAACAGACAACTAGAAGTAGCCTCACAGTCACAGGCCCTAGTTCTTGTGGGGAACTTCAACCACCCTGACATCCGCTGGAAGAACAGAACAGTAAAGCACAAACAGTAAAACATTGACAACAACTTCTTGACAGAGATGGTGAAAGATACCAATGAGGAATGCTGTGTTGCTCAACCTTATACTAATGAACAAGGAAGGCCTTGTTCGACATGTGAAGGTTGGGGACAGCCTTGGCTACAGTGACCATGAGATTGTGGAGTTCAGAATCCTGCACGAAGGAAGCAAGGCAGTAAGTAAAACTGCAAACCTGGACTTCAGGAGAGCTAACTTCAGCTTCTTTGGGGATCTTTTTCAAAGAATCCCATGGGGATGGGCCCTGCAGGGAAAAAGGGTCCAAGAGAGATGGTCAATATTCAAGGATCACTTCCCCCAGGCTCAAGAATGGTGCATCCTATGAGCAAGAAATTGAGCAAAGGGGGCAAGAGACCTGCATGGATGAAAACAGAACATTTGTCAAAACTCTGTCATAAGCAGGAGATATACAGGAGGTGGAAGCAGGGACAGGCCACTTGGAACAAATACAGAGATGTTATTGGAGTGAGTAAAAGGGACACAAGAAAGGCCAAGGCCTACCTGGTGAAGAATGTCAAGGACAACAAGAAGAGCTTCTTCAAATACATCAATAACAAAAGGCCTGCTACTCAATGGAGAGGGGACCCTGGCGAGAGGATGCAGAAAAGGCAGAAACAGCAAATGCCTTCTGTGCATCGGTCTTCAATGACAAGACCATCCCACAGGAATCTCTGACCGAGGTGATCAGGAAAAAGGAATGGCGGAAGAAAGGCAACACATTAGGAGCTAAAGCGGCACTTTGAAGGAAAAAGTGAAAAGTCCGTCGTAGCTAAATAGTTTTGAAAGACCATGTGATTTAACGTTTGTAAGTTGCATGAGGTTCTAGGTTATATGACCAATCGCTTCAGACAAAGACTTCTGCTCTAAAGTTTGTCATCACCATTATTATTTTCTCGAAAGATAATGGGGTTTAAAGCAAGCAAAATCTAAGAGTTTGTCCTCAAAACCCATTCACAACACAAGCAAAAATGAGACCAAAAAAGCATTAAAACCTCCCGACATAAGCAATACCCATTACACTCTTTCTTAGGTCAGAAAGATATTAATTAAAATAAGAGATCAGTGAATCAATATATACAAGACCATAGTCATTAATTATTCTTATTGATGTATAGTGCTTAGTCAAAATATTCCCTACAAATTTGACACAGGTTTATTCTTACATTTTAAGTCAACATGCAATGGCTTGATAGGAAAAAATTACCCTTATAAATTAGTCTAATGTCTACTTTATACTGGAAACAGAGAAATAAATACCTTGCTTCATTAACTTAAGGGAAAATCTGATAAATTGAACTATTCACTTGAAATTCAAACACAATATCAGGGACTCCCACTTCAATTATACATTAGTAGCTCATTTCTGTAGTTTATAAATATTAACCTACATTTTGTTTTGTTCATCTAGTCTCCATAGAAAGCATACAGCACACAGAAATAGTTCAAAATGGTTAATGAACACTGTTATACTCATTCAGTGGGTACTATACATTCCTGAAAAGTAAGACAATGATTTCTGTTACTTGATTGGGCAACTTGAATCTGTATCTTCATCTCACTCTAGACTTCCCTTTTAAACACAGTTTCCTTTACTATTTGTTTTTAACTAAGATAAGGGCTGATCTAAGTCTACCAAAGGTCATGCTGATGCATCATACAGGAGCCAGGAACATCAGTGACAAAATGCACTAGGGATAAAAAGTGAGTGAGTTTAAGTACTCACCTTACTGCCACTAAAACAAAAGTCTCTTGAAACAGAATCTTATTTTCAAGGAACTGAACTTCTCAAAAAGTAGACAAGACATCTCTATAGTGTCCCCTGTACTACACTAGGCCCCTACTTGTTTTTTTGAGTTGCCACACCACTGATGCACATGCAGTTCACTTTGTCCAGTTTTATCTAAAAACCAGACCCTTAGCCCACACTGGTTGCCAAGATCTCCTGTGCAGTTGTGCAAGCAGCTCCAGAAGTCAAATGGTAAGATGTCTGTGTGATAACACGCAAGCAAAGACATCCAGGAAATGAAATATTTGTATGCTAAGAAAGAAAGTCATTACAAAAGATGAAGGCATTTTCAACTTCTGTGGTACAGATGTAATACACAGTTTATGTCTAAAAGAAACACGGTATCATTTATGATATCAAATGGTAGCTATTCCTCAAAAAAGGTACAAAATAAGGTAAAAGTGAGGCGGGGCATTGCACATTAGAAGCATGAGAAACTGAAAAGAAACTAGAAGCAAAGAATGACTAGGATAAGGATCAAGGGGAAAACCAGACCTATTCATTCAGAAGGTTGAAGTACCAAAAGTGTTGCAAAACTAAATTTTCCAAGGATGGTAAAAATCAGGAGTTTCCCAGTTACAGAAGACTAACAAAAACAAAACAAACCGTGGGGATGTGACAGAACAGAAACTGTAGACAAACAAGACAGCCCAAAAGCAAGAATGGTGCACTTGGTTTTCATTGGGAACCATGACACTGACAGTGAGAAAACTGAGGAAAAGGGGAACAGGGTGACTAACAGAGCTGAACTGGTTGTATTCAGCCAGTAAGAATGAACAGGAAAAAACCTTAAATCAATCAAGTTACAGAATTGAAGGAATCAGGACACAATAAAAAATGTCAGTGAAATATCAGTCTGATAATCAGTGTAATAATGCACTGACAACAAGCAGCCAAGACATGGGTTGTACCGCCATGACTGAAAAGCAGCAAAGAAAAACATATTCAAGAGGGAAAATAATCATCCAAATAACTATTGTCATAACCATTGTTATAACTTACTGTTTTAGTTTTTAGGATGCAGAATTTCATGTCAAGTTTTGAAGAAAGTATGGAAATGACAGAAACATGGAGGCCAAATTAAAATAAAACAAAACATGTATCTAACAGAAGTGAACTGTACCAGTCTAAGGTACATGGTTTTCTAGACAAAGGACACAGTACATTTCACCTACCCAGAATTTAGCGAAAGTATTAATTTAAAAACTTTGCATAATAAGTAAGTGAAGCTAGAGTGTGTTGAAAAGGGAAGTAACTGGAAAGGCTGCTAGCGGAGTTCCCAGCAACTGGCCATTTCTTTAATATTTTCATTAATTACTCTGGCACAAAAATTAGTGTGATAACAGAAAAAAAATAAAGAGGCACCATCAAAACAGAAAACGACTGACATAAAGTACAGGAAGAACTAGAGTACCTTGATGATTATTGTGATAAAAACTGTATGAAACTCAGGAGCACAAAATGTAAATCCATGCATTTAGGGGCCAATCAATTAAAAAACATGCATCCTTCTACTATAAACTAGCAGCTCATCTCTTGGAAAAAACTGGGAAAGTGAAGGATCTGCTGGCTGTACAAGGTCATTACGCATGGATTGAACTGCTAGTACAAGGAAGCTGTGAGAAATCAAAAGAGGTGCAAAAGGGAGGGAACTTGTGACCAGGATGCAATGATACAACAGTTAGTGCAGCAAGATCTCATCCAAAGTATTGCACATGATTTTGTGAGCAAAAAAAGAACTGGTAAGAAACTGGGGGATTTAAGTTTCTGGCAGATAAATACAGAGGATACTAAAAATCTTGGCACATTGTTTAGCAGTTCAAAGACTGAGGAGAAATAGGATTGCTTCCTGTAAAAACAGCAGAGCAGTATGCATCAAAAAACAAGACAATCTGTTAACCCTGCTAAATCTCAAAGTTTCTTTTGGCATAAGATCAAGTTGGCAGAAAATAGGTGGATAATTTTTTTCTTTTTTTTTTTGTTTTTTAAATCTATAGGCTGACAAGGCTTCTGGAATAGAATTCCTGTTAGACAGAGTGGTGGGAACTGAAGTATTTTTAAGCTGGAGCCCAAAACAAGCACATTTACAGGCAGTACTAAATAACATCTTCCTGTAGCAGAGACTGCAGGAGGTCCCTTTCCAATTCCATGTTTCAAATAGCACTACCATCACTCATTATAAAAACAAAATAAAACACCCCTAATAGCAGAAAAATTGAAAATGAATCATAATTCCAGAAGGAGAAAAAAGCTTATACATGAGCTTTTAAAATAATGTTTAATTTTGGAGTTATGAATATAATCCACAAATGGAAAGACTCCTTATGTAAAACCCGAAAATCAAAACTACTGCTTCACCTACTTACACGCTGGTTTATGGCAGGCGAGGCTGGAGTTTGCATGAAAGTACCATGAGTGGTTTCTAGATTCAATACTAAATTTTCTTAGAGTAAAACCTTATAGTAGAAAGAAGCAAACAAATCTCTCCAACCTAACTCACAGGTCAATGTCAGAAAAGTTACAACAGAATGAACTCTCATTTCAGGTCTATATGGTAAATGCTCAAGGAATCAAAAGGTTTTACTAAAGCTGCAAAAGAGGTTTAAAAAATTAATTCCTGATTTTCATGCTGCACTCAAAGACAGCAAAAGTTACTAATCAGATGTTCGAGTAGCCTTTTTTAAAAGGCCTTACTCTGAAGTGCAGCAATCATTTTCAAGTACATTGAAGGCAAACTTCATTAATGCAACACATACAGAATTCCTCTCTCGTCTGCCTATCCTGATAAATTTAGGTAGTTACTTCCCCTTCTCCATAAATAAAATACAAGTAGTAGCAGAAAATTACTATGATACAATTATCTAGCTAATCAAATGGAAGGCATGATCACAAAAAATCAATCCCATCACATCTGGAATTGGAGGCCAGTGTTTTCATAGAAAATGTTTGGCAAGAAAAGACCTCAAGAAGTGTCCTAGTGCAATCTCCTGCTCAGAGCAGGTCTAAGGAGATGAGGTTGCTCAGTGACATGTCCAGTCATGTCTTGATCACCTCCAAGGACAGAGATTCCCCAAACTCCCTAGAGATTACTAGGAAGCATGCCAATTACCGAAATTAAAGAAAAAGAGGGCTCTTTTCTTCCAGTTGTTTACCATGTAGTAAAAATAGTTATTCTGAGTGTGAGAATTTGAGCAATGGAATGGAAAAAAACCCCAGTGTTTCAGTTTTTACATTTGCAACTATTCTATTTTAAAATAAAACATTTAATAAAATGCATCAGCAACATAGAGCATTAATCTTTTTGCTTGGTATCTACACTCTTCTAGCACATACAATATTTTAGACAAGTAAACTACCACTATAGGTTAAAATCAACATATGCATGCAGGTTAATTTTCCAGGTAAAAATAACTCACAAAATATAAGCAAATTTGTCTATTTAATTAAAAGTACTTGTTTACTGCTTTATTTCTATTTTATTAACATTTTCAAAGAGTAGAAATAGGGCCCAACTAGATATATTTTTCAGGGCCTTAAATATCATTTAACGTATTTGCTATAATCCATAAATTCGCACAAAAATAAAAAACACTTATAAAAAACTATGATTGTTCTACATACCAACAAGCCTTATTACATTCAGTGTAGTGTTTGTTAGAATAGGTGCATTCACTTTATTGAGGTTATAATCTGATCTCTTTCTGCTCCTCAGAGTTTCTCGAGAAACACTGCAAAGAAAACAAAACAAAATACACCAAATGTGAAAATATTCAAGGACATACAAATGAAATTTAGTGGAAAATATATTATTCCTCCCGCGCTTCTTTCACATGTCTTCCAATGTATGTCTTCCAGTGCAGTATTTTATTTATGCCAAAGCACAACTAGGTGAGGATTCTAACATTTAAGAGAGAAGCCCGACCTAATTTACATAGAATTGTCCTAGAGAAAGAAGTGTTTCACTTTTAGCCCAATGCCTGAGTTCTGCAGGCCTCTGTTTTGCCCCAACAGTCATTTTAATCATTCTGGCTCAAATGCATAATTCATGAAATAAAGAAAATAAAAACAACGCAAGTCACAACAAAACAGGGTCAGATTCGTGAGCTAGAGCTGAAAGTTACTATCCGGAAACAGAAGCAATTTTGAGAAAGACAAAACTAAAAAGTCATTAAATTTTTCAGAAATTTTAGTCCTGCAGGAGGCAGGAAGTTGGACTCGATATTTATGGATCCCTTCCAACTACAGATATTCTAATTTTCTATAAGAGAAACCTTCTGCCAGCTGGATACCTGAAAATTATGTTCTTCCAAAAATTTCAATTTCACTGCACAAACCTATGGACAGCAATTCTTGTTTGTTTCAATTAAGGAATTTTTAACTATCATCTCCACCACTTCTTTAAAAGGAGGTAGTTTATATGATGTACCTTATACAATCATGATAACAATATTTTATCCCAAAGAGTTATCATTTAAACAAAAACATTACTCTGCTTTGGCCCAAGTGATGGCATTCTAGTTCTCCTGCAAACTTTACATAAAAAAATGTTAGCCTGCTTCACAAAGTCTCAATGGACATCTAGGTTGTACAGTGTACTAGACAGAAACTTGCATTTCAGATCCTTTTAAAGGATACAGAGTTGGCTTTGTTTATATTAATATATATAAATAAAACATTTTTATACATTTATCAAAATATATATCTCTCTCTCTCTATATATATATCTACATATATTCTTAAAGAAAAAGATAATTTAAAATTCAAAACTACTGTCTTCAAGCTATGGAAGAGTCCAATTTTTTTTTTCTTAATCTGCAGAAGTTTACTCTTCTTCAGAAGCACAAACCCAAAACTCAAGGCAGTTGTCTGCAAAGAACTGCTTTTGACAAACAGGAATTATACATATACACAACAGCTGCTATAGAAGAACCTTCAGTTAACATCTGGTCCTTGCTAATCAGTTTTCCACTACCTGCTTCAGAGAGCTTTTATCCTCTTTCAAAATGCTCCTTTCTGCAGGTTTTTTCTGCAATAATGATGAGCAGTTTAATGCTCCTCCCCATTCTGGAGATCTGAGTGCTGAGCCCTTCTAACTGTGCAGGCAGCATAATGATTATCTGATTTTACTCCACTGTTGCAGATTATAGAAATTGAACTAATTAGAATATTGAGATGGAAAGCATGTAAATTAGACCAAGGACACACACAGCCTACTTACCTTTTTATCGGGGCATCTCCTGTCTGCTCATCCACATAATCTCTTTTCAACTCTTCAGGAACATCACTGTCGCTATCATACTCTTGATATGCACTTTTTTCTTGTTCATCTGATTCATACTGTTTTAAAAAAAGAAAATAATAACAAATTGACTATTATTATTTTTCTTATAATATTGTCAGTCATTTAATGTTGCACTTGGGTCACTTCTTGGCTTTTACCTTGATCAGGATACAAATAACTTTGTTGAAAAGCTGCTGACAATGGTCTTTAAAAATGCAGCAGGCAAATTATATTATGTTAATTGAGTAAATATTTGTATCATTCTATTTCTCTCAGCTATCGATAACTTTTTTTGCTTTCTAGTTGCTGTATCAAGTACCCACATATTTGAGCTTTTACTATTTGCTTTATAATCTAAAAAAAACCCCAGTAATAAATCCTCAAAATTCATCCATAGAGTGGCAGTAAAACAAACAAAAAAACTCTGGTACCACAAAATACTTAATTATTATTGCAAGAAGGGCTAAACTATTGCTACACAAAAATACTTGTTTATATTGTACACATTGAATTAAAAAGAGAAACCAAAACCAAAAAACTAACTTGCAGTTGTTTGCACAACTCCAGAATGCACCTGCACTTGAAGAGAGACCCCAGTACTTTTCCTTAATGCATACATTGCTTTGAAGGAACTTTATACACACACTCAATAGTGACACAGATGACAGACACTCTGGTTCCAGGATCCTTAAGAAATGGCATCCTGAACACACTAGGAAATATATTTTTTCAGTCATGCATGCCCCAGCCCCAAGTTGCTGAGACTTTTAAAGGCTAGCTCTATGAAGGCACTATGTTATAAAAGTGAGAATTCCACAGTACAAACAAATTCAAACCAAAAACAGCTCAGGTGGAAAAAAAAGAATGTAGGATGAGACACATCAGACCATTAGTATTCACAGGCAAAATTTCTGCTTCATGAACATTTTAGAAAAAGCAAAGTTGTAATGAAAGCATCTCAGTTTATTTCAAAAATGAGCTGAGGTCAGCCTTGACTAAGGACAAAAAGAACCACAGTTTAACTAACTTGGCTGGAATATTAGCATGGAGAATTACCACCACTTATTATGCATTAGTACATAATAAATGACATGCTGATTCAGTTAAAATCGAGTGGCAGTAAAATGATACATTGACTATAAACTGTTAACTACAATTCATATTGATATAAGAATCTGACAGTTGACATTAATTAACTGTCTTAACATCACAGAATAAGAGGGATTTTGAGAATTATTTCTTTTTTAACATGTTAAAATACTTTATTAAGTCTCCTCAATCTAATGCTGTTAATGATCTGGAAAAACTTTTTAATGAGATAACTGCATCTGTATTTTAAAGTATGCATTAACTCACAACTATTAAATAGTGACCTCAAGCTGAAGAGACCTTAAAAATCTATTTTGAATATGCACAGTCTGCAGTAAAATTTTAAAGTGCTAAAATGAATTCACATATCTTGTAGCAATAATCAGCTCACAACTGTTTAGGCAATCGACCCAAACAAACCCATAAGCAGCAGTAAGAGTCATCAAAGTTGAAGAGTGTTACAGTATTGTAAGTTAACTGTATCGCAACAAAGACAGTTTAAGAAGCTGCAGAAAAGGGACATAAAGCATCTCACTGAAACTCAAGATACTCCTTTTTAAATAGGAGTTCTTTCTGTGTCAGCACTTTGGAACACAGCTGTGAGAGACTGAAATGTTAAACATCAATGACTTGAACAATCAGCCACTTGCAAGAGCAGCAGGTGCTTTGCTGAGGCCAGGTTTACACTCCCCAACCCTGTAGTCGCAAAACCTCTGATCTACATAAGACAGAGGGGGTACACACCCACCACCAGAGGCTGATCACAACGAACCAGCCTTTGTTTAGCAACAAGCTATCTTTTTGAGCCAGATAAGGGAAAAGGCCAATAAGAAGCAGATCCTGCAAGATGGGATAATGCTTCTTAACATGCCAATGTCCTTCCCACGAGGAGGTATCATATAAGCCTGAAGGTATTCACCCCTTCTGATAAAGCCTAACTGGCTCAACTAAGCAGGGTCAAACAGCAGTCATGTCATTTAGAAGGAGCCATAAACCATCACAGACCCCCAAAGTGCCCCTAGACTCATTTCTGATGCCTTCCACCAGAGGATTGCACATGATCCACAGCGTTGCACCAGACACTGTAAAACTTCCCCCGGGAGACGTACCTGGGTGCTGTCACCTGAACATGAATGTCTATTATACCCCAATAAATTTTATGTTTGGCAGGTTTCCCTCACACCCGACAGATCAAGACAGCAACCATCACTGTGACTAACAGACATCGAAATTGCCACAATCAAGTCCTGTTTGGATCCACAAGTGGTAATATCTTTCCTCCCCACTATCTACTGTTATACTTTCTTTCTTTTCCTTGTGTATTTTCTTAAGTGGTATCTTGACATTTTTATATTGTTATGTTACTATAGATAATAACATGCTAGAAAAAACAGTTACAGACCTCATTTCCATTGCAACCAAATTGTTCTAAAATAAACCTGCTATTTAAATATATGTATATAAACATTGGTCATTCAGTGTTGTTTCACTCTAATCCATCCAAAGGGATCTATTAACAAGAACCTCAGTTACCCTGCCTCTGGGACAGGGCGTAACAACAATAATGGAGAGAAGAGATTAAAAATGTCAAAAAGGAAAGTAGGATGGTCATCCATAGAGTACAGTCACTTCAGTCACAAAACACCTTTGTTCCAATATCAGCTGTGGTAGATGTCCTGTACAACTACTGACAAGGTAATTAACCTGTCCCATGTCTCCACTCTCTATGTAAATGTGCATAATACTTCCCTGCCTCACAAACATATCAGAAAAGATTTTAGCATTCCAGTGACTGAGTTAACAGCTAATACACTGATAAAAACCAAGTACCTTCTTAGCATTGTTGAACACCCTCATCCACACTCTGAGTACAATTCTTCAAATTTACTTAACATCTTTCAATATTAAAAGCAGCTAGTTCCCATCTTCCAATGCATTAAACTCAAGGTTTCATATGGAATAAACCTGTTGATATACAACTAGAAACATGTCAAAGGAAATATTCACCTCAACTGATTTCCACAAGGGGGGAAGAAAAATCAAAAGTATCATCCTCCACAATCAATTATAAATTACTTCGAGAAAACTGAAACTTAACTTCGCATTTCAGTTTTAAAAAAGGTTAATTCTATACACTTCTCCTAAGTTCTCCAAATACTACTACCTTTAAGGTTAAAAAAAATTTACAGTATGAATGACAGTACACCTAAACTATATTTCAAAAGAAAAATGCATAATAAATCACATTGTTGGTATTCCACTTTTTCCACACAGAACATTCTGTCCCTCTGTTGTTAAACGAATGCCAAAATTTGTTACAGTTCTTCAACAGACAAATTCAGATTTTATCAATTTTAAATACATTAAGATTTCACTAAGAACGCTGAATTGGTGCACAGCTTTGAAAAACAGGACAGTGCAGCCAACCTTGAAAGTCCCTGACAATGTGCAAGCCTACTAAATGGGCCACTGCTCCAAATTAAAGACAGGGAAACCACAAGCTGGGCTTTGCTACACACGTGACACGTCAACCTACTGCCAGTTGGGAGCACAACTCCCTCTAGCCTGTTTCCCCAAAACTCCAGCTTGCTGCTGCAGAACAGCTGAGGCAGCCACTCTCAGCTTGAGCAGAGCAGGCATATGGAATCCTGACAGAGATTTACTAGGACCCATCTCCACCACAGTGCTTGCAGAGATACCAGCACCTACATGCAGAGCACAAGGCAATTCTATACTAGTGAACTAATGCTTACTGACTTAAGTAGCTCCAGCTCTCTCTGGGACTGAGCCTCACACATCTTCAAAAAGCAGACATCAGTGAATAACCCGTATGAAAACAGTAACTTCACATATAGATACTTTTTCCAATGGCTAGAGACAAATTCAGAATGAAAAAAACCCCACTTTTATCCAGGATGGTTAGATGGTCAAATTCATTCTCGTTGTGTGGTAGTAAGGCTATAAAGATAACAGATAGCTCTCTGCTGTATTACTTGCCAGGGAAAAAGCTACCACCAGAAAACTGACTCTCCAGCAGCTTCCTTCAAGCACAATGCAAAAATATTTTATGCCAATCAACTGCATTTTTTCTTCAAGTGACATGGTAAGAAAGAGACTGCAGCATTGCCTACAGAATGAAAGATGCTGCAGCCTCCCCTTCAGGTCACTGGGATACATTCCATGCTGCTTTGCAACTGAAGCTCCACAGGGAAGGCAAGAAAGATGAAGCTGAAAACCAGAAAGCCATTAGTGTGATGGCTGGATTAACTAAACTCAAACAGAAAAACTAGACCCAACCTTATCGCAAAAAAAAAAGCCCAAGAAAACATTATTCACCAAAGGGATAAGAAAGAACAAAAACATGCTAATGTAGTATTTAAGAGACTGGTACAAAGTTTTACATTAAAACACGTTTGACCACTGCTAGATTTTGAGAGACTTCTGAAAAAAGCCACACAGTTATTGTTCAGTTTATAGAAGAACCCATCGTGCAGAGAGTGTCCTGAGTATTTAAATTACAATTAAAAATGATGTAACAAACCTCAGAAAATCAATGGCAAATCACTTAGGTGTAAACAAATACAACAAAAGGAGCAATCCACAATGATTCTTTCCTAGAACCCAGAAAGCAAGTCCTAAAATTATAAAATTACGTCCACATAGAAGGCTAATTAAACCCCTGGATACTAATTAGGTGGAATATGTTTTGCTAACCTTCTGGAACACTTGACTTCAGTGGAAAAAAAGTACTGATGCAGTGCAAAACAAGCTGAACTTTAAACAGGATGATTGGCTTTCTGGCACTACTAAAACCAAAGCAGCACAGTACCGCAGGCAACAGACTCTTGTACTAAGATATTTTGCCATCATGCTACACAAAATAAATCATCATTTACTGAAAGCACTATTTGCTTTTATTTTTTTTTTTCTTTTTCCCTGAAACACTCCATACCCCATTGGAAGCTAACACGTCTTCCGTCTCCTCATCTTTGCTGTCGGCCTGAATCTCAAAAGGGTTTCCTCCGTTACAGTACTGCTCAAACAATGTTACTGTTGCCGAAATTGCTGAGGCAGGCTGCTTACTCGGTGACACAGAGGGGGAACGCGACTGCTCCATGAACTTAAATTCCTATCAATAGAAATAAAGTACAGTTTTAATCAGGCATTTTCAATATTATTATGACTCCAGTTCCATAAAAACAAAAGATAACAACAAACCTGTGGACAATTAACCTTTAGCCAAAGTCTGCTGCTTATTTAAACATGCTTTTCATGTTAGCTCAAGTTAACCTTCAAAGTGGCAACCTTACACTGCTTGTCTCTGTAATTTTAGCAGTTTTTTGCCATGACATGCAACAAATCTGTATTCTGAGAGTATTCACTGTGTAAAACTAGATTAAAACTGACTGGGTTTTTTATTTCACACAAATAAGGAGATAAAAACAAGACTTAAATTCTATCCAAAAATGCAGTTTTCGTTCGGCAAGTTACCTAGTAATTTACTAAAGTTGAAATTTTTCTGTTGATACTTCATATTAAAAAGGTCTTCTCAAAATTTTTTACTTCTCAAACCCACTGTACATAGCTTCTAATCACTGGGTGAGTGCACAAAATTTTGTACACATATGGACTAAGTAGGACCCATAAGGCATGATTTTTGACTTTTTTTTTTCTAAAAAAAACATGACTTACCTCAGTTGACATACCATTTTTATCTATTAAACTCTAGCTATTGATATTACTCAATGGCAAAATGTACATACTCATTTAACTAAAGGTTTAACGATCAAAACACATGGAGCTAAAAGGACTACAATGTTAGATTTCTGTTTGCTTAAACAAATCAGTTACTTTCTGCCATTTTCTGCTGCTCCAGGCCCTTGAGTAGTATGTATGGATTTGTAATACCATTTCTTTACTAAAAATATTATTTCTTTTGTTACTGGATGCTACTGAGGGTCCTCCTTTCCTTTCACTTTGTACTTTTACTGCCCCAGTAGCCTATTGCTTACTTCTACAGTTAACTCTACAGAAGCTGTAAAATGATCTTTTGCTTAACGTTGCTCCGCTAAAACATTTTTGCACTTTCATTATAGCTTTAATCACAGGCCATGTTTCATTTGCCAAAACAAGTGAATTTCATTCACCACACACTAAAAAACATAAAAATCAGTTTAGGACAGAAAGTGCTCACTTTCTGTGAGTAATTAGTGCACACTAATTACTTGCTTTCAGTTGGACTTCACCACAGAAGAATATTTTTTTTCCTTTCCAAATGAGCCAGTATGACCTATGTTTCCAGAAACAGATGCCAAATTGGTACAAGCTAGTGAGTGCTCATGCAACTACTTGTAGGCACTCATCTTTTAGCATCTTACTGTCAGATAAATAAAAACAGACATATTAACAGTACATCAAAACATGAAAAATAAAGGCTAACATTATGTTTACAACTCTAGCATCTTCCATAAACCTCTGCCTGCCTGAAATAAAAACACTAGTGTTTTAAAACCATTAGCTTCCTAAGTTTCTAGTACCCTGAAGTAAAATTCAGGAGCTCATAGAAGCCATTAAAAACATTTGTACAGTAGTTCCTGGGTCTTACTACTTCTTAGAACACCTGGACTGTTAAAGTATTAATACATTTGTGTATTTTATTCACAGAACGTACGTGAAGCTGCAAGATACTAAAGCTTGATTTAACAGGACAAAGTTCCCAGGTCTCATTCTCCAAAAACATTCTTAGTTCTTCAAGACGGGTTCTGAAAGACAGCAAATGAATACTCTTAATTGGCAGGAAGAGTAAACCACAAAGTAGGCAATTACTCCACTTACGCAGTGAAAAACACCTTCTGAAACTGTACAAAAAGTCAAACTTGAAAACAGGTATTTAAGTAATTCTTTCAACTGACAAACAACCCAAAAGCTGTGGCTACTAACACAGTGTATTTTTTATGAAACCTCTGGAGAAAGTTATTCTTTGATACTATCTCCAAAATTTGCAAACAAATTTTTTTTGGCTGAAACCACTACAAATTATAGAGGGACATCTACAATTATGCAGAAATATTGGACTTTTTTCCCTCTGTAAACGGTAGAAAGCAATATAATAGATACAAACACTCTATTAGCAGTACAACAGCTTCCAAGAGTCCACATAAGACAGATGCTTCTTTCAAACACTCTGAAGCCAATGGAGAGCAAAGGGAAGTGGAAAAAACCAATATTCTAGACATATCAACATTTCAGATAAGAAAAACGTTAAATGGCAGTTAATATCTAATTTTCATTTTCTTCTAGCTTAATTTTACTTTGGTATTAATACAGTAATAAGGAAAAGTAATCAAGCCATTACATCTCTGCATTTTTTTCTGTTGTGTTTTTAATCACTAGAAAAGCCTCTGTCATAAGCAGAAATATCTTTAATAAAGAAAAAATTTTGACACGTAAGTGGAACACATGTAGGAAAAGACAGCAATGAGTGCTTTTTGAGGTCACATTGCTCTGTCTTTTCTTCTTAATATAAGGCATATTGCTTTGTTTAACAAGCAGCAGTTGGTAAATTATGCACTGGGTTTCTAATTAGGCAATAAAATATTCGAGGAATACCACAACTTCAGTAATGAACTACAACCACCACTACAATTAAAATTTCCTTGCCTCAATCAGATAAGCAATGTGTTGAACTGTGACTACAGTTTTCTGTGTCTATTTAAATTCACCAGTTAAATGCAAATAGAATTCAAGTGCTATTTTCAGGGCATTGAGTACCCATAGCTCACAGATTTCGCAGCAAAGCCAACAGAAACAACAGAGATGCTGTGAAAACCAGCAGTACAGATTAAAATTCTTTGTGCGGGAGAGTAAGGTGGAAGAGTAATAGAAAAGCCAACATTTTAAAGTCACAAAACAACAGGTTTTGTAGCATTTCAAATCTGAAATCAAGGCTCTGATAGAGTACTAGAACTAATGCTCTTAAATTTCACGAGCATGTAAGTCTAGAAAAGGGAACACACGAAGACCTGATGCATTCATTCTCTGAAAAGCTTTAGTGATCAGACACACCTTTTTACAAGTGTATCAGTACAAAAAGTAAATTGCATTTCAAAAATCACCTTACTGATGCTCTTTGCCAAAAGCCCATTCTAGTTTTTCATTTTTTGCACTCAAAAAAAAGGCTTCATCTATGCTCTATGTTCTTGTCTACGTTTTTTGAATCCTACAGTCAATTCCTTTGAATGCTTTCTCTATGCTAGCAGTTAAGACCACACTGCCCAGGAGGCCATGTATGTCAAATTACACAAAGAAAGAACTGATTACTCCTGGACTCTAAGCATTTCATCTCCGTGCAGCTTTTATGTACTAATGAACCCTTAAAAACACTACTGCTTTTTTTTTCCCCTCCAATTAAATACTCAACACAAATGAAAGCCACATTAGCTTGATCTAAAAAGGCAAGACGCTTAAAGCTTTTATATAAAACAACCTAGGGGCTATAGCTCTGAGACAGAAGGGTTTTATATTTTTCCTTCTGAGGATGAGAACAGCAGCCAATTAATCTTCACAATATGCATGCAGCATAAAACATGTAAAAAGTATTAAAAGGTTTCATATAATTTGAGTCATGTCAATAAATATTGCATTTTATTTTCACAAGAATTACATTACCTTAATAAAAAACACAAGTTAGTTCAAAAAATTATTATTTCTATACATATTCCATTAATGTTCCTTAACCTTTATTTTACTCAAGGATAATTCAGAAAATTAGTCTATGATTCCCTAAGCTGTTAAACATAAGCAAAACCGTAACAGTCAAAATGATATTTACTTCACCAAATAAGGCACTATGCGGTAAGTCAGTGTAGTAAAAGATAGACAGGCAGACCAAAATCAGTTCATGAAATTCAGTTCAGGATTCAGAAAAATTTCAAGAAATAAAAATGGGTGGCATCTCCTGACAAGACATAATGTGAATCTGATTAAGGCTCAAGTTTTTCAGACAATTGGAACTGAGGTCTTCATCAAATGTCTGGAAAGAATTCTTAGCTACAAACTACCAAAGGTGGAAGAAATTCCAAACCACATTCTCATCTTCTGAATTTAGACACTGTTTCATGCTCTCCTGCCCTAATTTTCATACTTTCCTGATTTTAGGCAGAATGTCTCAGACTTTTCAAATGCGTCTGGATATATTAGATGTATGACAGCTCCCAAACAACAGAAGACAACAGATCAAGACAAGGAAAGTAAGTGTTTCTTAGAGAATGGAATGCTGTATTTCTTCTCATATCTTCCTAGATTTTTACACACAGAAAGAATATAATGCCAGACAACTAGAATAAAAAATTCATCAAAAGTCAATCATCCAAACCAAAACATCTGGAAAATCAAGGCAACTAAAACAAACAAATAGAAAGACAAGTCTTGATGCTGCCATAGCAATATATCATATCCAAGTCCAGAAAATGCCTGTCTATGACAGCACATGACTGGCCTCAGATACGACAATAGAGTTGATTGCAATGTAATTAGATACTGCCAATGAAAAACCCATGAAAACATGATTCAAAAGGATCGACTCAGTTTTAAGTATCTTGTTCAATACAAGACAACATTGCATATTGAAAAAAACATTTCATAGTCATACATAATCACTCTTTTTAAGCAATCGCATAGAAAAAGAAGTAACAATTTTGCCACAAAGTACGGACTTCAGAGGCATTCTTCCCCAGGATGCCAGGAGACAACTTAAGAGGCCACCTAATTCTACATAAAAAGTTTTTCATCTTTATCTGGCTTGCCTGCTGCACAACTAGGGTTTTCCACAACCACAGTGGAAGCAAAGGCTTCTCTATCCTCTCCCCTTCTCCAGGGTTCAGAGCCATGTTCTTATCATGAAACACATTCTACTGTCATCCTCAATGCAGGAACATTATGCAGTGGAATTTTTTGGGGAAGCATTTACCCAACAAAAATAAATGTTTTTAGAATCATCCACCGCACATATAGTAGTCTCACCTGTGGTATGTTTTGAAATAGTTAACACTTTGTTTTCTGATTGATTCTTGCAGAACTTCAGACTTACTGCCACAAAATTCTTCTCCAACTTGCATCAGCCTATAGTAAAAAAACTAAAGTTTAGAAATGTTTATTTATTTATTAATACTGCTGTTCCAACTGTGAGTGTACATGTATCTCCATAAAAGCAGAGCACCAATGTTACATCACAATGTTAAGGTTACATTCCACAGAAGTCCATGTCTCATTTCCCTCCAAATCCCATCATTGTCCCATACACATAGAGACAAAGAGCCATAAGCAAAATAAATGTATTTTTGAGAACCCGCTACACAGGGCAAGCTGTCAGTTCACAGTTTCATCTGTCATTTTATTACCAAAACAGAAGAATATAACATTGTACAGGTTTGCAGTACCACAGCAGATTCTTGCTCAACTGAGACTCCCTTTAAAAGCTGTTAGACCTCCACATCCCAAATCTTAAAGGGAGACAATACTGAAGTCATATCACACTTAAGCACTTCTTGAGCAGCAAAGCAATTCATGCTACCTCTCTCAAATACATCCTCATAAACTCCCACGTAAAGAACTGCTCTTCAATCTGTCAGCACATATGAATGAAATTGGCATCAAAATGCAAGTATCAGCCTTAACCAACTGTGCTATCTTATCAGAGTTCAAGTTTGTGGACATGTACTAAATGGTCTTATGACCACATCAGTATACCTGCTGATAACATCAAGTACAAATATGAAGTCATCGTATTTGAAGTTAGACAGATCTGTTCCCAGAAGATATGTTTTCACTTTCAGCTGAACATCCTACAAAACACAAACAAGATTTTGTATACTTAATACACTGAAGACAAAATGTGAATGCCTAGATGCCTGGTTCATTAACACTTTTTGGTTGCTTGCACTTACAAATTCTTTTTTTGAGATTTAGAATAGAATTCCATTTTCTGTAACATGCATAATTTCTTTAAAATAATTTCATAATCAGTTTCTTTAACACTCTATATCACAGAGGGAGTCAATCCTAGATGCTTTATTGTAAGTGCAAAAACAGAACTCAGGATTACAACTTTTTCATCATATATTGTGGACGACACTGCACTTCAAACTGATCCAGCAGTCACACCAGGAATACCACGAAACCAGGCACATTGACAAGGCTCCAGGTTCTCCATAGCTATGGTTATACCAGAAATATAAAGCAGTATACAGAGAAAAGCACATGACAAGAAAATAGATTGTGTGGCAGCACACAGGTTGAGAGAAATGGAATCAGACTGAAAGTCCTGTTACTATGTTTTGTATCTTGACTGAGTTTGTAAGCATTGCAACCAAGTAGTAACAGAGTCACAGAAATTACATTTCCATGGTCTTGATATATTCAATTCAAAACAAATCGCTTTTAAAAAAACCCTGGAGACATTTCTTCAAGAGCATTAGTATAAATATAGCTGAAATTAATACTGGAAGGGTGGAGGAGGGGGGAATAAATATTTAGGGGAGAAAAAAATTTCAAATATCATACCTGCCATATTCGTGAAAGCCCGTGTTCCAATTTCTTTTTTACGTAGTTGCGGTCAAAACTGTTCTCTTCAGTTCCAATCACATTGTTGCCATCTGAAACTTAAGGTTAAAGACAGATAGATAATTGTAGATTATTGTAGATAATCGTAGATGTAGATATTTCCAAAAGCTTTGAAAGTTATCCCAGTTTTCTTCCCATAATTACACTTCCTTAGCTATTCCCATATTATCGATTATGCAAACTCCAGAAGAGCTACTTTCCTCTAAACCTTTGAATGGAAATGAATAAAGCAATGGAAATGAATAATGCAGACCAGAAGAGTTTCTGATGGCTTTTAAGTAAGAAAGATATCTCAGTCAACAAAAATAAAAAAGACAGATGAGAGTAACATATACTGTTATTTCAAATAAAAAAGTTAAAAGCTTAAGTAAGCACCTACCCTCTACAATATGATTTTCTAAGACATTCTACCTCTGTAGACAAGAATCATGGACTTAAAACTTTCAGAAGCAAGGCTTTTAACTTTCTGCCACAGTAAATTCTTACTGCAACTCTGAGGAAAAATACTGAAACTTCTTCCACAAACTATGCAAACAATGTGGCATGTTCTTTCCTTTTTTTTTCCTCTCATACTAATCTATGCTTGTGCACAAAATAATGCCAATCATACAATCATTCTCAAAGCACTGGATCACCTTCCAAAAAGCACTGTAATGCACACTAAACTGCTACTGCAGTGGAGGCTCCTCCTGTGGTCCCCTCTCTCCCCATGGAGGAAACATATTTTATTTCCATTCTAAAAAAGAGGATATTAATATTTTATTTGCAGTTTGTGAGCCTATAGGTGTGGCTACACCTGCAGTTGGTGATGGCACAGTGTCATCAGCCATGAATAACCACAGGAAACCTCAGTTTTAGTCAGACTATACAGACAAACCTTCCCTATAGTATGTCTGTTTTCTGACAAGGAGAAAAGCTATGCATGTCCTTAAAAGCCCAAACCATTTAGTGATTTGACATGAAAAATAAAAATTCACACAAAATAATACACTGGAATATTACAAAGCCCTCCTTCCACTCCATCATTCAAGAGGCTGCAAACACAGTAGAATTAAGATTGCCTGTAGTACCTCAGCATTGCCATGCAGTTCGGTCACATCTCTCTACCTCCACACACAGGCTCCCAACTCAAAGCCATTGCTTTCCCTTACTTCTGATCCCAGCATTTCCTCTCAGAAAACTTCATCGAGCCCTAAGGTATCATTTTGCACACACACCAGTGTGGGAAATGAAGTTCCAGGGACCTTGCAGGTGCAAACAGAGTACATAAACAGCATTGTGCTAGAACAGATAGAAATGGATACATGTTTCGATCTGAGGCCTTGGCGAAAGCTGCCTGAGTTAGAACAATGAGCTTTTACAGCTTAAAGCAAAAATGCAGTTTTGTAGTTTTTAAATAAGTATGCGTTATAAAAGTAGAAATGTATTTTTAACACGTAGAAAACATGTTTTATGTAGAAAATAATGATGATAGAAAATAATAATGATAAGTAATAGAATTAAGAATTTTAAGTTTAGCATAAAACCATATATAATAGAGTTTCTTAGAAAGTTAAAATGTAGCAATGTAAGCCTGTATAACGGGCCTTAGTAGCAATATAATGATTGGTTAAAAATTACGCATTGCGGTAAAATCATACAGTAGTGATTGGTACAAATATATTAGCAAGTTTTGCGGCATTTGCTTATTGGCTTAAAAAAGTATATAAGGCCTTGTAGAAAAAAGTAACTAACACACCCTTTTTTGCTGCTGCTATGCTGCTACCACAACTGCTGCTACACTAAACTACCTCGGCTGCTGCTGCTGGGACTCTGTACCCACTGCAGCTGCTATAGCTGCTATTGTCACCGTATTACTGCTGCTGCCTTTGATGTTAGAGATGTTGTTCGCACATCTCTCCTGTCTCACCCTTCAATAAACATGAGACTGATTCAGCAATAAATCATCTTCGTGACATCTCTCAATTATCCCAAACCCATAAAATCCTGACACACCAGGAACTCTCCTCCCTGCTGCCTAGAAGTCACGAGAACAGGCAGCACAAAGCCCAAAAGATCCTATAGGTGTGTAGACAGGAACATGGAGAAAACCAAATAACCAGGCAAATTAAAACAGCTGCTTATGATATCGTAGGAAAGACAGTCCCTATCTATAATTTGAGTGTGCCTGGAGAGAAAAAGGACCTGTTTAACAGATTAGGGCATGTCCAGTGTTCTTGCCTTGTTCCTGAAAGACAGACTCTTTTTAAAATGTTGGACTTTGTAACCAGGTAGATACTACACTGCTAGAATGAAGTCAGGAAGGTAAAGGAAAGAATAGAACATTTAACAGCTTCCCAATGGCTGGCAGTAGTGTCTTGGTAAGCCCTAACTTATGTAACATATTATGTGGGGGGAAAAAAAAGTGGGATTACATGTAGTTTCCACCCAGGAAGACAGCACTAAGGCTGTGAAGCCTGCTCAGCTGTTGAACTGTGTGATGCTGCAAGATGCCTCAGGTACAGCTCCAGCAGCTTTTCATTCATGAGCTGACCTCATCAATGCAGGGACAGGATTTCATGCGGTCATTTAAAACTAGCAAGGAAAAAAATGTCACCTGCATACCAAATACCCGTCACAACAGTGTTCCTTAGGTGGTAATGTGCTACAAGGATCACAGTGAGAGCTAATCCTGACTGATCTTTGCAGTTCTTTATTCCTAGGCTTCACAGCTTTTTCCAGAAAAACTCCTGGCTTAGTTTCACCTTCCTTAGAGAAAAGAGCAATTTTTCATGTCTAATTTTGTTGTCTACCGAAGAAGGATCCAGAAAGAATGTACATCTGCCCTCCATCTGTCAGCACCAAGAAATTTTTATCAACAAAGTGCTCTTTCCTTGTCATGCCTTGCCCTGAATCTAGACCTTGTAGTCTAGATGAATATCGTGTAAATACTGTGAGCACCTTACTAACGAGGCCAGTAAGGAATGGGAGACAGGATACAAGACTTTGATCAACCTTTTCAGATGTGTGCAGAACAGACCCTGCAGCATTGTCTCAACTAACACATATTGAAGAGAAGGAAAGAAAAGACATCCACTGACAGGAATCGTTATGACTTCTATCAGACACTGACAATTCAATTAAACCAAAATACAAAAGAGCACAGCAGTCTGATCATGTTCTGACTGTATCTTCTTCAGATTATCCAGTGCTCACTGTCAACTGAGCAGTTTCTTTCTGTAACAATCACTAATTGTAAATAGCACTTAGCAGTGACTCATTCTCCCAGTCCTAGGCCAGACTCTTCGTAAATTGAAGAGTGTAATATACATCTTCCTTCTTCCCATCAACCATTCGGTTTCTGCTTTGAAACTTTCTAGAGTATGTTTCTCAGAACAAGAATTATTACCTATTATTAGAATGTTTATATAACATATAACCATAATAGGAACAACAAAAATACATCTTCTACATTTGTACCTCCATTTAAATTAAAAAAAAAAACAAAAACACAAACACAGGGAATATGAATATGGAGAAGGATGCTGGCCTTGCTTGATTTCTTTCAGAGAGAGCCATAAGGTGTGTCTGGACATGTTAATAAATTATGAACTTTATCAAACAGTGAGAAAGCTTTATCTGCAAGCTAGGGATTATGGTAGTAAACATACAAACACTACCAATAACAACTGGCAAGCCAGTTGAGTTAAAATGTCTGCCCACTAGGCTGGAACTCAAGAACACAGAACCACCAAAATAATCAGCCAGAGTGCAACAGCTCCTGTACTGTCAACTGAATAACTCCTCATCAAAATTAAGAACATAATAAAATACAGCCTGGAATTTGGGCTTATATTAGGGATATTCATTTCTTCCATGGCTGCAAAGCTGAACTTTTTCCTGTGTAAAGACATTGAGACTGCTTTCGCAGGTTAACTGAGAATTTACCCTAATCACTCAAAATGAGACGATAAAAGGCTGTTTGATGTGCAAACAAAACCCGAACATAATTCCATACTATATCTACTGTTGCAGGGCGCTCCAAAAAAATTTTCCTTACGAAAGAAAAATCATAAAACAAGTATTACCCAGTGCCTACATAAATTATAATTTAGTAACTATACCTAAACATGCTCGTCTTCTGAAAGTAATAATTCTGACAAATGCATTTCCTTAATCTTCCATAGAAGATTAAACAAAACATAAACAGAAAGAATAACAACCAGAAAACCTCTAAGTGGATTTACCCTTTCTTGTACTATCCAAGGTAACAAAACCAGCAATCTTAGCCACAGCACACTGTTAGTACCTTTCTGCAACGTCCTCTCCTTTAAACTTCTGCAGACTGAAGCCAACCCTAAACAAGCCAGTGTCTTTGACATGTTCTCTAGATTAAGACCATAATCCTTGTACTCACATCTATTCACGAAGGAATGGTTTGACAGACACTGTAATACAGATGTTATTGTTCAATTTAAAAAACCCATGGAATATTCTCTCTGTCAATCTGTTATGGCCAGTCATGCTAAGAGATCTAGTTTCCAGTCTTTTAATGAACTTCCTTGCAGCTAATTTCACACAGGCAAACGTATTATTTTAGCCTAATTTCCTTGGAAATCAAGGACTGGACAAGCATTTCCACATTTTGCTTTGAGGAATTTGGAACAGGGAGCAGAACACATAAATATTCATAACTACACATAAAAATAAGGATCAAAACCACTCAGGAGTTATTATTCTAGATGCCCCATTTAAATACAGTAATTCTTCAGGTTTTCCCATATTTCTCCAAAATTCATAAAGGCAGCTTTCAGTCATAACAAAAGGTTTTTGTTTAATCCTTGCTAGGCAGAGGAAAGCAAAAAAACCAAATCAATCAAACCTCTGTCCTCTAGTTTCACTCTGAATACAAAGCATGTCTTGCACAAAATTTACATTGTACTATAAATGAAACATTTTGAAAATTAAAATGGTTGAAATTCGATTTACATCCTGTATCATTTTCTTGTTGCTTTTCTTTGAAACTTTTACAGATACTAGAGCTGTTACCAACTTTTACCACTAGGATCAGACTTGTGAAATCAGTTTAAATGTAACAGTGATCATTTTACTGCTCACTTTCAGGTCTTCTGTTAAATCACTGTCTCATGAATACATGTAAATTACATGAACATTATAGTAAATTTTATGGTATGTGAAAATGCAACTGAACCAGGCAAGGCCTCACACAAACCAATACGACTTCGAGGTTCACTTTGCTTTGAGCAGGTAAGAAAAAAATTACCTGCACAGGCCCCTTTAAAACTCATTTTCTGTTTTATTCTTTACTAAAAACATAAACAATGCTCTGACCACAACAAACAGTGTAATGGAAAATTTTCCAGTAAGTAGTTTATTTTCAGGTTGAAACCCCATATTACAGCAATTTCCTGTTTACTGTACAAACAAAATCACAGAACAAGCAGCTGCTCATTAAATATGACATAGAACTCATTTCATGTTATGTTGATAATTTTAGTTCACTAATTTTATCTTCAGTAGGATTAAACAAGTTCTACATATAAACAATTACTTCTGTCATATAAATACTTACATCTGTCTTTCCAAAGACTTCTTTTGGATAAATTACACTATTAAAACACAAAGAGCTATACAAATCATGTCTTCTAAGTCCAGCTTTTCACTTCTACGGCTGTGTTTGTGCCCTAAGATCAAGAGTCCCTTGACACATTTAAGGTACTTTCTAAGAGTGCTGACATTAACTGGGACAATAATGGGACAGCCTTGAGTACTCAAAATTATAAAAGCCAGACACAGTGGTATATTCTATGATCTATTGCTCCAGTCTATGGGGTTTATTTGAGGAACAATTTTAGTATAATCTCTGGAACTGCCTCCCTGGTTCCTTCTGACATACATGCTCTTTCTACAGGAATTTTACTCTTTGGCTTTAGCTCATATCACAGCCATTAAATCATAAAGTATGAAATGAGAATCCCATGTACAGGTTTAATAATTACTGCAGCATGAGCAATGAGTTTTAGAAAAAAAACAATTAGAAGGTACTTATAGTCCCTCTGAAATTAAACTGTTCTTGTAAAATTCCCTTTTGTGTGCTTCATCATTGCTGAGGTATTTGAAAAAGTGATTCAGTAGATCACCTATATTTCAGTTGTACATTATAGCTAAGCCACCTCTCCAGAAACTTGAAAACTGAGTCCCAGGAGATTAGTAATAAACATACCAAAATACTCTGGTATGCATTTAAAAGCAACGCATTTAAAATTACACATGTGACTGTATATATCACTTTACTAGGCTTAATGGTTCCTGTAAAGGCTTTGGAGTGCAGATTATTTTCTTTCTTCAGGATATCACAAATAATGATACTAACAGGAACTAGTTTTATAAGTGCATATGTGGCTGAATAAGTCTACTGTGATAATGTTTCCATGCAATTAATTCTTTATGATACCTGCTTGATTTTACCACTGCAAAAACCACAGCAAAATGAAAACAAGAGAAGAAAATTTCATTATCTTACTTAAAATGTAGAAGTATTATTGAGAATGGGCAATTCACTCAAAACTTTAGAATCTTTCTTCACATAATGCATCTCAAAAATAAATATTTCAACTCTGATTTTACATCTGATATAGTTACAAAAACTTCCATCTGAAACAATAGCTTCAACTGAAATAATAGCTTCAACAAATCCACATTTTTAAAATCTTTTATTATAATTTTTTTTTTAAGATTCCACACAGTAAGGGAAGGACACTTCCCCTAAGTACTGTTTAAAAGAAAACCATTTATATCTGCAAGACTGGCACACACATAATTCATTAAAAAATTAACCTTATACTGAAGAGTGAAAAAATCCAGTGAGTATTTCAGTCCTTACTGCACGCTATAAGCAAATACACTGAAGGCACCAAGTCAAGACCACAAAAGTACCGACACACAAATTAATAATTTGAGCACAAGAAAAGTTATTTCAAAATATCAGAAGTCTCATTTCCAGAAGTTTCTTACCAGAAGACACAACCGCTGCCTCATCTTGGTCATGGTTCTCATGCCACTGCATCGTCCGGTAGTAACTGAGCATGACTTCCCAGAGGGCTTTGCAGAGATCAGCCAGGCATGGAATGTAGCTGTCTGATGTAATATGCTACAGAAAAACAAACAGCACTGTGAACTTCAAAATTGTGTTCATTATTTGCAGCAGCAACACAAACCATACAAAACCCTCCATATTGATACAGCTGAGGTGCTTGACATATATTGGTTTCAGTTTCAAATGTATTTTCAAGGTGATAAATTCCTGATTTTATTCAACTAATCAAGTACTGTCTGAAAGTGCAAAGTTCATTTGTTAGCATCTTTTTTTTTGCTTTTCTCAACTGGCCCATATGTTAAGCACCTCTTACATTTATTTTACATTTATTTTACTGTAAAGCAGATACAGAAGTAAAGCCATAAATTCTAATGGTCAGCACATCTCATTACCAGAGGGATGCTGCCATCCCTGTGACATGCAGGTACTGTGTCCGTTCAATGATACAGATTTTTGTACTTCAGTAGTACACAGAAGCCATCCTGGCTAATACCCCATTGGGCTGAATGATGTATAAAGTTGTTTAAAAACAAACAAACAAACAAACAAACACACAAACTTGCTGATTCAGCACTTTCCCCTACCAACTCATCAGGAAATGTTACTCTTACTGTATTTCAGGGCTTTTAGTATCTATAAAATCTAAACCTTGGTTGTGCAGATCATTACACTTGAAGACATACTGGCTTTCAGGTGGCCAGGAAGAAAGGATTACTTACTGAATACCAAGATAATTCAGTTCAGACTAACTAAACAAACAACCGAATTTCTTTGAACTTACCCTAAAATACGGAAAATCGAAGATTGACAAAGAAACAGCAAACTTTGCCCTTCTCCAGTAGTATTCAAAAAGAGAAAGGATGTAAAAGCTAGAGCATAGCATATTGCTAAGAAAAGAAACACTCAACAAGGAAACAGTGACTCTGAGTACACAGGCAATAACTTACATATATGCTAAGAATTTCTGAAAACATTATTCTTTTAAAAAAACTCCCATTATTATAATATCCAGTGTCTGACTTCCAAAAAGAAAGAAACAAAACAAAGAAAAAAAGCCAATATAGTCCTCCACTACCCATATAAGATGGAAATGAGCTAAATGAGTTCATTTTGAGAGATTTTTAGAAACACACAACAGAATATCTGCCCCAAAAGGAATACTTCAATTTTATATGACTTCCCTTGTTTAATTAAAGTACTCCATAACCCTTTATATGTTAAGGGCATCCTGGCTTAACAGCACAGACAACCTGAAGAGGGTTCTCACTAAAACTAAACAAAGAGAAAGAAGGCTCATATTTCATACCACCTTATACCACGTATCCAGAATCTTACTCATTTTGTTCATGAATACTTAAGTCAATTATTCCTAATAAATTTGTTTTGTATATCACACTTTCATTTATATGAAGGCTCCTAGATTACGTAACCTTTTTAAGTCAAAGGGTCACCTCTTTAAAATGCAGATGTGTGGCTTACTAGTTGAAGCTACGTGATCCCAGATGTGAGAAGTGAAAGAACAGAAAATGGATCAGAATATGAACTTTAATCTCCTTGTGACTGTACTTTAATTTAATAAATTGCAATTGATGGGGTGGGTCCTTGAGTTGATGAAGTACGATGAGAGCTTAGCCTGTGACTGAAATGAACATCCTAAAGAACATTCAAGATGGAAACATAATTTCAAATTTTAAATCAATATTAGAATAACATACAAGAGCTCACATTCTTCTGCCCCATCCCTGAAGTTTAAGAAAATTTCTCAGGGTGTAACAGCAAAATCAAAAGGGAAAAAATTAAAGACTGAACTAAAAATGCTACTCAAATGCTACAGTAATTCAATCTAACAACATTATTTTAAAAATTAAACAAAATACAGATATACAAGAAACTTTAAAATTTATACTAAAGGAAAATACAAGGTTATTCCTGGTCCATGATCTACCTGTTATTAGGCTTTTGCATCTCAGTATTACAGCTGTCCCTTACCCTGATATCGAAAGTGCAATGAAACATGAAAATGAAAAGTAAATGACACAAAGTCAGGAGCAACTGGAAGACTCCAATTAAGTTAGCATCTTTACAAGAATCCTAACTGAAATGCAGTAGCAGAGAAATTGTGAATGCTACCAAAATGTACTGAAGTTCAAACATAATTGTTATTCCAATAACGAGCATATTATACTGAAGACACACAAGTTTTGAATGTTGGTCTTTGTTAGATGGAGTGCACAGTAAGTCCAAAGTGCTAACACCTAGTGCAACCAAAATCAACATTAAGTTGTAACAACTATCTCAAATAGTCGTAAGCTGTATTAAGAAACTAGAGTAGCTGCAGGGTTATTTCAATAACTGAGTCCCTACTGACACAAGGTACACCTAAAACAGTGAAAAAATTCAGATTAAAAAACATACATATATGCAAGAATTACATACTGTACAGAGGTCTTTGTACTGTAACTTCTGAAACTTGGTGTCTGTGTTTCCTGCACACAGCTCCACATATCCAAGGACTACTTGAAAGACGGTGTTGTGAATGGCTTGAGTGAAGTGCATATGTAACTGGTCCATTGCTGTCTAAAAGAAATAGAGTAACATAAAATCAAATAGTAAAATTCAATTTGTCATATGCCATCATCTTTTAACGTAAGTCTTTTTCTGTACTGAACACTTGTAAGCTTGTCCTCCAATCTCTGTCTCAAAAATACCTAACATGGGACTTGGAAATATTACAATATGGTCATGTAAAACAGTTCAGATACTGCACATAAAATCAGTTTCCTCTGGCATCTTCCCTCTATAATTCACCTTTTTTTTACATTGTCACTAGTAAATATTAATTTTACATCAATAAAATGACATACAGCTAATTACAGAATTTACTCATTCATTTATTTACCCTCCCAATCATTGATAATGTGTGAAATAGAAATTACTTGAGATCCATGCTGTTTCTCCCACTGGAAACCCTTTCAAGTAAAATAAAAGTATTTCCTTCACAATTATTAAAATTAAAACCATGATTACAAAGTCTTCAATCCATCCACTTGCCAAAGTGAAGAATATAAAATAGAATTAAGTGCTACAGAAAGGCATGCACATCATATAAATAAATTTCCTATAAAACTCCTCTTTTCAGTAGAACAAAAAGACATTAGTTTAAAAAAAAAAAAAACTGCTTTTTCCACGATGAAAGTAACATACATGTACGAAGGACTAATGACTATATAACATACTAGTTCTGCCACAACCATGCCTGAGATTCAGGTCAGGATGTTTCCCCAAGTGTTCCTGTTGTTAATAAACTGTACATAACATTATTCCATTTCAGAAATTGAATTTTCTCACTGTTACCGGATATATGAATAATCAGCATATGGTATATAGGAACTGATAAAAAAAAATGTTTCATATGCAAGAATGAAGTTATCCTGCAGATTTGAAAATTTTCAGTTTCATTAGTTCCTATTTGACATTTTTAGCTACTGACAAGAGCTGACAACTCAGTCATTCCATATGAAATGAAGAAGCAAATCTGCTTAAATTCTATTGCAAACAACACATCTTCTACAACTAGTCCTAACCTGAATTATTCCAAGAAAACAGAATGACAAATGAAATAATGAAAAGTACCGAAGATACTGAAAGATCTTGACATTTTGTTTACTGAGAAGAGGTCAAAATGGGAGATATTTCAAAAACAATGCAACTAAATTATTTTCAGGACAAGTTCAAAATACATACTTTTAATAGTAATAAAAAGAATGTCAAAACCAAGTCACTCTATAATGGAACAAAGCAGGCAAAACCATGCAGTAACAAATAACACTTACGTTTTGTCAGAAACTTCATTCCTCTCCAACAAAAAACCTGCCTGTCTCAACATACCATGCACTTGACTTCAGTGCAGGGAATGAATTGTATATACTTTTGTTCACTAAATAAAGAAAGTCTAATTAATCTACTCCCCTGATTTTAAGTTGCAGTCTTTAGGCATTCCAGTAGTTCTGCACATTAACAAAGTATGAGAAGATAAATCCATTTCTATCCTATTGCAGAGTTACACTGCTATCACAGTCAAGCCAGGAAAAAAAGAACCCAACTTTCCTAGAAAGGTTCTAATTAGAAAGAAGTAAAACAAACGAACAAAAAATTAAAACAAACCCAAGAAAGGCAATCTTATATCAGATATGCTTCTGAAATCTGGAAATACCATTAAAAAGCAAATCATCACTGTTACACTGGTACTACCATGTTCAGTCTGACTGTGTTATGAACACTGATCACTGACAGAACATGCCTGCAAGACTGTCTTGTCTCCTTATCCCCTTTACTTCACAGGCCCTTGGTATTAGCTCCCCTACTTCATACCTGCTGCAGAAGCAAACTGGCTCATTATCCTCCCAGAGAAACAAACCAACATGAAGTCTCAAGGCAGTGCACCAAACCGAAGAGAACAACATCCTATGGGAGAACTTGGATCTACTCTTACTTACACAGAAAATGCTCTAGGCACATAGAGATGTAACTTTCAGGACATGTCCACAGTATATGTCTGACATGCCATGGGATGTATTTTACTGCAAAAAAACTATCTCCTCCCATATTCCATTTCCATCCTGTTCGAGTACAGTATAAAATGGAAATGCTCACGGTACAGGTTGTACACAACCCAGTAATACAGACCTAGCTAAAAAAAATAGTATTCACACAATGAAATGCAATGAATAGTGCAAACAGCAGTATAAACAGAGCTGAAATATGCAACTGTTACAGTTATAACCTGTCCAAAAAGCTACATGTTGCACTAATACACAGGTTACCTTTAGCAAGTACTGTTAAATTATCTGAGCATCATAAAAAGCTTTGTATACTCGGAAAGATCCACCAGCATTAATGTGATGGTTTTGGCTGGGATAGAGCTAATTTTCTTCACAGCAGCTGGTAGGGGTTATGTTTTGGATTTCTGCTGGAAACAGTGTTGAGAGTTCAGAGATGTTTTAGCTATTGCTGAGCAGGGCTTACACAGGGTCAAGGCCTTTTGTGCTTCTCACCCCAACTCTCCAGAGCGGGCTGGGGGAGCACAAGGAGTTGGGAGGAGACACAGCCAGGACAGCTGACCCCAACTGACTGAAGGGATATTCCATAACATGTGGCATCATGCTCAGTAATAAAAGCTGGTGCAAGAAGACAGAACAGAGGGATGTTTGGAGCGATGAAGTTTGTCTTCACAAGCCACTGTAACACATGATGGAGTCCTGCTGTCCTGGGTGGCTGCCTGCCCACAGGAAGTGGTGAATGAATCCCTCATTTTGCTTTGCTTGTGTGTGCAGCTTTTGCTTTCCCTACTAAACTGTCTTTATCTCAACCCACAAGTTTTCTTACTTTTAGCCTTCTGATTTTGCCTGCCATCCCACCAACGAGGAGAAAGCAAGCAGCTGTGTGGGGCTTAGCTGCCAGCTGGGATTAAACCACAACAAAATTAGGAAAAGAAATTTCCATCACACTACTCAAAGCTTCAGGCTGTCACATAACTGCTCCTTGTGACTTCATCAGAAGATGAGTACTGACCTGTGTTTTTCCAAGCAGCCTGTAAGCCTGCTGAACCTTTGTATAATGATTGATATCAAAATTCTTGCATATTTTGGAAAGCGCTACATCCAATTGTTCCTATAAAAATGAAAGAAAAAATGTGTTAAAAACTAAATAAAAACAGGCCAACCAATACATTACTTAAACAACAGCAAGCAAGGAAGATGTTTATTTAGGCTGATAATTATGGATGTAAAGTAATCAAGACTATGTGACCGGACTGTTCTGAGGTGCTTAAATGTTGCTTCTTGCAGCATAAGTACTTCAGTGTCAGCCAAAGAGTTCCACCGTTTCCAAGAACAAGCAAGTAAAGGGACATTATTTCACTGAAGTCAAATTCAAAGTGATTTTTACTTCGAGAAGGCCTAGCACCCCAATATGGGAGAGCTGGCATTTCTAAGTTGATCTACTTCCACCTCTAAGAAAAACCCAGATCTGGGGGTTTCAGCTTAAGCAATCCAATTACAGACTTCTTAACCCTCTGATGCCATCTGTTAAATGGAACTAACACTATCTGAATTGGAAAAGTTCATTGGGAAGACAGTCATTTATAGAATACTACATCAGCACAACAATCAGTACCATAGGAGAGACAAAAAAAGAAAGTAGACACACAGATACTGGTTCTGCCAACAGAGTCGTGTCTGAGCATACTGAACAGCTTTGCAATAAATGAAGTTCACTTATTATGTGAACTAAATGAAAAAAAAACTTCAATGGGATCATGTACTTAATGACTAATAAAGCTTTCAAGAATTTGACTATGTAGCTTAATAAGATAATTTTCACTTAAACACTGTAATATATTCAGATACACAGCCTAACTCTAGTTATTTTCAACCAACAAGGCAAAAAATAAAACCAGGACGAATCAATAACATATAATAACATCCATAGCTAGCAGGTATTTTCTCTCCTTGCTAGACACTAAAGCCATTTCAATTCTTATTATTTAATGATCTTACAATACAGTCTTGCTCTTACAAATAGGAACCACAGTAGACGGGTTTTTAGTCCCTATGTACTCTTACTTCCTCCATTGGAAAATTTTCATTAGTTCCATCATTAGCCACAAAATATTTTTGATTTTAATCCTAGAGATTCGGTGGGGGTTGTTTGTTGTTCTTTCTTCCCTAAGCCATATGGCAAAAGGACAAGTAACCTAAAGATTCAGAACTTCTCTAAATGGTTACTCAGCAATTTGAATTTCAGTCATATACTGATTTAAAAAAAAATCCCTCCTTCTCTTGTTTCTTGCAGAACAGCTGTACAAAGAGAAAATCAGATCTCAAACTGCCCATGAACAGAGCTCTTAAACACAGAGAACACTAATCTTTCCAGTTACATTTTTCAATAGTTCCTTCCACTATAGCCATCTTGCATTTTATTTGTAACATAATATAAAAGTATGATCAATGTTAAAACCTAAATTAAAATAAAAAAAAGGAACTGGAGTTCAAAGGAGTTCAAAGAATTCCTTTTTTCACCACTGATCTCCAGCAAGACATTTAACATTTTATATTCATTTGCTCTTGTGATACTATCTACCGCCTTAAACTGATCTTAGTCGCAACCTTCACAGCTATTCAAGTCTCATTTCCCACAGCTTAGCACTGGTCCTACCCAGCAGTTTCCAGTTTGTCGACCTCTAAAATTTCCTGTGAAACTGTGATCTCTTGTATAGCTTATCCAAACCTACTGACTTGCTGTTAATTTATTTCGCACAACTATTTGGAAGTAGTCTAAAGAATTCACATAAGTTCAGTACTTCAAATGTTATGTGACTTTTTTAATTTGACTGCTCTACCACTTATAGTGGGCACAACTAGTGAACTGGGCTCATAATATGACAACGTATTACAGAGCATTTAGGTTGATTACAGCACTAAAGTCTACATGAACAGCAATGGCTACAGCATCCAAAGAGAGTATTTGAAAGAAATGTACACATTCTGTAATTGCTAACAATATTGTATTAGAAAGCTCTATTACTTAGAGATTAAATACTGACATATATTTAGAGGTTAAATATAAACATATACTAAATATCAGTATATTAATTCTTACCTCTATTTGTTCCAAGGTGTCTTGCAGTTTTGAATTCAACTCACTATTGATGAAAGAAAAAAAAGGTTTAAAATAAAATTACTGATTATACTAACATTTCAAAGCATTTCTTATTTCCAAAAACCCTGCTACTGAGCCACAACTTAGTAATTTATCATAAACCAGTAAGCTGCTGTTGCTGTGTCAGACTAGCATCATCATACCACTGCTATATAGAAAGGCACATTATTCTGGTTTATAATGCAACAGTGTTAAGAGGACCCAGACAAGACCCCATCCTGCTAGGATTTAACCAAGTATTCAAAGACATTTCCAACCCCCCAAGAAACTTGCTTTAAATGTTGTGGTTTGGCACTATGGTCTAAAGCAGAACCTACCCAGAAGGGTGAAGGCTGTCAAGTCTTTTCAAACTACAGTAACTTTTTTTTGTTGCTCAGGAACCCCTTATAGAAATGCTATAGGAAAAAGAGAACTTAAGCTTTCTCAGAAAAATTTTTGAAGGTCATTATTTCACTTCTCTGAGCTATAGTTGGTATAAAAGATTAACAAAAATAGCTACTGTAAGAGAAACTATTTAGACAAAGAAAGGCATCACTGCACCTTTGCAACAATCGCTTTAAAAATTTCAGAACAACAGTGATAAAAAAAGACACAAAACACAAGACTACTAGTTTTGTGTTTGGAACGGTCAAAGCAACAAAGAAATAGGCAGGAAATTCTCTTCAAGCACAGAAAGCACCGTTTTCATCAAATATCTGATTTTAGACAATTTCCTTCTGTGCTCTGAATCTTCTCCTAAGGGGCCTACATTAACTTATCAAAAGACAGGTTCTAGCTTCTCTTCATATTTCTCTATGCTTAAATGATACGTCCATCACCCTTCTTTCTTGGTTCCATTAGATAAATTGGGTACAACACCCTAGAAAGAAAAGTTTAAACAGAAAAAAAAACTGCATCAGAAAGAACTGCCATTAAACACTAAATAGAGTGTTTAATGGCAGTTAAATTGCTAATTGCTAATAGAGCAATATTTCCTTATTGCTTCTCCACATGCAGCGAGCCTTCAAACGGAAAGACCTCCATAGTAATTTGATGTTACTATATCTCCTGCTGGAGCTGAGCATTTCCTGCTATTTCTTTTTCTTTTTTTAAAGCAATGGAAACATCAAATCTTTCTAACTTAGAAACTGCAGATACTTGGATTAGTTTCGGTTCTGAAAGCAATTTCTTCACGTCAGCATGAAACTCTCCACTTGCTAATTTCATTGCCAAGAACCAGGATAAGTTATCCTCCAGAAGTTATCTTGCTATAGGCAAATTAAATCCAGAATAAAAACTTCTTATTAAAAAATCAGCTCAGGTATCTCTAGGGTGGAGGTTGTAGCATAGTTATAATTCAGTCTTAGCTGAAACTTTACCTGCCAACATATTACAATAGTTACAAAACAATTACATAGTCCAAACATTGATTATATACTGTTATGATTGTAAAGGTTGGTTAGCAGTGGTAGAGGGAGGTGGGAAACTACAGAGGATAATTATGCTTTTATAATTGCCTCAATTTTACTTTTCTAAGCTGAAAATTACTTTTCAATCAAACTTTCTTTAGAGAATGAGAATTAAGGATCACTGTTTTATACCACTTACAAATAAAATCATTCAGAAGCTGAAATCTACACAATGTCATCCTACCTTATACAACTGTAGTGTTTGAAAGTGCTGGCAGCTTTCTGGCATTCCAAGCACAGCTGAATAGCTCCTGGATAATCCTCTTCCTTAGGACAAAATACAATTTAAAGCTCATCTGAAGCAACAGTGCAACACTTTTGCTTGCATGCTTATGTATAAACATTAAGAATAAAATATTTTGCCTCTTCTGTCTATATAATGTTAAAGTCCTGCAGTAGACCCTCATTCTTAAAGTGCAAGTAGTTTAGAATTAAAAACAGACATTAGCAACATCTGAAAACACTATGTATTACATTACCTTATGCAAACAAGTTGCTGTATGGTCTCCTTATGCATTCATAAAAAACACATCACAAAGTTTTTATTACAAAACAACTAATATCTTCCCAGTTATCTATTCATGAGCATGGGAAAAAGTTGGGTCAGGTACTGGCAGGCTGTTGCCATAGTTTATAAAACCTAAAAGGAGACAAGGAATACACTCCCAACATTATGCCCAAATAAACACTATTTAAATTGACATTCTATAGCTTATTAGAAATTGACTTAAATACAACTGACTGACACAAGGCCTCAAGAAACAAAGAACAATACGGACACATTGCCCTAATATATAAGAAGAATATCCAATAGGTAGACAGCTTAATCAGGAAGCATATGAGGATGCCAGGACTAATCAAAAACATACACACAAAAATGTAAAACCCTAGGATCTTACCAACAACACATGGGCATTGCCTTGGATATACCTACTATTTTTGTATTCTATTAGACGTGAGACCAGAAAGACTCCTGAAGGAAGGAAAACCCTCTTTAAGAGCTAAGAGTTTCCCTTTTTTGTCATAATTACATCTGTTATATTATGTGCTCAAGAGAGCTCAAATGCAAAGCTGTTACTGGAATTTCAGTCATTGACTGAAGACTAAAAACGCAAGTGTCATTTATATTCAGCTATTATCACAGAGGAGTTTCTGAAATGAAATTGGTTTTAATAGCAATGTTCTAATGCAGATCAAGTTTAGTTAAAAAAACACAAAATAACCCCCAAATACATTATCCATTAGATGAAAACAGAACAGTACACTGGTCTAAAATGACTGATGCACTTACAGCTCTTTGCAAGTTTCTCCACTGGAAACTGGTACTTGCTCCATTAAGTCTAACAGAGCTCAAATCAGAAAGCCTGCTTGCATAAGATATATTACTAATATATTCCAGATGCAACTCAGCCCTGTAAGCTATTGTAGCTTCATTCCTGGTCTTTTTTTAATTGGGAACCCTTTCAAAATGCTCTTCTGTGAGTGGCTACTAATACCTCTCATGCATATTCCAAACTGCGAACTTCTTGGAGTAAAGAAAACAAATGGGCCAAAATCTGGGATAATTTATTGGGAGCAGACATGAGCACAGCTCTAAAACTGCACTCAGCCCTTAAAAATCAGTGACCAACTACAATAATCAGACATTAGGGTCTGTATGTGAATGCAACACCCACACCTCTGACTCAGGACAACTCCTACCAGTAGACAGTGAAGAGCTGATTTACTGTCCAGCAAAATACAGCACAGAAATTAAAAGCTAATCATTGTACAGGGCCTACTGAGCAGAAGGCACTGTTTATGCCACCTGAAAATGAGTGCAGTTTTTCTTGGTAAAGAATAAGAGAGTTTGCTGACACAAAGTGATTTACTCAAGATGGAATTAAATTCACAGAATCTTAAAAGTTACAACTATTAAGATTCAATTTCCAAATCTAATAACTGGGGATTGTCATCATGATGTTCCATCCAGTATTAGCTGTAAATATTTGGCAAACTAGCAAGTAGAAATTGTTACACTACATGTACTATAATTGTCAATAAAATCCCGAGGCTGTCTTTCAACAACTAATCTCCTTAAGACAAAATCTTATTTTGCTCTGTGCAGTACCACTGCATTTTTAGGCAGTATACATAACAGTACCAGAATTTTCAGTGTCATGGCCTGCATGCTGCAATGGTTTCTACAACTGAATTAAAAAACAACCCAATGAATAAGAAGAGAAGGCTACTACATTTACAAGTAAAATACTAAGCAGGGAGCCCATCTATAAATTTGTACAGTATTATACCGATAGAAATTCTTTATTGAGATCCAGCACATTAACAATCAGCTAAATCTCACCTTCTTTTTTTTTTTTTTCCCCAAATATCAAGCTAAAGAAAAGAGGTATAAGTTGAGAGCAGGGGTAAGTGAAGACTCCACAACATTTTTACTGAACTAACTCAAGCTTCAATGCCCAGATCTAAAGGCAGGAATAAGGTTTTGACAGAAAGCCCCCAGCAGAAGGGGCTACCTAATTTGATATGAAATTTTTCTGAACGCATTTAAAACAAGAATAAAAATATAATTTCATCCCCCCTACACCCCCCCAGCCTGTTTGCAAGAGGAAAGGAAGGGACAAAATTAAGATGAATGACAAATGCAGACTTAGAATAGCTTCAAGTTATTATACCAGTCTGGTAGGGACTTACCTCCAACATCTCACTCAAACGCACATCAGTTCTTTGCTAAAAACACCAAAAAAAAAAAAAATCCAGTCATTACTACACAGAAATGAAGGAAAATATTTGTCACTGAACAGAAACAACTGTACATACCAGTGTTTTTATTGTTCTCAGAGACTTTAGGAGTCCAATAAGCAACTGTCGTTTCCTCTGATTTGCAAGAAGCCCCAAACTAGTTTGTGTGAAGCCTTCCTTTGCTATATTCAGGTGTCTGCAAAAGTTAAAAATTAACATAATCTTCAACAATTCATAAAATAAAACTTACTTCTAATCAATTCTAACACGTCCAACAAAATACATAGTAGAAAGTAAGACTCAGCATTGTTAGGGAAACTCAGAAAACGAGATTATACCAACAGACTACTAAGAAGGTACATCCTCCCTTCTGCACTTGTCTGTGGATCAATGGTGTATCTCAAAAGCTTCCTGTTTCAAAGAGAACTCCCAATTGCAAAATTGAGAGCTGCAGAGTTTCCAATTGTTTCAGTATCTCTAACTACTACTGCTAATAGCATTCAGCACATTAACAGGAAATATCATCAGTAAGCAAACTTCTTGGATTTACAGATTTCTTAAATACTTCTCCACTTTCAATCTCTGCAGTTACGTAAGCAAGATACCTTCTTCCATTTGTGCAAATAACCGCTGCCAACTGAAGGCCAGTCTGCAATGATGTAACACGTTCAAGTTCCTACAGAGAGACAACAGGTTAAATAAATATACAAGATAAAGTCATGCTACACATCAGTGAAGACTACTAATTAGGAGATTTCTCTTGAGATGATTATCTCTTATAATGATTTTGTAGAGTTATTTTATATATTATTTGTTTCATCATGTTATATATACTAAGCACTGCAATGTAACATTAATATAACTATATTCTAAAATACAATTCTCTTTTGAAGATATATATTTGAAATCCATTTTCATTGCAGTGAGACCCTCTACATTTATATACTGTACATTTAGCCTACGAATTTCTATACCATTAATGCATTACAACATAACGATCAAGGCTTCAGGGATAGAAGTACAGGGCTTAATTTGCATTAATATGCCAGAGAACAGCAACACCAAAAAAAAATTACATTTCACACAGCATTTTCTTGTTTAGAAGCACTTGTGTTCTACCAATTTAATAGATGTCACTTCATAATGAATGATAATTGTATCCTGTTGACTTTCAGCTGAAAACTCTTCAGCAGAGGTGACCTGAATTTAGCTTGATTTTGACTTAGTGAAGAGCCTAGCATAATCTTAACTCCTTGAAAAAATAAATGTTTTAATATAACTAATAGGATTTCTTTTGTTAGGAACACCACTGCAGAAAATTGCATTCTTTCCCTAGGCTACAGTAAAAGAGATTTTTTTTTTTAATTCTGCTTATCATTTCAAAACGTATCAAGTGTTTTCCACGAGAAGGGAGACTTTCACTTAGAAAACGAATGTAATTCTAAAGGTATGACAAGCAAAAACTAGTTCGAAGTTCAGTTCAATTTCAGATCAGCTCCTGGTCAGTCTCTAAATCACCAAGCTACATCTTTTACCAAAACCCGCTCCTTTATATTACCAACATTGTTTTTGTAAAAATGACAGCTTAGTTGCTGATATGGAAAATATCTTAAGAAACCAAATTCAGGTATCATTTTCCTCAATACCTACTTCTCAGTAAACACATACTTTGCAAATAGAGCTACTCAAAAAGCCATTGTTCCCTTGCTCATGAGGAAATGCATACAATAAGTAGCTACTCCGCTCCAGTCTTGCCTCTTGCAAAGATTCTGTAAAACCTCTCCTTTGAACATGACTGGGTGGAGAGGAACGGGAAGAGACTGCAGTCTAAAGCTCCCCAAAGAGGGACTCTTCTGCACAGCATTTTGGGCTGAATAAAATTTTTCTCTTCTCAAAAACGATTTTCCACCCACTGGTTGTTCCTAAAGCATGACTTTTCTTCCAGGAACAGAAAACTGTAAATCCTTTACCCTGTGTCTGTGCCATGTCTCTTCTAGTCACAGGAGTGCCTGTTAGACCAGTGCTTCATACTAGGAATGGGGTTCAAACCATGATATCCCCAAACTACACTTTGCACAGTGAAAATGTGTCCAGGAAACGTGTTCAACTGCATTTTTGATTCTTCTAATGATCTGTTACTGTAATTGAACACTGGAGCTGCCATTACAAGTACACACAGCACATCAGGAGGTTCATTTAATGAATCAGTGGGAAAGTGAGTTCCATAATGCCCACCAGAAATCTCCAATAAGTCTACTGACAAGAATAACTCTCTGCAAGCCTGTGCCCATAAGTAACACTGAGGGATTACTGACTTAATCAGGCACATATGAATTTAAGAAAAGTTTTTGAAATATTTTTACTACCACAATGGATTTTTAACTGTCCCTTTAGAACACCTGAAAGCACTTCTAGGTATAAACCAGGTGCACCTCGCTAAGATGTTGCTGTGATAAGAACATGAACATTACATAGCAAAATGCAAGAAGCACATTAGCTGCAGTGCTATCATGCAGTGAGATGAAGTTTTCAAAGTGAAGCTGCTGGATTCTGAAAAAGTAGCGCTCACTCAAAAACATCAATTTCAAACCCGCACAACAGTGAAATAATACCAGACGATTTTTATACTGTACAATTACCCTTTCTCCCCCCTCTACACTGTCTTGTGAAGACTCAACCACTGCAGCACTTACCAGCCTCCTTCTGCAATAGCCTCCCACCTGACTCCATTAACTATAACTGAAACTTTATTGTTACAGCTTTTTTCTTTCACCAGCTATTGCAGGAGATGACGCAAGCAACAGTTATCTCTCCCTGCTCCATTTTTCTTTAAACAGCAGCACTACTCCTTTCACCAGGCAAAATGCCAGGCAACCTCCCTAAGGCTGGATGCACTGGCCATAAGCACAAGTGAACAGAAGAGGATATTGTGTCCTCTGGATGAAAGAGGAAAATAATTGCAGCTCCACGACATCTACCACGGGTTAACACCCAGGAAGTACAAGCCATTCTTGTTCTTCCACATTGTCTCCAGCTTATTGACCAAAATGAGGCCATAATCGCCAGTATAGCAATGGCGATGCAAGGTGCTGTACACACACAAAATTATTCACCACATGATCATTCTCAGACTAACCTGATAATAATCACTATTTCCACTTTGCAGAATTCTCTATCTCATTTTCTGTAATGATCAGATAAAATCAGGAAGTGCTAACCAAATGTTATAGGGACAGTATTAAGAACAAATGAGTAGGAAAAAAACACCTTCTCTAGAGGAACTTTTATGACAGCTGTTGCAAATATGTTTTGGGAGGAAGAAGAGAAGCCATGCCAATATTCTACTGCAAGCAGCTAAAGCAGCTTTGCTTCATTTTGCTCTTGGAGATCTTTGATATGTTGAGACTCTATTTCCAGCTCAGTCTTCTCTTACATGTTTTTGACAGACCAAGGGGGTCTCAGTGCTGAGCTGGAGGACCATGACTGCAAGAATGATCAAATCCCCGTCAACTCTGAAATTGTGTGGGATCTGCTGCTCCAGCTGGATCCCTACAAATCTATGGGGCCTGACGGGATTCATCCAAGAATACTCAAAGAGCTGCTGATGTCATTGCAAGACCTCTCTAGATGATTTTTGAGCAGTCTTGGGAATTCATAAAGGTCTCAGCTGACTGGAAGCTGGTGAACACTGTCCCAATTTTCAAGGGCAAAAAGGCACCCCAGAAACTATAGGCCTGTCAATCTCACTTCAGTGCCTGCTAAGGTTGTGGAGAAGATTATTCTGGGAGGTATTGAAAAATACCTGAAAGACAACACAGTCATTGGTCACAGCCAGCATGGCTTCATGAGAGGAAAGTCCTGCTTATCAAACCTGATTTCCTTTTCTGACAAGGTAACTCACCTAAGTTGATGAAGGGAAGCCAGTTGATGTACTCTTTCTGGATTTTAGTAAAGCTTTCAATACTGCCTCTCACAGGATCTTTCTGGACTAAATGTCCAGCATTCAGCTGGATAAACACATCATGTGATGGGTTAGCAACTGGCTCCCGGGTCAGTCACAAGGGGTTATAGTGAATGGAGTGACATCAGACTGGTTACCTATCACTAGTGGGGTTCTGCAGGGCTCCATCCTTGGCCCTGTGCTCTTCAACATCCTCAAAAATTACTTGGACGAGGACTGGAAGCAATACTAAGCAAGTTGCAGATGATACAAAACCGGGAGAAGCTTTTGACTCCCTCCAAGGCAGAGAAGCCCTGCAGAGAGACCTCAACAAATCAGAGGACTGGGCAATCACCAACCAGATGAAGTAGAACAAGGGAAAGAGCTGGATTCTGCATCTCGAATGGGGCAAACCTGGATGTACAGACAGACCGGAGAATGAGATGCTGCAAAGCAGCACTGTGGAAAGGGACCTGGGGGTCCTGGTTGATGAAAAGCTGAACATGAGTCAGCAATGCCCCGGCAGCCAGGAGGGCCAAGTGTGTCCTGGAGGGCATCAGGCACAGCATCACCAGCCGGGCAAGGGAGGGGACTGTGCCGCTCTGCTCTGCGCTGGAGCGGCCTCACCTTGAGTCCTGTGTGCAGGTTTGGGCAGCACAATATAAGAAAGACATTAAGCCATTAAAGAGCATCCAAAGGAAGGCAACAAAGATGGTGAAGGGGCTTGAGAGGAAGCCATATGAGGAGCAGCTGAGGGCACTTGGTCTGTTCACCCTGGAGAAGAGGAGAGTGAGGGGAGACCTCACTGCAATTACAACTTCCTCATGAGGGGAAGAGGAGGGGAACGCACTGATCTCTTCTCCGTGGTGACCAATGACAGGACCTGAGGGAAGGGCCTGAAGTGTCAGGGGAGGTTAATTTTGGGTATTAGAAAAATGTTCTTCACCCAGAGAGTGGTTGGGCACTGGAACACGCTCCCCACAGAAGTGGTCAAGCACCAGGCCTGACAGAGTTCAAGAAGTGTTTGGACAGTACTCCTGAGCACATGGTGTGATTCTTGGGATGGTCCCGTGCAGGGCCAGGAGTTGGACTCGATGATGCTAATGGCTCCCTCCCCATGCGACATATTCTGTGATTCTGTGATTCTCACAATTGCCTGAGATTAGTGGCAATTAAGTGATCTTAAGAAAGGTCATAGCTGCGTTCTCTTATGGAATAAGATGTGAAACCATTCCTAGACAGACGCACTGAAGCAGCCCCTGTTTCAAGTCCATTACAAGTATTAGTCAAGCCTGTGAATTCATGACTTCAGAAAGCCTTCTTAAAATGAGCATATGCCAAAAACTTTATCGTTCTAAGGACCTCCAACTCAATACACCCTTCCTTCTTTTCACTACAGAAACAGAGGTTTAGCATACATAAATAGCTGGTTCCAACCAGGCACTAGCATCCCTACTACAAATTATTATAATGACACAACTGCAGCACTACAACAGTACAAAACTGAGCAGTTTACTCTTAGAAAGTACCTGTTAGTTGTCTTACCTCAACATATGCAGGCTGTTTCTCAAGAATCAAGTCTGCAACTTTCTTAGATACCTTAAAAAGAAGAACACTCCATGTGATATATAGCAATCTCAATTAAGTAGACCATTCCCATACTAAAGTTTGTGATTATCATTTAGTTCTGTCTTTTTCGAATTTATTAATAAATATTCCACAACAACATAAAAACATCATAAAAATTACGATCAGCTTTCCTTAGAAGCAACATAAGAAAAACACTCATAATTTCATCTAGGGATTAGTGGGCATTTTTATAAACTATTCCCTTAACACTGCGCTTGTTAAGGAACATGCTAGAAAAGAAAAGAAAATAAAAATAATTTGGGACACTGCAAGTGTTTATATTCTGTTCATGCTACTGCTAAAGTACAAACTTAAGTTAACCATATAGCATGGTGTGCTTCTTAGGGGTAGTTAGTTTTCCCAATACCAGCTGGTATGGGACTGTTTTGGACTTGGGCTGACAATAGTGTTGATAACAGAGATGTTTCAGTTGAACAGTGCTTACACAGAATCAAGGCCTGTCCTACTCCTCGTACCACCTTGCCAGCAAGTGGGCTGAGGGTGCACAAACTGTTGAGAGGAGACATAGGTGGGACAGCTGACCCCAACTGACCCATGAGATAGCCCAATCATATGGTGTCACGCTCAGCACATAAAGCTGGGAGAGAAGAAGGAAGGGAAGGATGTTCGAAGTGATGGCATTTGTCTTCCCAAATAACTGCTACACATGAAAGAGCCCTGCTTTCCTGGAGATGGTTGAACACCTGCCTGTCCATGGAAAGCAGTGAATTAATTCCTTGTTTTGCTTCACTTGCTTTTGCTTTACCTATTTTTTAGCTATTTTTTTGCATTATCTACCTTTATCTCAACCCATGAGTTTTTTTCACTTTTACTCACTGCTGGGGAAGTGAGTGAGTAGCTGCATGATACTTCATTACCAGTTAAGCTATGACACATGGAGATTTAAGAAAGCCATAAGGCTTATGAGATTTCATAAGCCATAAGGAAGCCACAATATCTTTCAGAACGATATTGTATTAAATTAAATCTGTGTCAAAATAAATATTCACCCTCTGCATATTATACCCTTCCTTCAGCACACAGAATATGTATATTTTAAAATTTTCTCCACTGCTCTGAGTAGAATTCTAAGTAGGATGCTACTGAGAGCTGCTGTCTGTACTGAATTTAAAAAATGAGCATTGCTACCTTGATTTCTTATGCACAAACACAGAAGCTTAAAAAGAAATCCAACACTAACAGTCTTATAAATGCAAGCTTGAGAATAGTGTATTTAATTTTGTTTTTCAGCAGGGACTAAAAATATTTGAGAAGAAACAGTTTCAAACATGACAAAGAAATTATTAGTATTGCTTTATATTCTTCTGGGGAAACAATACTCCCAGAAATGATAATAAAATAAAACTGGTCATGACAGCCAGCCCACAATGCACTATTGGCAAAGAGAAACAAAGAGGTTTTTCTATACTTGACTGTTTAGTCAAACACAGCACACAGTTGGGATCCTCAATCAGCATTCCTGTAACAAACTTATATTGGCTCCACCAGCTCAGTTCCCATCCTCTGGAAGAGCACTTGCACACAAATGGTCTTCAACGTATTCCAATGTCATTAGCTGGCAATCTGGACAAGGGGCATATACCCAGCTATGCTTTCCTCCTTACATATCAAGAGCAGGCCAGAATCACAAAGCAATCTTAAAACTTTTTAGTTGTTTTTAAAACCTCTTAGTTGTATAAATAAAGCTCTCCTCTGCAGCACAGCAAAAGAACCACTCCAGAGTGGAGTGGGGTCAGGATAGGATGATATCAGGCCACATGCTACACAAGCCTACATGACCTTGGGGCTCTTAAGAAATTTTGTTCACTGTGCAGTCTACATACTGTGACATTTTCACCTTCCTTTTCCAACATATTCCTCATTCTAGTCCTGTACCTGTAAAACACTTCAGGACACGAATATACCTGCTAGTTATTCATTGCGCTAGTACAAATCTAACAGTTTGACTCTTCACTGTTAAACAATGTTCAAGCAGTACACACGAACAAAAGATACATTTCATTTTCAGTTTTTACACTCTTCTTGTTTTTTAAGTCCTCAGTTATCCTTGACTAACAATAATCTCAACAGTGTTAAGCATCTGCCACAGGAATTTCTTTTTCTTTGCCAGAATTTAGTGATACTACTTTTCTTTCTGAGCTTTGAAGCTATTCTTTTCCCTTTCTTTCAGATGAGCAATATTATCCCCAGTTACTTCATTCATTTCCAAACTGTCACACTCCTTTTGCCATCTTCCATAAAATTGTGCTAACTCTTGCAATCCTGAATTGCAACTGCTAGTACTGAAGGTGACTGTGGTTATCAATGCCCACCCACAACTTTTTCTGAAGGGATGAAACAATTTTCTCTTTCCTAATCACATCAGTAAAAAATATTTCATCTCCCAAAGAAAAAACAATATAGCTAAGGATTACACTACTAACTAAAATGAAATCTAGAAAACATACAACTAAAAAGCCTTTCTAATTCAAATTGTCTGTACCAAGACAATTACAAATTAAAGTTTTCACAATACAAACATTAAAAAAAGTTTGAGCAAGTTGGAATTCATCCAGTGGAATGAAAAACTAATGAGCTAACTACAGAAAATATGAAGTCTATAGTGACCCTGAAAACAAAGGCATGACCAAGATCAGCTGTGCAAAAGCAGATGGTAACAGTCAGTGAGAAGTGGAAGATCCGAGCTCTAGTACTTGTAATTCATACTCACATGAGTGCTTTGCATTAGCGAAAATTAGAAGTTGCTGCTATCTCTAAATCGCTATTGTAAATTCCTATGCCAGGTATAGACACAGATATTGAAGCGAAAAAGGCAGTATTTAGTCTTCTGCAAAAGCATTGTGTGATATGTCAACAGGCTTCTTGAATCCTCTATCTAATAATCTATTCACAACCACCATTAAAATATTTTTAGGACTGAACAACGTACAACATTCTACAGTTCTGTCTTCCATGAAAGACACTAGTCAGACAGTACTCTAAACGACCCATCACAAGATAAATGGACAATAATTGAGACAGGAGAAAAAAACATGCAACAGTCTCGCACACTCTACCTGGAAATATAATATAAGGAGAAGAAAAACAGAATATAAGAAATTTTAACACCTTGGCACATACCCAAGGAGGAAAACCAATCCAAGCAACAATTCCTTCCTATACTAGAAACACATTTTGATGTGATTAAGAAAGAAAAAAAAAAGGACCAGTCCTGACTAAGGCAATTGGTGGGGGAAGAACTGGACACATGTTTCTTGTCAAAAGTTTTGACTTTGAGAATTTTTACCTGTTTGCATTCTAAAAGAAAGACACATCTGGGTCATATCTACTAGAAACCTTGTACTCAGTTCTCTACCCTATTATTCATTAGCTGCATGCACTTTGCAGTTCAAATGTTTCAGCAGCAGCCATGCCCTGAAACTACTTGCCCAGGTGCAGCCAGCTCCCATTCTACAAGCAAAAATGGCCAAGACATTGATAACACATATTAGGATTATGCAGCATATCTCAGTGAAGTTGTCTCAGTCTGATGAGCACCTCCTTGCAAAACAAGGTCACCACCAGATGTTCTCTTAAAACACCACCACCACCACCACCAAACAAACACACAAAAAAAAGACCACCTCTCACACACTTCCAACTTCCTTCCTTGTACCTCTTGGTGAGAAATGTGGAATACTCATTTCCTCAACTTCTCACTAATACTTCATGAAATTTCATAGGTACATTATGGGGAAAGCAGTCTTAGGCAGAAGGCACTTGCTCCCTATGTACTGTTAACAATGCAACATTCTCCTATGCATTACATTCATTTAAAGACATGAATTAGGATTATTACTTTTATTTTACTTGCAGATACTCTCCAAATGCCAGTTAATAGATTTGTTTCCTATACCATATTATTCATCTTAATGTGTACCATATTATTCATCTCAAAAGAGCACTGGAGCAACAATACATGAATAGAAAATTAAAAGTCTGCAATGTAACAAGCACCTTTCAAAAGCTGCAACTCCGATTTCTCCTCATTCATTATAGTTCCTACTCCTTACATTTCATTTGGTTTATTACATAACTGTGTACCACCATTCACTAAAAACCCTTGGGAACAATTAACAAATTGGCAAACGAAAAATAAGAGAAAATAGCATCTCTAAGGAGAGTGGTTTTAAAACATTTTATGTCTTACATTGCCAGAAATCCCTCAAAGAGATACTACTGCACTATTCAGCACCGTGTTGAACATCACAAGACAAACATTCAGAAAACAAAGTTTCTAAAGAAATAGTTAGCACATTTGCTCCTTGTTACAATACTTATCACTAAGACTTGCTTCCACGATTTCATATGATTACATGGTTTAGTGATTTTCCACTACAAAGGCACACAACATAACATTTAAAAAAATACTTAATATTTAATGTGTTTCAGAAATCAAAACTTTTTCAGTTGCACATCTTGCTAGACTTATAGACAACAAATTGCATGAGGGTACAGAGGAAACAATTTTACTTACAGCAGCTTGCTGTTGTTTTAATTTGTCTCTGTACTCTTCCAGTTCTTGAAGACTAAGTACTGGAGGAAGCCTCTGCATTTAAACAATAAATTAAATTCAGTGAGAAGTTAAAGAATGTTAACTCACATGCAGTATTAGCTGGGCAATCAGTTTCCTTAAAGAAATATCCTTATGGCTTCTGCAATCTAATTTGCAGAATTAATCCGTTATTTCAAATGATGGATACTGACATCAATTAGTGTTAAGATATGCAACGTATTATCATACTTGCCTCATATAATATTATAATTACCTCAAAGTTACTTTATTTTAAGCCATGTATCTATACACACATCCCCCCGATCACAAAAATTATTATGTTTCAGCCAGTTTGCTAAAAATATACATAAAATATAGAACGGATCTTTTTTCCCTCAGCTATTTTGAGTTTTTCATTATACTTTAAATTATAAAGTGCCTTTTAGCACAACTGATATTAACTCTACCACACTAAAAGAAGAGACTATATACTATATATATACCAATACTACATGCTAGAGGCTCCACACAACTGGAAGATGATGTAGGAGGATACAGTTTTGTACTAATACAAGATCTAAGAAACAAAATAAAAAATAGCTCATTGAAACAAGCATACTTTTGATATTCATTTTTGTTATGCTACTGTTTTTTCTTTTAAGAAGACAGCTTACCTCTAACTCATACTTCACAATATCAAAGGAGTCATTGGAAAAATAAACATCTTCAATGCTGTTAATTATTTCCTGTTGTGCCTGAGGATCAGTTGGTTCTTCATGTAGTTCTCTGAGCTCCTCCTGTACAAAACAAAAAAGAACTTCCATAATGTAATAATACATCCTAACAAGAACAATGTTTTAACAAAACAAACATCTTTCAAAAGCCACTTACAACATTAGCACAAGAAGCAATAGCAAAAAACAAAAGATCAGTACACTGTGGCTTGTACTTCTCATTAGGGACAACAAAATATTTAAAACTTTTCAAAAAATACAGTGTAGACCTCCATGTTACCACTCACTTAAACACTTCTTCCTTGATACATTTATGACACAAATGCATGTTGAGTGTATAATTTTTGCCTCCTGAAGTTTAGAAATTTTCATACTAAATGAAACTAAAAATAAAAATGGCAGGCTGCTTCTCCAGAATGAAAAAAAAAATGCAAAAACAAAACAAATAAAACCTGAATTCTTAAAAGCAGAAGAACTCTTTGTAAATGTCAGGTAGACTGTCACTAAAAATGTATAACTTTTCAATTCAACCCTCACAATTCACTGAAATAAAAGTTATGCCATTAAACACTTGAAATTCTACAAGTAAAACCAGAACAGACCTGTCTTCTTTGCACAAGATTAACAGCTCTCAGATTTTAGCACAGCAGTCTAAGCAGAGACGTGCTGTCAGCTTTCTGAAAGCTCATATTCAGGAGATAAGCATCCCCCTCCTTGCTGTCATGATCTGCCCTGGCAGGTCTCCCCAACAACCCAGATGCTTCCAGTCATTGAAGCAAACCAAGGACTCAGCCTGAACCTCCTCTTCCCCTGCTGCACTGGACATTGCGACTAATACTGGCCCCCTCCTGGATGTTGTTCCCTCAAAAGTAATGAAAAATCTTTTATCAGAGACTCGAAAGGGAGACGTGTTAGAACATTCTTTCATCAAAAATAAAGACAAAATGGATCAAAATACTTGATAATGAAATTAAGCTCTCGGGAAGCTATCCAGCAGACTGAAGAGTCCCGTAATGACCCTGAGCCTCCCAGCAGTGCTCAGTTGTTACAGTGGGACAAAGGTGCTGGTGTTTTCATCACAAAGAGCTCAAGGGCTTATTTCGGCAGCTAGGTATCAGATTTTAGATTAACTGACTAACTTGCTTATTTTGAACATCGACTGAGATAAGGTCAATGTGTACATGTTATGAGGCATAGTGACACTTTAAATACACAGCAAGGCGCTGTTTCTCTACGCAGTTAGAGGCAGCCAAGGGGTCACAAGTGGACAGTTTAGAAGAGCATCAGGAGCCCCTACACCTCTGAAATACGTCTCCCGAAGAAAAAAAAGGGGAGGGGGACAAAAAAAAAGATGGGGCCGTGAAGAAACAAAAAACAATGGCTCTGATACAGAGAAAAACGGGTTTCAAGCGGATTTCGCGTCCCCGAGCGGCCACATGCGAGGCCGGAGGAAGGGCTGCCGGTTCCCGGGCGCCGCCGCAGCAGTGCTCGGGCGCCCTCCGCTGGGCCGTAGGCCAGGCCGCAGCCGGAAGGCGGCTCCCAGCCGCGATGGGGCGGCGGGGAACCGGAGACACGCCATCGAGGAGCCACCTTCTCCCGCCCCGTGACGCCCCAGGCTCCTCCGACCTCCATCTGAAACTCCTGTGCAGCTGCCACCAGCGGAGATGAACGCAGCAACCCACCCCACACCCGCAGGGAGGGCACGGACTGCACCAACAGACCGAGAGAAACAAGGAAATAATACAGATATATAACTATATATAACAACACTAAATAACAATATCAAAGGAAACACGCTGTTCTTTAGCCAAACTCTTCAAAGGCGCGTTTGGAGCGTGGTCCCGCCCTCAGCGAGCACATGTCCCCAGCGCCACAGCCACAACGTGGTACTGCTGAGACAGAGGCAAAGGCTGGGGCAGCTCCTGCCACTGACAGCAGAAGGTGCCAACACAACAGGGAAGAGCCTGCATCTCCACACCGGGACCAAAAAGACACGCAGGACTCCAGGCAGGCAGGACTGTCCTTCAGCTCCAGCCACTCAACTCAGCCAGCACTGACACCACTCCACCTCACGTTTAAGCGTGATCATGAGAAACAGACGACAAGGAGGGCTGGTTAGGGACGAGAGCAAAAAGATTTTTGACAAATAGTCCCTTTAGAGCCTGTTTCAATTTTTCAATCTATGGTTTTGAAGTTTCCGTCACACGAGGGTGCATGGATTGGCAGAGGATTCACACATTCAGATTCAATATGCATTCAATGCATTCAGTTGCATTATTTTAATTTAAAAAGCAATGAAGCTATTAACTAACCATATGTATTCCTGTTCTTTAAAACAAACAAAAAAATTATTTCCTTCTGGACTCCTTAACAAATGGTAGCTTTATACTGTACATCCCTCTATAAATCAGCTTCACATCTCATAGTACACTGAGTTTTAGCTATATGAAACGAAAATTAAAAATTATCCAAGAGAGGCAACAGGATTCACTGGACCACTGCAAATGGAATAACTGAGTTTATCATCTGATATTCACCTACAAGTTCCTGCATGGCTGTTTCCTACAAGAAAAAAAGATGAAAAACTAACCAAAAAAGAAATCCTTAGGATCATTTGAAATTCTGGACTACTGATATCCTGTCATATTGGTAAAATAATACGTCAATGCCATAGGTCAATGGTGATTTACATCTGCTAAAGGTGCATTAAGAAAGCCATCATGGACACATATTCTGGATTTGATGTTGAAATTACTACGAAAATTGCTAAGAAACCATTTTATCCTGTCTCAGAAAGATCACTCATCTCAGTGTTTCTTGCCAAAACACTACCCAGGAAAATATTTATTAAATGACAAGGTTTCTCTTTACCTTGTTCATTTTTTCTAGAAAAGCAGTGTAGTTACAACAACTCTCCAGGATAAACTTTAGCTCCCACATAAATTACATGATCTGACACCAGACTTTTTGCCATGATAACCTGCAGCTTTCAGCACATCACGCTCCAGTAGTTTAAAGTAACTAACATGGTGAAGGCCAATTTATTCACTCACCACTGAAGGAAGCAACCACCCCTAGCTAAAGTTTATTTGCTGATATTCAATTACACAAAACCAATTTAACTGTATAGAAATAAGCCCATAGTTTCAGGGGTCTTGGCGAAGGCCAGGTATAGCTCTGTGGAGTTTGTACTCATACACTTTGCAGAAGGAAAGAGAGAAGCTCCATTAAATCCCTCAAGTAATTTTTCCACCTAAAAACCTTTCTAGCTATTGCCATCTAAGTATCTGCCTTAAAAAAAAAGTCAGCATTAAAACACATTTAACATTTTACATTTTATGTTAATTCAGCAATTCCAAGTGCTATTCTGAATACAAAAACCTATAAAAAATTATGACAGAATCATACGATAATAACCTTGCAGAGACCTTCGCCATTGCTAAACTGAATCAATTAGATACACTGGAGGTCAGCAGTGTATTGGCAAGGTGGACCCCACAGTATTCACTTCAATCCACCTGTCCAGGTTAATACATCCATTCAGCAGTAGGAACTCTCCAAATAATAATCGGCCAACACAGCCGTCTAAGATACTGTTTAATGGGCTACTCATTTTTCCAAAGTTCTATTCAGCAAGAGGCTTCACCTCCTACCTAAAACTTGTGTCACTTGTAGTGACAATTGTACTTTTTTTTTTCCCAGTACTTTGGGAAAAGTACTTTCACAGAAAGACAATTTATCCTGTCAAGTTACCATTAGTGCAACCCTCAGCAGCAGCTCTCTCTCATAATGCCACCTAAATAGATCAGTGAAAGAAAGCTTCTGGGAAGGGAAAGAAAGAAGGAAAAATAAGTCTGACAGCTTTGCATACTCGAAGAAGCCATTGCTAAATAAAACACAGTGCTTGCATCCACACACTTCTCATTGTTTTGTCTTCCTGTTCTATAGAAATAGGAGTGGCGATTCCTTGAAATATATTTCAGAAGAGTCATCTCATCTGAAATGCAGTTCAGCAAGTTTTAGATGTCTACCCAGCTATTTCCCAGTGCGTCACACTCCTACTCTCCTTGTATGCTATGTTGCCTGCAGCAGCAAAACCAATATTACTCTGTTGAATGAAGCACTACTGGTAGGGAGTAGAAGCAACACCTTCCAGTCCCTACCAACTAAAACACTGGGAAGCGAAGACATTGAAAAAAGTTAATTGATACTACTCAGCAACATCGTACCACTGTGAAATAAAAATTGTATTAAAGCATTTATATATGTATCTATATATATGTACAAACACAATCTTTTAACTTTATCTATATACAAAGATATATTTATAGATTATATATGTCTTATAATCACAAAATATTTTGAGTATTAAGGGACCAACTAAGAGATCATCGAGTCCAACTCCTGGCCCTGCACAGGACCATCCCCAAGAATCACACCATGTGCCTGAGAGCATTGTCCAAACGCTTCCAGAACTCTGTCAGCCTTAGTCTTGACCAGTTCCCTGGGGAACCTGTTCCAGTGCCCAATCATCCTCTGGGTGATGAACCTTCTTCTACTATATAACCTAATGTATATATTATAATATAATATATCAATATATATTTTATATAACAATATATCATATTATGTCAATATATACTTTATATAACAATTAATGTATATTTATTATATACACTATATATATATATATACTATATATGTATATATATGTATATATACTATATATGTATTATACTGCCCCTCCCTCTCTCCCCCAGCTAGGGAAGGCAGTACTACAGAGAAGTTTGTGGCATTACATATCTTTCATACAAAATGCCCAGAACCTTCTTTTGATTTTTGCTTCTTCAATATGTATAAAGAGTAGTTATTAAAAAGCCCTCACTCTACCAAAACAAACATTATACTGTGAAAACAACTTTCCTGATGCAGAGAACAACAAAGTTTATCTATAGAACAGATCTTAGCCACACTATCACTTAATGAACTCCTGAAAAGCACTCAGCTACTGCTGGGAAAATAGAAACCCACACAGACTAACAAAGCCACACTTTTATATCTATAGGAAAAGCGTTAAAAAAATAACATTTCAGTGGTGTTTACCACCATAAGCCACAAAGTCAAATATTCGTATATTGCATTTGAGCTGATGATCATCAAAATAAACATAACCTAATTCAAAGTCAACTCATCATTAACCCCACACACTTGAATTCAAGCATGCAAAACACCTACCTCACCCTTTTGTGACAGAATACGCTAAACAAAACTGTTACCAGCTTGGGAAAAAACAATGCTGACAATAAGAGAACGGTTCAAAAAGAGTTCCCCTGGGCTATCAGGGTACACCAATTAAGTAAGGAATCTCAGTCAAAAAAGGTATTATGTTCTTCTACAGACAACTTTCTCTTCTGGATATCATAGAATCATCAAAGAATCATCATAGAATCATCATAGAATCCTCATAGAATGGTTTGGTTTGGAAGGGACATTAAAGATCATATCATTGCAGCTCCGCTGTCAGGGACACTTTTCACTAGACCAGGTTGCTCAGAGTAACCTGGCCTTGAACACTGCCAGGGATGGGGTTATCCACAACTTCTCTGGGCAAGTTGTTATATCCAGCCTTGCAGTTCAGATTTGGCTTCTCTACAGACTTAATCACAGATTTAAAGTATTATACATTTACTTCCTACTATGATACTTCTCTATGTGAGTGAGTTGGCTGCATCAGTCTGTATTACAACGACTAAACCAAGTTTGCTCGTTATGTGCCTTCATATGATGGAATTAAATTGAAATTTTTCAAGATAGTTGCAGAACTTATTGGAGTACCAGTTAATGTAAGTGAATACACTCAGATACTCAGTAAAATACCCAAATGCCAAACAATTTCATGGCCTTAAAATAAAACATTAAGGAGCACAGTCATCACTTCAACATGCTGGCCAGTTGGCAAACAGTCAGCAGATCAACAACTTTCAGATATCAAGACCCAAAAGAATTTTGCTGGTTTTGCCCTCAGCGGATGCAATGTCAGCATATTCTTCTTCCTGTCCTCTTTATTTCCCATTTGACCTCCAAACTAGTGTGATAGTCCCTCATCTCAGAAAACATGCATTTGTACCTAGGGTTAGCATTATCTACCAATGGCTTGTGCTTTTTCCAGTAATTCATGCTGGCCCCAATTCATGCTGACCCTGCAGCCTTTCTGTATTCCTCAGTGTAGCTTTAACGCAGCTTTTGAAGCTTTCAGTAACACTTGCCCTAAATGAATCTCGAGATACCAATTTGAATGTGGAACTGTGATGATGAAAGTGCAGTATCATAACCATTCTGTCATCAGAATAGCTTGAGACTTTCATGATTCAAGGTATAAATAAAAACAGTTATTGATACCAGTGTACACTTACCAGACATATAACATCAAACTATTACAGAATGGAAATCCAGCCAAGATACCCTACATCTACTTTTACCTGGAGAGCCAACTTTGCAAAAAAGACAGTTTGAAACTGGATGCTCAGGGGGTGGCAGGAATCTGCAATTGTGAAATCTAAGCCATGGGGACGTGACAGTTTTTTCAACATGGCTGCAACTGAATACTTTTGCTCTTCGATATTACTGTATTGGCCACTGTTTAACAAAGTATCATGTACAATTCAGAGATTCTTATTTGATTTTTTAAGTATACAGTAATGCTAATCTTCTGATCTGCCTCAGCACAAGCAACATATTACACAGTACTTATATAGAGGCAAAGAAACACAAGGGTTTTTTTGGTTTGGTTTTTTAACTATTGTAAAATAGATCATCTAAATTCAAGTCAGTAATTTAAATATCTTAATGGTTAAAGGCGAAGTGCAAATTCAGAGAAAATACTAGACAACAACCACACAAGTCTTGTGAATCATCCAATCAGATTAATAAGGTATAAGGAACAGTCAAATATTGTGACAATTGTTCCCTCACAGACAGATTATTCAGTATGATTTGTGAGATGACAGTGAGCTGGCATCATTTATGTAGTGAGACCCAAAAAATGCCAAAAACTATTGTTATTATAACGATATAACTTTTGAAGTAGAACATGAAGTTAATTAAATATGCTGAAGATGAAAACCATGAAATTACAAAATATACTTACAGCACCAAAACCATGAAGAGACTAAATATTAAGACTAGAACTATACAGGCTACCCATACAGCATCTACTTCCCAAAGTAAAAATAAAAAAGGCACTTTTATTCTTCCTTCTTTTTTTTAATTCACTCCAGCAAGAAACCTAAATAAGATTAAGATCAGCATCCAATGACAACTAAAAAGCTTCAAGAATGAAATTTTCATGCTAGTTCATTCAGAGCTGGTGAACTGATTTGTCTCACAGCACTTAATTATTTCATGAAAATATTCTAAAAGACTTTCAGCAAGAAATAAAACTGGAAAAAGAACAACAGCAAACCTGGTGTTAAGAAAAAAACCCACAACTAAGTGTCATTTAACTATAAAATGAAAAACTAAAAACAAAGAGAGTGGGAGTGGAGGGATGTTGTATCATACCTTAGTAGGAATCCGAAAGCTTTCAATAGGACTGAGGTCATTAACACTCTCCTGAGGACTTCTTAGACCCTTTAAAACAATTTTAATAATCAGTTAAGTTTGATTCCTTTATGTATATTGCAATCAAGTCTTACCTGATGTTGAATAGATATCTACAAGTCCCTTAATAAATACTCTGACATGCAGCTGGAAGGCTAAGACCTCATTCTAGAAACATTTAAGCAAGACCATTGGTATATAAATTATATGCTTTTCAAACATGTAAGCGTTTTCAACTTTATGTTGCAATATGTACCTTTTCAGTACAGTTCACTAACATTCTCTTTATAACGTTCACTCACATCCTCCTCTCAATGTCCAGATGTTATTTTAAATTTTAAAATGAACACGTGTCCGAAAAACACAGCATACTTTGTTCCATTAACTTAATGGTTTAATGAATGAAATAGCTGAATTCAAGTTAGGTGCCACCTACTCTGTGATAAGATTATTTTTGCTTGATGGCATATTTTTCTACTTACCTTATTCCACTATTAGGACTGGCTTTCCCTGTGCATAACTGAAGTGAAAAAGTTGCATAGTCCACATTAGCTGCTTTATATAATTATTACACCTTAAAACACATATAGCCACATAAATTGCATGTATGTTTGCTGAATACTGAACATATTCACAATCTTCACAGAAAGGTTTGAGTTGGAAGGAATCTAAAGACTGTCTAGTTCCAAACTCTGCCATGGGCAGGGACACCTTCCACTACATCAGGTTGCCCAGGGCCGCAACCAACCTGGCCTCGAACACGTCCAGGGATGGGGCATCCACAACTTCTCCTGACAACCCGATCCAGCATCTCACCATTTCACAAAGCAATACCACAGAACATGCTGCTCAGACTATTTTCTGCCAGCTCTCTAGGGAGAAGTGAATCTACACTTTCAAGTTTCAGATATGGTTCTGACTCCAGCTTCCCTTGAGAATTCAGAGTGTTCCTGTGAGCCAAGAATTTCAGGCAGACTTCCCTCCTACTCTTGTGGTTGATGTTATTAGTATTTTTTCCAATCCCCTTTCAGGGCCTGGGTGCCTGTATTTCTAAAAGGACCTATGCAAGTACTACGTGAGTTTATGGTGAGAAAGTTTGTATTTATTCTTTGAAACTGACAAAGTGTTGTACATCACTTTGGTAGTAACTACTGCATTTTACAATTGTTTCATCTCACCAGGATGCAAAACCTCTCCATTTTGGTTTTGATTCTCAGATTTTGTTGTGCATCATTTCACAACATCCTTCCTTTGCAGTTGCCACCATCAAAGGTGACTCACCTGTATGAATCAGAAATTCAAGGCAAGGAACAACCAAAGCAACTGCTGCAGCTTCTCGTACTTCACAAAAAAATCCTCCCCAAGTCCTCTCAAAAATCTGCAGTACTAGTGGCTTATCTCCAGAAAAAATAAAAGGTTTCACTTATCAAATGCTGAATGGAACCTAATCCTTCCCAAGGACTGAAAATTCCCTAAGTTGTATCATTTGCAGACAACATCATCTTCACACTGGGCAGGCTTCCCACCACTCCTCTTAGTCAAGCTGAAAACGAATCATCTACCCTTCTACTGAAGGGGAACAGAACGTTGTTTTGGAAATTCCACTTTCATGCTGGTGTTCATTTTTAAGCCCTGCCTCCTGCATAAGCATCACTACTCTGAAGGCATGGTTTTACAAAAAAAAGGTTTCTGACTTTTCCATGATTTTCTATAACTATCTAGAATATCTGATGCGGTAGGTGACACAAATTATTTTTTAAGTTCTCCAGTTTAGACATTTCTTTTCAGAGGTGTTTCATATATGTGGATGACTCAAATGTTCTGCTGACACACTTCTTTTAGACTCTCAACCTTAGAAATACTGGTCCAAACATAGGCTTAGATCTACATAATGCTGGAGTCAACTGGTACAAGTGGCACACAGCAGTGGGCTGACAGACACACATCGAGTTAGCGCTCCGGCACACATTCACTGTGTGCCCACCCAAATATGGCCCCGGCACCTCCACAGCCTCGGCTCCATTCGGTCCAAAAGTATTTGCTGCCAGGCAAAGCCATGTCACAGAACCACAGCCTAGCGCTCCAAATTATACGTCAAAAAAGCAAACTGAGACAGGCCGGCCCTGTCATCTTCAACAGCGATCTCTCTGTTGTGACAGAAGCTACGCGCTGACACCTGCGCACGCTTCCATTTCTCGGCGTAAAAACAAGGTGGATGCGTGGAGCAAGAGCCCACACGCCCCAAGCCTTCCCTCCCCCGGCAGGGCAGAGGGCGATGCCCGCGCACCGGTGGCTCTCCAGGGTACCCGGGCACGGCGGCCCGAGGAGAGCCCGGCACCGCCGCGGCGGAACCCGCCGCCCCCGCGAGAAGAGCCGCTCACCTGGCGGGTCATCAGCGACTTGATCTTCTGCATGATGGCCCCGCCGCCGCCCCGACAGCGCTCAGCGACAGCACTCAGCGGCCGCGCAGGGCGCCGGACCACGGCGGAGCCATGTTGGCCGCCACCTGACCGCGCCCGCCCGCGGCTCCCTGGGAGCGGTAGTTCCGCGGAGCCGGACCCGACTACAAACCCCGGCAGCACGGCCGGGAGGGCGCCGGGGAGGGCGCGGGCCGCGCGCTCTCTTNGGAGCATTTCCCGGGGGTCTCGGGTTATTTCGGACGTTACGCACAAAGTGCGTCTGGCCTGTTCACTGGTGATGGATGTAGTTTTGCGTCGCCAAAACAGGCTTGTATGACTCTATGAAGTTGTACAGCTATCAACTAAAAAAAAAAAAAAACTAAATAGATTTTTTAAAACTACTTTATATCAACACAAAAAAGGGAAGAATTTATCCCACAGGACACAATAAGACTACCAACACGTCCACTGCGGCGTGGTAGTACCTACAGAAAGAGGGGTTTTTTCCCTGGTAGGGTGCACGTAGGTCAGCTCAAAGTGCGTTTCCTGATCCTGTTGTCACTCAGCGCCTCGGTTGCTGGTGTGTTGTTGCAGGGTAGGTCAGGTAGGAGCAGGTGTTTGAGACGACATGGCGACAAAGGGACGGTCAGGGCCGATGGTCCCTCCTTTCTTTACCAGAAGTTCATTACTTCTGACTACCATTGGGAATACCGTGTAATTGTCTTATGGAAAACCTCTAACAAGTTCAGCACATAACAAAGTTTCCTTTTATTAATAAAATAACTAAAATTTGGAGAAATACAAGTTTTCAGAATGTCGGTGATGCAAATGGTGTTTCTTTAATGTAGTTGCTTTTATTCAAGTGGAGGGAGGTTTGATTTTCATTAAGTCTAAATGCCATTTAACAATTTGCACAAGCTACAATTCTAGAGAAAAAAAAATCCGTTTTTCTCATGCAGTACATTTGTGTTAGTGTAAAAGCTTGCAGCATATTAATGACATCAAGAATATATCCAAATGCTAGAAATGAGAGGACACACTTGAAAAACATAACTGTGCTAATCTGTTCCTTTTTGTGGTTTTTTTTTTATTATTTCTTTGCCCGTATGGGGCATTTAAAGTGCCAACACAGGCTTTATTCCAATGTGAAAGCTCCCATCATTTCAATTAGAACTTAGTTGGAACCTGGGGCAAGTATTTTATTACATGTTGAAATCAAGCAGATAGTAATTTCTAACTCAGGTTTTATAAAAGGTTGCAATTTGGTATGTCTAGCCTACAGTTACGTGGACTAAGCAGGTTATAAACAACAACATTCAGGAGAGGCAGGACGATGAACCCAGAAAGCCTTTGGGAAGATGCGATATACCCTCTTCATCTGACATATGTCAGGTGATGATATTTCTGGTGGGACTGCTGTACTTCTGTTTTGTTAACCTAAAATAAACCTTGTGTTCCTTATATTGGACCTGGAAGGATCTGAGTGCTTTCACCTCTCTTTAACTAAGGTAAAAACTGAGTGTTCAACCCTTCTAATGGGGCTTAACACCTTGCAGGACCCCTGCTCCTAGTACACGATGGTGGGGGGGGCAATTCCTTGCTACCAGTCTCTCCTGCACAAAGCAGGATACAGTCTAGCCTAGTATTTGTTAATCCATAATAGTCTGCCTAAGTGCTGTATAGTGAAAAATATAGTGTGGTCTTGTATGGATGAACCATCTTTGTCACCGCTAATATTTGCTGTCGCAAACTGTTACTGCTCAGCTCTGGAGGGTTTGTCCAGTTTGCTGCTGATTTGTATGGTGAGTGACAGCTTTGGACAAAATCCAAACCCTACATTAATATTAATTTAAACTGATGTAAGTTAATGAAGAATAAACAATAATCAGCAGTTAACAACTGTAGTAAGCTGTGCACTCTAGCCGTAGAATATATCAAAGATGTCTCAGAGGCACTTTGACATCACATGTTGTTTAGAGAAAGGGAATTAATTCTTTGCTGAGTTATGTTGTTGAAAAAAATACAGAAAAGTTACGGGCTTGAAAGTGCTAGGAAAAAAATTAGTAAGGCTCTTTAATAGCTGTTTAATGGGTTTTGTAACAGAAAATAAGAGGCTGTCATTAGAAAATATCTGAAAAAAATATTCTGAGTATACTAATTTTAGTTTGAAATAAGCAGAAGCATGTAGCATCACGGTATTTTTATGAAACTGTAAATAAAGGAAGTTAATAACTATATAACCTGTTCACTTGGTGCGTTTACTTACTTCTATTAATTAAATGTACTTTGTATTGTGTGCCCCATTTATTACATTCTGTGTCGTATTTGCTGTGACTGCCAGGGAAGGGTTATGATAAAGTCAGAGGCAATGAAGATGGGTGCTCATCTAACAGGTGCTCCACTCCCTTTGTTCTTTGTATACACATATTCAAATCACATAAGGCAGAGGACAGGATAGGACCTGTTAACTCATTGCTGATTTCCCTAGCAAATAAACCAGCAGCTGCAGGTCCAAGCCCTGGCTTAGTGCTGAGAAGGTGGCATTTGTGTGGGACGGGATGCTTTCATGGAGCCCTTTAGCCAACTTCTTTTGGGACTTACAGTGCAAAATGTATTTTCTGCTTGTAGGTAAGATACAGTATGAATTACTTGATTGTCATTGTGGAAATGTGAATTGATTTTATAAGATTTAGCTGTATAAATTAAAAGATACTTCTGTTGTATTGTCAGGTATTTTATTTCAGGAAAGTAGCCTAAAATCTTTGAATCAGATAGTGGCACCTTGTTTTATGAGTGGAGCTAAAGTTCTAGCAGCTGAACAAAATTGAGTGCTGTACATAATCTCTATGTAAAATGTGGACATTGGTTAAGTATGTGTAATCTACCTGTAAAACATGGATTTTGATTAAATATATTTCGTTACATTTTATTTAGTAATACATACATTGTGCATTCTTATTAACAAGTAAGGCTGGACAGTTTCTGAACCAAAGATTATACAGAAGCTGTTACACACTTCTTTAAAAAGTTGAGACAGCACTGATACATTACTTTTCACTTCATTATGATTAATTAGTTTATATGTGATACTTAAATGTACTTGGTATTGAAACTAAATTAAGCTTTTAGTCAACTGAAGAATGTTTCCGCGTTAAAAACGCATTTGTTTGGTGTCTGGGTGCAGTTTTCAAAAGTGTGCATTTGTTATCCATGTAGTGGATGAAAAATAGATGTTCTATGCACTTTGACAGGAATATGCTGTGATCAAATGTTAGATAAATTTACTTCTACAAACTACTGTAATTACCTTTTTCTATATTTAATTGGTTTTGTAAATATCAACAGAGGAAATATATATTCCAAATGTAGTGCATCCTCTAATCATTCATGTATAAAAACAATTTTTCTTTCATCTTCTTTGTGAACCTCACTATACAGTCACCTAGTTTCCTTGATTTTGAGCTCAATACTTTTTCAAGAGTTTTAGTTTCATAATGATTGATGTTTTATATGAAGATTATTTGGTCTCTTCTTTAAAAATGAAAAATATTTGGTTGATAAAAAACAGTGACTATGTGCTTTATCTACATTACCACTTGACTGGACACTTTTCATTAAAATCCTACCAGAGGTATTGTCATGCAAGCAAAGTGCTTTAGAGTACCTGTTTGTTCACCAGGAAGTCTTGGACCCTTACCCAGATACACATATTTTCTAGTAAGGAAAATGTGCTACTCATACTTTCTACCATGACAAGAATCAGGTGCATTGGAGACATGACACAAAGGCCACTGAAGGCATTGACCTCAGCAGATAAAATTAAGTCCAGTAACAAAACTTAGTGGAACATTTTCTTGGGTAAAAATCTCAATCCAGGGTAGAGTATGCCTGAGTTTTTCCTGGTATAAATGGAGATATAGAAATTGCAGCTTCCCTAGACCATTATATCTGGGTGGGGTTTTTTTCATAAATGAACATACTTGCAAAAAGTGCAAAAAATATTATCACTGATCTAGTGACATTTTGCACCAAGTCCAGGAGAGCTGAAGGGCTAAATCAACACTGATGAAAAGCAGTTGGGAATCCAAACTCACTTTGACAAGGAGATGTGCATGTTAAATTCAGAGAATGCTAAAACCTCGTTAGGCAGGTTTCAGTTTATGCCATAAACTCAAAATATATGTCATAGTTTTTTATTTAAACTAAAACTGCAGCCCTTGTTTTATGTCAACAACAATTCTGTTGTGCTTGCTAATACTGGTGATAGCAAAGTGAGATGGAAGCAAAGCACAGATCACTGAGCTCCAAATGGAGGTCGTTTTGGTACAACCCTTATGGTCATTCTACAAAACCTAGTTTTTGGAATCCTATTGTATTGGAAAAAGGTGTATTAAATTCGGAAGGCTGTAGGAATAGGCTTAAATTTTATGGAATTTGTGCCTGATAAATATGAATCTAGTTTGACACATTGGCTTGATTTTGCTATTAACATTAATTCAAAGATTAGTCATAACAATCTTCAGTTTAAATTAAAAATCAAAATTAGTCTAATAGAAGTGAGTCATAGAACCTTTTAGGTTGGGGAAGACCGTTAAGAGCATCAAGTCCAACCGTAAACCTGTCTCTGCCAATTCCACCATTGAAGCATGTCCCTGAATGCCACATCTACACATCTTTTAAGTACCCCCAGGGATGGTGACTTTACCCCTTCCTCAGGTGTCCCATTCCAATGCCTGACAATGCTTTTGGTGAAGAAGATAACCCTTTCAAGAAAGGATATTCCAGACTGCAGAATATCCAAAAGATATGATCTCTGCAAAGACAAGAATTCTTCCTTCACTGCTCCTGTAAAACCCTTGCCTTTGGCAGAACACCATTATCTAATAACTTCCTTCAGTCTCACCCTGCCTTGCGCCTTGCTCTGCCAGCCATGGAGAAGCTCCTATGTCCTGATGGCATTCCACAAAATCACCCCAGCAAAGCCAGAGAGAGCAACAAGAACTGGAGTCATCCAAAGCCACTCCTGAAGGGATTCCAGGGGAAAATGGGGTTTCTGCCCTCACCTCCTCTGGTCCTTCCTAAAAGGATTTCCTTAACCGCATATGAAAATGTCTTTCCAAGCTGTTACACGGAGCCAATTTTCCCTGTGAATCAAATGGAACAAAGTTAATTTGCAATTTCTATTCCCACAGTTTTTAACTGTGAAGAAAGTAAGATTTACAGCCTCGATTCTCTTTTTCTTACTCTAGTATGCTGTTACCTTCCCTTTTGGTGGTCCCAGTTATCCTGGTGCTCACAAGACCTGCTTAAGTTTTGCTAATTTTTTGCACAAACAGATCTGTGAAAAATACTATTTGTTTTACATATTTTGTGATTGCACTGCAGCTGTTACTGACTTCTTGTCCAACAGCACAATCACTTTTTGACAGTTAAATAAATGCAAAAATTGAACACTATCATGTGTAAAGAATGAGGAAGGATATGGACAGATCTTTTAATTACAGCAATCTCAGTGTATGAAAGATGTTTTTGACTTCATTTCAGTTGATCTAAAAATTGAGATGTATTTGATGGGTTATGTGAAATAGATTTCCAGCATTAAATATTTTGTGAAGGATTCTACTGAGGAGTTACTCTCTCTCTTTTTCAAGTGGACTACAGCAATTTAAATCTGATTTGTACTGTAAGTTTGTCAGGGAGGATACTTCAGAGAAGTGTTACAGCAACCAACAAAATACTGAATCCCCTCTTAACCAGAGTCTAGCAAGTCCCTAAATTGTGCTGTGTTAGAAAATTGCAAGAACAATAGACTATAAATACTACTAAAAAGGAATAGAGGAGCAGGCTGCAATTTGATATGCATCATCCATTTTAGGGTTTTTATCTAGAAAAAGTTAAGCATTTAAACATCTCTGTCCTGTGTATCCTTAAGTCATTCCACATTTTTTCTACACTCTTCCTCTTCTTTTTACCCTATTCTCCTCCCATCTCAGCTGAACCCCAGTTGACCTTTGCAAAACAAAGTCCATGCAGTCTGAAGCCCTCTGCCCGCTTCCTCTTTAGCCCCCATTGATGGGGGCTTGCCAGACTTTCTGTCAAAGGATTTCACTGTCTTTTTGTATATTTCCCCTTTAGTATTCTGCCACATTTTCCTTTGGTTTCCCTGTCATGCCCTGAGAAATGCTGTGAGCTGTCTTCTCTGAGTATAGTATTGCTCAGTTTTATGAAAAGTGGAGCCAGACACAAAATTAGTTTTTTGGGGTATATTCTGTACAACATTGCTGGCTACCCACGAGCCAGTCCCCTTCCACACCTCTCCTTCTTTGCATGCTCTTTCAGAGTACCTCTGACATTAATTACTGGCATTAATCCTGCATCTGTAACCATCATCCCCTTTTTGTGTCCCCACCCTGATCGCCAACAATAATTTTCTTTGCGATTACCTCGTGGCAAACAGCTGTGCACTGAAATTTGAAGATTCTAATCCAAAAGACATATACAGGTACCATATTATGCTACTGAATTGATATTTTTATCTTTTTTGTAACCTACAAAATTAGACGTAAATGAACCTTTAACAATTTCTGTCATAAAGAATAGTGATATGAAGGTAAGAAATTTAAGAAACAAAGTTATCTCTGCATTATATTAATGAGCACAGTCACATATTTTTCATACATAGCTCCCTCTGCCCTTACCTGCCTACCCACCTCTTTCCAGCAGAAATGCATTGAATGTACCTCAGCTGAGAAGTTACTACTTTTTGGTTACAGCTATTTGGAAGCATGTCACGAATCACAGAATCTCAGGTTGGAGGGATCATCTGGTCCAACAAAAATGATCATCAGCAGGAAAAGAATAGATGGTGCATGGTGAAAATGTTTTGTGTTGTCCTGGGCAGTGCATTCTCAGTCTCCAGTGTGTTCTTATGCAATGGCAAACGAATTACTTAAATCACAATTTTTACATGTTCTTACTTATAAGAGTTGCTTTTTTCCTAGGGCTTTGTCTTAGCACTTGCAGCGTGCTTTTCAGCAATATTGAGCACTTAAATCTGAGCAATCAAAACTGCAACTAGAGTCAATTGGAGCTGCATCTTGAACATACTAAAATGTGTTTATATGTATTTTGAAAAATTGAGTCCTTAATATTTCAAATTGATAATCCAAAATGAGTGGGTATTTTTGCTGTTAATTTTCTCAGGGCTTAAGTTCCTTATCTGTAAAGTTCCATCAGTTATAATGGTGGTGTGAGATCAGTTCGCTAATGTCAATTCTTTACATCATTGCTGTCCTTGTGAGGGCTGTGGAAAAGTTAATGTAAAAATCAATCACTTAGTCCCAAGACTAAAGTTCTAATAATGTTCTATAAATATGTCTTAGGCCAGTACAATGAAAAATTATTAAAAAACTATATGGGAAAGACAATGATTAACTGAGGAGTGGCCTTTTTGCACCATAACAGAGACAGAATTCTTGGAAAACAGAATTAATCATGTGGCCGAAAAATTCACTTTTGTGCATATCACAAGCAAGCCTTAATTCTGCCAATTTCCTAAGATTGGAACAATTGCTTTTTGCAAGCTTAGTATTGTTTCTTGAATTTAGTCTTACAGGTACAGGGCAGTCAGCAATAATAACTATATATAGTTTTAGTCTGACATTCGTGAAAGTGCTGCTTGTCAGATTTTCAGTCAGTTTTTCAGTATAACCAGGAGAGTAACTAAGAAGCTCCTCTGTAGCTGAACCAATCCAGAAAAAATTCTAAAAACTGAGTGTGCTATCCGAGACTGTTAGACAGTGTAAGGCCTAGAAATCTGAAATATTTTAAAGGTAAAATTTTTTATACATTAAGGTAAATGTACATTATCTCATTTTTGTCAAACTTTCAACACTAAAAGATCCTTCCTTTGTCTTTTTTATAGTTTGAGACTAGAGCTCTGTAGCTAGATCCAACTTCACCAGGGTCAATGAGCACTTGTCCCTTTCTTACTTAAAAGCTGAGTTATAACCATTCAAAAGGGTAAGTTTTACCCTTGAGAGTTTTTTCACAGTGAGAATTTTTCATTTGAGTTTTCCAGGGTTTCCATTTGTATTTTGGGTTTGTTTATTTTGTTTGTTCTTTCATTTTTATGCAGGTATTTGTTCTGCCTTAAAATTGACAGTACCATCTCATACCATCCATGGTATTGAAGGGCACCCACTTCATCTTACTGTTGACTACAATTTCAATGCTACAGCTTCTGAAATCCAGATAATTTGGCTTTTTGAGAAGTCTCAAAGTAATCCAAAATACTTGCTTGGCTCTGTAAATCAAACAGTAGTTCCAGACTTGGAATACCAGCACAAGTTTACCCTTATACCACCGAATGCATCTTTGATGATTAATCCATTGCATATCAGTGATGAGGGCAATTATATTGTAAAAGTCAATGTCCGTGGAAATGGGACAATAGCTGCAAGTCAAAAGATTCAAGTAGCTGTTGATGGTAAGTTAGTAAAAGATAGTATTTTCATTTTGAAAATAAAATTGCAATAGCTTTGAAGTACTGGTTCTTAGTATCCAGGTACAATAGTATCTCATTTAATGCAACCATACATGAAGAAATGCTAACAATTAAATTATGTTGTTTTCTACTGCTGCTGCAGGGAATACTAAAGTATGTCATCTTTAAGCAAAATTAATATATTGACTGATGTTTCTATATTATAAGTAAGAAATTGAAGAGGTATAGAAACATTTAATATGAAGTTAGACAGACTTCTAAAAAATAAGATTTCATAAGTTTCTGCTGTGCTATCATGAGAATGCATTGAATTTCAAATAGTCTTTTTCCCTGACCAACACTACCTCCTGTAACAAAGAGGAGTCATTGACTTTTGCCGGTGACTGTAACCTTGTGTCTGTAAAAGAAGCCCAGATCTGAATTCCTAAAATACTGAAGTTCCCTCTTTAGAATCTGCTCTTTGTTTTGGGGACTTTGAAAAAAAAGGAAATGGAAATGGGAAAGAATTATCTAAAAGGATGACAAGAGGCTTCTGTAATTTGTGGATTATGCAGAGGGAGCCCTGCAACTGTTGGGCTTGGAAGGAATGAGGTGAATGACGTCTTTAAGTGACAAAGTTGTAGTTGCCATTTAACTCCCAAACCCACCCCAGTTTGCAGACATCCTCATGCCCGGATCGCCCATATTTCGGTGGTGCCCGCTGTGGGCAAAGCTGTGGGCAGTCGTGCTGAGAAGTCACACATGGTGGACAGTGTCATGCTTTGTACTCCTTTCATTTCTGTGGCTTCAGTGATTTGTATATGAGGCAAGAGGCCATGGTATACCTGACTGCATCCTTTATCCTATTACCTTTGTATTAGTAATACAAACAGTCTGGTTTTATTAAAGTACCACAACAATTCTTACAGTCACCAGCTGAGAATATGGCCTTCTTTTTTTTAACCTTTAACTACATTTAAAAGATGAAATTTGAAATATGAGTAATTTCCAGCGAGAATGATGATTGCTATTTGAATCATCTTGTCAATGAACACTGTAATATAATGGCTTGTCACTTTAACAACTCTTCATCTCTCAATTTTACAGTTCCAGTCACAAAGCCAACTGTACATACTGAACCATCTTCAGGAGTAGTGGAGTATATAGGGAATATTACCCTAAAATGTGTTGTGGATAAAGGTACAAGGGTATCTTACCAATGGATGAAAAATGGGAAGAGTCTCCAAGCTGGCCCTAATTATACCTTTTCATCAAACAATGCTACACTTCTAATTGTTCCTGTTCTAAAAGAAGACATTGGGAATTACAGCTGTGTGGTATCTAACCCTGTCAGTGCAATGGAAAGTGAGATAATTGCACCAACCATATATTGTGAGTATATAAAATATTCATTATTATCTTTGTATGAATGATCTGGCTGGAAACAGTGCCTCTAACTATGAAAACAGGCAGAAAACAGTTAACATAATATGTGAGCTTGCATTCAAAATGAGCTTGTTTGTAATAGCTCTAACTTAGTACAGGATAATAAAGTTCCTCAGTATTATGTAATTGGGAAGATCAGTCTCAATTGCAGAATTCAAATAGAAACCTCGAGAATTCCACAGACGTCTTCAGATCTGGAGGAGATGTGAATCAAAGGAAAAAAAATAATCAGATGGTTATACATGAAAATATTGTTCAAAATGGAGGCACCGAACAGTATCGAAAATCTAAGCACAGGAAGTACCAGGCTGAAGGACTGGTATTAGTGGGTTTCCTCAAGATCATTTTGAGGACTCATTTGAGTCCTGTTTAATACTTCCATTAATGGCACCAGCAAAAAAGATAGGGAGTATCTCAATGAAGTTCTTCTATGCCATTAAATAGGAGGACTGAATGACTTTGACAGAGTAATAGAACTTGTATGAAATTTGCTAGTAAAAAAATATATGGGCATGCCCTTATAGAGAATCAAAAACAAACATCTGCTGATAAGATTGAGATTGATTGGAAAATATCAAGGCAGTGAGCCTGGGTGATTGAACTATCACAAGATATCTATGAACTTGACAGCATGATTAAGGCAAAAGAAAGTCATGTTTAATTCTAGGGTGGTGGGCAGTGGATTTCCAACAAGGAAAGAAGGGGAATACTAATGGCACACAGAAGAGAAGACCACGTGTACTCCACTGTGTGCAGTCCCTGCAGATCCCAGAACACTGATCTTGAACTGGAAAGAAAAAAAGAAAGGAATGAAGAAGAGACACAGAAGACCTCAGTCAGGCTTAGCGAAATTAGAGCTGAAAGGAATGTTTGCTTTCCACATCAAATAAGAAACATGAGGGAGCAAGAAGAGTTGTGTAAAGACCAGTGTTGGCAGAAGAATAAACCATAAGGTAGCCATATCTTTTGACTGGAAGTGAAAGCACCTGAGAAATTAACTGTGAACTAACTGAACATAGATGGAGGTCATGATTTGAGTTGGAGGAAACAGAAGATTGATTTAATCAGCATTTGACAATTATACTAGAAATCTTAGAAAGGGCATTCTCATTTTGGTCCTTTTCCCTCCTTTAATGTCAGGCATTCCCAGTGCCTCCACAATTTTCAAGTAGCATCTGCTACACATATGTAACCTTGCTATGCTCTAATCCTCATGTCCTCTGGGGCTGAACTATCCTTCTCAGAGGAGAGCTGAAATCAGGCAGGTGAGGCCCTACTTTGCCACCACTCCTATTCAGATATAGCCAATTTACCCAGTGGACCAGTGTGGATGGCACAGTTCAAGGAGTGGAACTGGATTTCCTGTCCAGCCAAGGGCCGGTGCTCACTCCTGCTTTCACCAGGCTCTTTTTTCTGGCAGCTGGTAGGCAGCCCATGCTCAATTTGTTATGATTGCATTACCAACATATTCAGAACCTACATCTCTTACTGTCATATTTTCCTCCTCCTCCTTTCATCTCCTTTCATCTCTGATTATCTATTCTGCTACTTTTTTTTTATTATAATTTGGAAGAATTGGATAAGGGTGTGACTTGCATCTAAAGTGTGTGGGGGATCTCTGCACCAGGAGAAAAGAAAAAGACTGCCTAAATTAGCAAAGATTAACAAAGACATTGTTAGATATGAGCTGATATAAGCTTATGTGTAGCTTATGAAATTGACAGCAATGCAGATTTGAAGATAAAGAAGCAGTTGCAAGGAGTCCTAAACAGGGCAAATATTAATTGAGCTTCCATCTCATTAGACAGAGGAATCATGATAAAATGTTCTACAAGGAAATAGCCAGCACTGATGGAGCTTTAACTTATCATTATTGTAATTAAAAAAAAACCCAAAACATCACATTCTTTCCTCAAGGTAGAACATTTTTCTATGCCTGCTTTTGTACAGTTACAATCTCAGCTCACTCAGCTCAGTGCCTAAACTGCTAAGAATGAGAGCTGAAGATGTATGAATGCAGTTCCTCTACTGCACTTCTCACTTTCTTGAGCTGGGAATGGGCCTTATACACATCTCTTTTCAAAGAATACCTACGTGAAACTTGGAGACAATGTATGTAGCCTGACAGCCTTCTTCCAATCCCATAAAATCGGGTCAGGCTAGAAAAATATCTGCCACTTTTGCTGCCTTTCAGACAGCTCTGTGGCCCAGCCCGTGTGACATTTGCATTTCTGACCTATTGCACATAGGATTGTCTCCAAAGCACTGATCGCACTGGCAGGTGTGTCTAGGACACTTCCTGTCACAAGGTGTGTGTCCGTCAGTCCCAGCACTGGTGCTGCTTCCTCCCTTCTTCCTCTCTTAACTACGTGCATTTTCCAGCAAATTTGAAAAGTCTTTCCAAGTTCTAAACTGGAAACTGGTTTTGCCCTATTGTTTACCAGAATTTTAAAATCTCAAAGTTACTTAAGTGTCCGCATTCCCAGAATCTTTTGCTGTTTGAGTGGTTGTGATATACAGCTCTGTGAAAAACTTTGAGATTCACTTTTTCTCCATGTGTGTAAATATCGTTGTAAGTATTTGCATTTTCAGAATGTCCTTTGTAATTCATTGGAACTGAGGGTTTGCTTTGTGCATAATGTAAAATCTGAAAAAAAATATTAAGATCAATGTCCTTTGTAATTCATTGGAACTGAGGGTTTGCTTTGTGCATAATGTAAAATCTGAAAAAAAATATTAAGATCAAACAATGCAATGCTGAAAGACTGCAAGTACGTGTGCTGCTCTCTATATCCAAGTCAGTGATGGGAATTGAGGTCTTATGTCCTGAGCTGTATCAAGTCACCTAATCTGAGTCAACCTCTGCCTGCAGAAGCAGTTTGTCTCCCAGCTCCCAGTAGTCAATAACAATCCGGAACAGGCCCCGGGATCTCTCTCTGCCATATGTCATTGCTGTGGGGGAGTTACCGGAGGTGATAAAGAAAAGGTCACTCACAGTAAATACCTGCCATCTGCTTGGAAACTGTAACAGTCTCGTAGTGATAGGAGCAATTGGAAATATTCCCACAGAGCAGTAAATTGTTACTCAGAAAGATTGATTTATTATTTTACAAGTCATTTAGTTAACTGGTTTCATTGAGACAAGAGGCAGTTTTCTGTTGAGAACAATACTGGGAAGGAAAAATAGAACTGAGGGATCCATGAAGACTGTCATTGTGGTTTTTGCTGAGTATGAAAAGTGTTTTTTAATTCATGTCTTATTAATATTATTCTGCTTCTCCATTAGCTATGATGATAATGTAGCCTGGAACATGGCTATTGCAGTAGTGTGACCCAGAAACAAATTATTTCAAGACTGGAAGAAGCTGCTGTCCTGCAGGCTGCAGCAGAAACTGTTTTACTGTGGTGACAGAGTTGAACTTAACAGAATTTGTGGGATTTTCTTCCTTAGGTCTTCCAAAAAATAGAATATATTTAGTACTACAGAGGAAATAGTTAATTGCCTGCTTTTCAGAATCATGCTTGAAGCTGTGTATACCTGTCAGTTACACAGTGCTTAGGAACCTCAATGTATGTGATGCCCAGGAGAGGCAAAAGACTGATTCGGGCAAAGCAGAAGGGCTACCCAATCCTTACGCTGACTTCAGCAAGGAATGCCACTTTTAAGATTTTGCCAAGATTTGACTATTTATTAAGAAAACCTCCCTTTGTTTTTTATCAAACTTACTTCCCCAGCCAGTGTGTGTCAGTGTCTGTATAATGGTTTCTTTCAATTTGCAGCTTTCATTAAAATGTAGTTCTGTTGTCAGTGTTATCTCTGTATGCTGCACTGTTATGATACTGATAAAAAAATAGAACTCAGTTCTGATTCTTTTGTAGGCTGTGGCAAACCACCCACTACAGTGAGGGGGCATGGAAAGCAGTCAGCTATTCTTACTATTAATCTCCATTTACACATATCAAAGTTATGTTATCAGTGAAAGTAAAAGCTAATTCTCCTAAGAAAAGAGAATTGGATTGGAAGAATCACTGAGTTGCTCTGAACAGTAAAAAAATTATGTATGAGGAGCTTTATTTCATTTATGAAAAATGTCAAAGATCAGTGCATCCCTTCTCCTTTCAGATCTGAAAAAAGGGAAGTAAATACACTCAAGAGTCAAGCCCCTGTGAAAGGTTCCCCTTCCACAGAAACATGCAGCCCAAGTGAGGTCGGCCAAGCCAAGATTGTGGCGTATAAGCCTGTACTTCACAGAAATGGTCGTTACAGGGTCAACTGGCTCTTGGAGACAATAAAGCAAGTGACTCAGGAACTGCAGAGCTTGTGAGGAAGGACCCCAGCATCTAGAACTTAAGGAAATGCCTTGATTCTTCAGAGTGGCCAGTGCAGTGTAGGTGAGAGCAGCACTAATTCATGCTGAAGTGAATATGTATTTCATTTCCCAAGTAAATGTTATGGATGATGTGGGCCGTTACTTAAAATGAGAGTGCAAAAAGCTTACCACTAGGAAATAAGTAGAGAAAATAAAAGGGCTGACAAGTTTATGTTTTAAAATATGGACCTTTACTTAAAAGTAGACTAAGCTGAGGTCACTTCCCAATTCTCTTGCGTAAGCCTTAACAAACAGAAAAAACCACACAGACTCACACAAAATGGCCTGTTTTGTGCTGTGTGCTGGTGGCTTATGTGTTCTTGAAGAATAAATGAGTCTCATAACAAAAAGACAGACAGTAAATAAAAGTGTATAGTAGAGGAAGTTCTAACATCATCCTGAATTTCCTGGTGGGAAATAGAGCCTGAAATGTACCAGTGTGCAGCTTCATGTAGCAGGGAATTTCCCATTCATACCCAGCTACCTTATCTTAATTCCTCCAGACAACCACAGGAAGGTAGAAGTATTACTCGATTGCACTCTCTACAGTGGGCACCGTACTGTGCCCATTTTGTGCTACACCATTCTATGTGAGGCATTTGTCAGCAGCTTTACTGATCTTCAGGGATCCTACCAAAAAGATATTCTGCATATTTTCTTCTTTTGGCTCTGTCAGTAGTAGGTCTGTGCACTTTTGATTATTGACATAAGTCCTCAGGGAATTCACAACATTAAAATGATTAGGGTTTGATGGTTTTTTTACTGGAAAAGTGATTTAATAAGGCACACTTTGATTATTATATTCTCTACATTAATTTCTATACTTGGATAACTGTAAAAATAATTTTAACACATAAAGATATAAAAGCCCCAATGATCTGAAATGTTCTATTAAAAATAGCATGAGAAATATAATATTTTAATATATTGTTTCCCTTCTCGTTTGCCTATGAAGGTTACACTAGCAATACTCAGCTGCTCCATTTTTTGAGTAATGGACACATGACTAGAGAACAACATATGCTTCTTCTAATTATATTCAGCAAAACAGCTTTCTTTCAGCACAAGGGCTTTATCTTGAAAAAAGCGTAATTGTTGAAATAGTACAAACCTACTGAAGAGGGAGGAAAGGTAAACTTTATTCTAGAAGCCATATATGGAAAGCTTTTCTCTGAACTTATCTAAGGCACACCCCACTCAATATTATACCTGTAAGATAGTTGCCTGAATAATTATTATACCGCAAAGTATTACAGTGAATGTTTATATAGTCCAAGGCTAATTTGTTCACTTTTAAATTTGCAGGGAAATTACTTATGCCAGTAAGTAAGTAGAAATCAAGTATGCCCCTGAAGAAGACATGCTCCTTTTCTTCATAGAAATCCAACCGATTTCAGTTTTCATTCATTTTATCGTACTGAGAAATACGTAGACCTGTGCTTTTTCCCTAAACAGCAATTAGACCAGTATTAAGTGGGTGTAGTCTGAGCTAAGCCTAGCACAGATCCAGTTATTGAACTGAAAACCTTTTGATTGAAATGACTGAATGCCAGCCGTTCTAAAGGCTAGTCTAACTTAAATATTCTAACTTTAGAGATACGCTTCTGTTTAATTATATTCTTTGATTTTCATTTTCTCACTGTATTTCCCTTTTTTTTTTTCAATGCAGATGGACCTTATGGACTTAGAGTCAAATCAGATAAAGGTCTGAATATAGGGGCAGTGTTTACAGTTGACATAGGGGAAGTTGTACTGTTCGACTGCTCAGCAGATTCAAATCCACCAAATACTTATTTGTGGATTCAAAGGGATGACAATACCACTCATGTAATCAAATATGGACCCCATCTGGAAGTTGTATCTGATAAAGTGGCCCAGAAGAAAATAGATTACATGTGCTGTGCTTTCAACAACGTGACTGGAAAACGAGATGAAACTCACTTCACAGTGGTCGTTACTTCTGTAGGTAAGAATGTAACTTCATGGCTGTAAGTGTAACATCTGACTGGAGTGTCAGTCCCAGACAAAGGAAGTAATTCTTAGAAAGAGTATGTGTCAAAATTGAGGTCTTGCTAAAAATACAGTAAAGGAGGTTTTGGACATTCTGTGGGTTACAGGTTTTACTCGCAGTGTGACATGGCTTGGAACACAACCCACTAAGACATTGACATTTTGTGTGATTTTATTACAAGGTTCGTGTAAATGACTTCACTGTCATATTTGTGAATCTCTGGATTGATTGCTGGGTTCTGCAGAATGCACACCTTTATTTCTTATACACTATAACCTCAGCTCCTGTATCAGATTGAGTTCAACAGCGACAAAGCAGTTTTTCAGAAAATCTCCAGAAGCACACAGCAAAGAACAAGATATTGAGGAAGTCTAATCTCTCTTCTCAGAACAGATGGATACAAGTATTTCCAGATAAGGAATGTATGCTATTAATGTTCAATGAGATAGACTAGATTGCCTTTTAGAAAATTTAACAAAGCAATTTCACTTGTGCTGGACAAAGAGCTCAGCCATTTGTTAGTCAGGTAAACAAGAAGAGCAGATGTCAATCATTCAGGCTGACTTACTGATTCGTCACAAATCCATGGCTTTCAGTATGCTGGAAGGAAGATGGGTTGCAATTTTACAGTAAGAATACTGCACTCGAAAACTAAATATTGCGGTTAGTAGTGAAAGTAAATGCAACCAGAACTATGTGTCGATAGAAATAAACATGATATTTCTCCAGGAAGTTCATATCACCTGATATTCAGCTGAGATTCCCTTTCAAAGGCCAAAAAGAGCGGAAGACTCCACAGCTTCTTGTTTAGTTGCACCTAAGATAATAGTTTTCCTAATTACAAATATTTACTTAAATCTTATTAAAACATTTTTTCCTGTGTATTCAAAAATATAAAAAGATCATTTTCCCCCTCTATAGCCATTTTCTTTCTGATGAGTGTTTATTCAAATAGCACTAAATCCAGATGTCAAGCCTACGCTTTGCAGAACAGCACTGACTGATTCTAAGAGGTATGAATTCACACACAATTCATCCTCAGAGATGCTGCTCAGGCTAAATTCTGATTGCAATTGAATAAACATACTAAGCAAAGATTATGAAAATTGTTAATATTCCTTTTCCTTACCCCCGTAATCCTAGATACAGACACTGGCCTATGCCATTCGAAATATCGGAAACCCCTTTTCAGTAGCAACAGGAACTCTGATGTTTCAGAAGACCTTACACAACTTCCCCATGGGACAGAAACTCACCTATATGGTGCTATAGGCAGCTGCCTAAATAGTCCTAAAAATTATCAAGAAAACAATTCTTTTAATAAGTTACAATTATATCAATAATTGCAGTAAATCATTACCCAGTTTTAGCCAAGATTTTAAAATAAGATGAGATTTCTTGTTATGTACATAACGCATTACTCAGTTCTCAAGTTTAGTCAGCTTGAGTGTGTTAAATGCATGCAAGGAGCATGTCTTTGTTTTCTGCATTGATATGTCTATGCAGATATGATTTATTGAGTCTAAATTTGAAATTACTCATTTTAAAGAACAATTTTAAGGACCCCTCTGGTTCTCCAGCATTTGGGCTTTTTCTTTCTAAGGAAAGCAGTACTTTGAAGGACTATAAAAAAATGAGTGAAATTGCAGTGATTTATTTTCCCATATCTTTGGGACACATCTGGTTAGAAATCCTCATATTTAATCTTCATGATAACCACTGCGGATGTAGCCAGCACAATGCCAGTGAATTACAAGGATGTGTACATACATGTAAACAATTCTAGATCTCTGCACAGGAGTTCATCAAGTACTGGAAACACATCCAGCTAAATAATATACATTTTAGTTGTACTAATAAAGCTGGCACTGGCATATATGCAGCATTAATTTACCTGTATGGATTGTGACATGTCCTTTAATTATATGGATTCTGCACAATTCAGAGCAAAAGGAGGAAATTAAGGGTGCACAAGCAAATAATGTCTGGCATTTCCTAACGTTCAAATTCTTGTCTTTGCAAATTCACTGTGCTTTTAAGTATGGAATTATATGCAATTTGTGTTTGTGTTGTATCAGTAAATACTGCTGGAAAACTGCCACTAATGCATATCTCAGCAAAAGGCCTGAGCAAAGGAAAGAAATATTTTGAATATATTTAGACATGAATACAAACAAACATAACATGGTGGAGTCACCATCCTTGGAGGTGTTTAAGGAAAGACTGGACACGGCACTCAGTGCCATGGTCTAGATGACATGGTGGTGTTTGGTCACAGGTTGGACTCAATGATCTCAGAGGTCTTTTCCAGCCTAATTGATTCTGTCATTCTTTTATTCTATGATAATTTATTGGTTTCTGATGTGGTTTGATAAACAACCAGACTGTCAGTGATCTGAAAATCTTCAGAAAATATAATGGATTTTTTGTCCTCTCCTACTTCATAGCTGCTACCGCTAGGAGGATTTCCCTCCAATCTAGCACAAGCTGCTCTCCTGTCACCCTATTTTTTGGTAGGTCGGTGTCTCTATGCCTCAAGTTATAATATGCATCTACTTTTTGTAATGCTGTAATTTGTGGGTTACTTTTACTGACTTTCATTTAGCTCTAGGCACCAATCTGCTCTGGAGTATTTTCTGATTTGCATACCATTGCATTTTCAGTTCAGGAGATTTGTGGGGAAAAACAAATATTACCCATTCACAAGATCTCAAATTTTGTGTCTGTTTTGTATCTCTGTGTAGGTTTACTAGCTTCAGATTAATTTAAAAATATGCATTCTTCAGTGTCATTGTAGCACATCGTAAACAACAAGAAATTAAATACAGTACTCATCTTCTTTGTCACAGGGTTGGAAAAGCTGGCCCAGAAAGGAAAATCTTTGTCTTCTCTTGCAGTAATAACAGGAATTTCATTATTTTTGATCCTAGCTATGGCCTTTTTATTCCTATGGAAAAGATATAAGCCACATAAAGGTAAGTAAAAATTAAGCACAGTCCAGCTCTTCTTTTTGACCATTGGAGCACAAAGAATAATTTTTCTTTTTTTCTTCTTTTCAGTGATACAACAGAAGCTACAGAGCAGGTACAAAAATAAACCATTCTTAGGTCCAAAAGTCCTTTTCATCAAGAGAATTGCATTTTATCATCTTAATTTTCTTTCCTTGGCTTATGACATCAAACTGAGAAACATGTTTATATTTTCTAGGGCAGAGACTGATTACAGAAAGGCACAGGCATTTTCAGGTACTGCTAATAAAATAAGTGTGAGTATAAGGTCAAAATCCATTCCTGAAAAAAAAAAATAGCATCTCTACATACAGCAAAAAAAAATAGAAGGAAAGGAAGGAAAGTGTGTTTTTATGTTGGGTTGCACACCTGTATGACAGCTTACTTAAGATAAGACCTAAATGAGAAGTCAGCATGGGTTTAGCTCATGCCTGGAGCTCACAGCAGTATGTTCTGTTGGCTTGAATTCTACCTGTTAATCCCGGTATTCAGGGGCTGGAATACCTGTATTCCACTGTTGTCACCAATATGACCCAAATTAATGTTATTCTGGGATACACCATGGGAGGATTATGATTGGAAATGTTCATGGTACCAACTGTTATCGAAATCATGAGATAATGACATTACTGTATACATATTTAACCTTCTCCCATATTCTGTACTATGTTTCTCTGTGTCATCAGGACCCAGAGTGGTTTGTTTCACTGCCTTTTTTCCCGTCACAATCCTTCCCATGTCATCCTAGGCAGCAAATGTTAGAGACCAGCCATCCTTTGGAAGGATAGCACTACACCTAACTACAAGCTGTATCTGAACTCCCAAATAATAAGGTGTCACCTATTAGTACCATGTTCCCTTTTTTTATTCTCAGCATTGTAAAACATTTGGGAGGTACTGCCTCACTACAGTGTAGATGTGCTGAATTTATGAATTTAGCCTCTTTTCTATGGGAACTGAAAGTAAATTGGTCATTTTAGCCTTCCAGCACAGACAGTACAAATGGCTCTACCAAAACTGTTTCTGCAGTCAGCAAGAAGCTCCTCACTTGGTCCAAGGTGTTGGAAATCACCAAGCGCTGTGCACACCAGCTCTGCAGCTGTCCTCCCTCCCTCCACACAGGTTTAGGAGCTTGGCAGGGAAGTGGTTTAAAGTGATTTAAAGCAAATCAAATAATCAGTATTCAGATGTTTTTAAAATTAGGGCAAAATACTTTGCCAGTCATTATTTTTCAGGTTCATATTGCATCTTTTTTTAACCTTTGTTTGTTCTAACTTTAGGACATGAAAGTGCTTCAGATGATTTTGGGATATATGAGTTCATCGCTTTTCCAGATCTTGCCAGTGGTTCTAGGGTATGTGATTTTACATCATAAACAGATAATTTCTCTTCTATTTCTATAGGTATACTAAATATCTATACTAAAATCCTTCTCTAGGTTTCCTTCTGTTACTTTTTACAGATGTCTGTATGACACCATTTTCATGGCTATTGTTTACCCAGTATTTACTCTTTCTCTACTGAGTTACTAGTTCAGTACTTTGCGTCAATGTGGTACAGTAAGGAACAACCAACCTCTAAAGACAGCAATCTCCATTCAACTACCCTATATTAGAAGGATATTAATAGTGCTGGGTAGTTGAGTAGCACTGAACCACTTGTGTCACACAAGCAACAAACTATTGTGATGCCATTTTCTCCCTTGACCCTAATATTTCTGCTCATGCAACATTCAGCTGTGGCAGTGCAAAAAAGTCTCAGGAGAGTATTTAAAGTTTAAATGTAAGGTAAATCTCAGCTATATTTCACAAAAATTATTAAATTATTTTGTTAGCTTCCTGTATTGTGGGGGAGGACTTGAGCAAATGAATTCTGCTAGCAGAAAAAAAATCCTGCTACATTTGCTACTTCTTTGCATTGTGTCTTTGCCGACATTACTGTATAGCAGTTGGACATCATTCTGATGTGGTGTAAAAGGACAAAGAAAAAAAAAATCAGAAACAGGGCCACGAAATTTAGGGACAACAGAGTAAAACTGGGAGGAAGTAGCAGACTTTCCCTTTGCTAGGGAAAATTTCCAGCAATGCAATCTTGTACTTTTGGAGAGCATCAATATGGTCAGGTAAGGGAGAGCTCTTAAAGCATGGTCACAGGATCACATTGTCATTATGATCAGTACTCATAATACATGATGTCAAAAACCAGTCATTTATTAATAAATTATCTTCTCTGATGGAGTTATATGATGTTTGAAATATATGTTTAGAGGGCTAAAGTGCTATAGTAAATGTTAGTGGAGAGGACAGGCTTTTACAGCAGCAGAGATAAAAGGCTTTTAGAAAACAGAGGAGCTGAACTGTATCTATTAGAGTTTGTGCCCGTAAGAGGCTTATTAAGTTTAGAGATCAAGCCCTAAATCATTACAGCCTTAAGCACACTGTGATATTATACTGAAAAGGGTATATTTAGACTACATTTTAGGAACAAATTCTTTACTGTGAGGGTGGTGAGGCATGGAACAGGTTGCCTCAGTTGCAGATGTCCCATCCCTGGAAGTGTTCAGAGTCAGACTGGACTTTGAGCAATCTGGTCTAGTGAAAGATGTCCCTGCCCATGGCAGGGGTGTTGAAACTGGATGATCTTTAAGGTCTCTTCCAACCCAAACCTTCTATGATTCTATATCCCTTAAGCTGATCATACCAGAAAATCACATGCTTGTAGGATTGGAGCCTTAGTAGGTCAGGACGGGGAGAACAGTGACAAAAACAACAAAATGGATGTACAAGCAATGAAATCTACTATAATTTCCAGTAAAATTTCAAGGAGTGGGAGAAACTTCATTGGTTTATATTCAACTACTCAAGCTTATAGCATTGCAGATTAAGTCAGCTCTTGATCCACTGATTCATTCTAGTTAGCAGAGAAAGGGGAAAACAAGCAAGTGGAGATAATGAAGAACTGGAGGTTGTATATAGGCAGAAAGACTACTAATTTCTTATGGATGGAGAGTCTAGGTAAATCTGTTTTCTTGACATAAGAGGAATTAATATGCTTAACATATTGAACAATCAGTATTACTTTATTTATGGAAAATCCTTGCATTTCTCTCTCTTTCTCAGTGGGAGTTTTATGCTGAGCCAATGCCCTGAATATTTACTGCTTTTTTACTGTCTGTTCTCCTGCTTTTCTCTTTATTAAATGTTCCTTTTTTGACTTATTAATATAAAGTATTTGCTCTATTAAATGGAGAATTTGCATCCTAGATCTTCTAAGGTGCTAACTGAATTTAAAACTATTACTTTCCTTACTATTAATGTGATGAAAACTTACCCAAAATGAAATGTAAACTAGTAGACATTACTTGTTCAATCCACAAGCAAAACTTTGATGAAAAGTTAAAAAAATGACAAGTTACATTACCAGTTTAAATTCTGTTGAATCTTTTCCTATTTGTACTTACAGTAGGAATACACTTTGCTGCTTTTAGGTTTCAAGTCGATCTGTTCCTGGCTCTGACTTTGTCACAGGCCATGATATGCTTAGTACAGTTTATGAAGTTATTCAGCACATTCCTGACCAGCCACAAGAAGACCCCCAACAGTAAGTTACGACTGTGGTCACTCATGTGGTAGTTCAAAGACAAACACTTCTGCATCCAGAACAATTTACATTTTGGTAGCTGTTACTTGATTCCATTGAGAGGGGTATGGAAGGAAAACAGGTATAAGCTACCTCAATTCCTCCACCATTTGCTATCCAATCCCCTGCTTTTTCTCAAGACTCCAGTCTGTTGTTTCATTATGCCAGTTTTGTTAAAGTGTGTAAAACAAAATGTAAGATCTTCAAACACAGCTTCAAATGAAAATTCCCATTTAATTTTAGAGGGTGTCTCTAGTTTCGTGGCACTGAGACATCAGCACTTCCCACTGACCAGGTTAAATATTCAATCAAAGCAATTTAATAGGCAGCATGGCTTCCAGACCTGCCAGCTACGTGCCAAGTAGACACGGTAGGGTGGGCTTTTTTGCAATGTTGAAACTGGTCAGCTGAATAATAATCAGTGGTTGTTAAAATAGTCACTGAAATGTTAACCGACCACTACGTGAGTAAGCAGTGTCTCTAGAGCAAAAGAATTCTTGTTCTGCAGTACCCTGGCTGGGAACTCCACAGAAACACTTTGGCTGAGTTAAATACCAGGAAGGCCACAGCACATTGTGCTTATGTGTGACAGGCCTGGTTTTGTTCAAATCACCTGCTCCATATCACTCTTGGCATAAGAAGAGTGAATACACTGTAAAGTTTCTATAATTGTGATATAGCTGCCATAAATCTGTTGTGAGTATTGAAAGTCCTTCTTACAAATTAAGAACAGCATATAAGACTTTATTTGGTAACAAGCCTCTTATATCACATTTTCCATGATTTTTTAATGTGTTCTGTTTCTTTTATAGTTGAAAAGAAAAATGCACACTCTTACCAATACGCTAATCAGTTGGCTGAGTAATCAAAATGTTTATGTGACCACATTAGCATGCGGTACTTACACTACAAAAAATTTTCTGCAGGTTACATCTTCAACTGTGTGTCCAAGTTATGTATGCAAACACACAGCCATGCTTGTAAAAACAAGTTGATCAGTGAGAAAGCAACGATGAATTACTAATGATGTTTTTGTTCTGCTTGGAATTTTTTACTTTGAACCCTAAGAAGATTTTTAAAGCCAGATGTAAAAAATACCATTCGTAAAGTACATATTTTCTTATTCTTTCTCTTGCATGTCTTCCCTCTCAACTCTGTCACTGATACGTGACCCCTCTGAAAAAAGGAAAAAATGCAACAAAAAGGTAACTTGAACTTTGTGACAGTTCAGATTTCAACTTGAACTTTGCAAAACATATTCTGTAGTTGTAAAGGACTGATTTGCATAAACCAATTTTGCTGCTCATTTCATATTTTAAGAAGGAAACATAGGAACGAATTTTCACTAATAACAGGAAACCTGCTAAGCATGATACTGGGTAAGCTATTCAGATTAGAAGGACCACATTCATGAATTTTCCAGTTCCTGACCTGCTGAGAAGGAGCACTCTGAGTGGTAAATAAACAAAGATGACTAAGTCAATACTGGTGCTTACAGCAGAATGCTTCAGCTTTCAGTATAAGGGAAAAACAAAACACCACAAAACAGAAAATGAAGCTGGGAAAATAATTGCAAACTCCTGTAGCGCAAAGTAATGATTGCTTACGGATAAATCCCACAGACCTGGTATGCAGTCATCTGTACAATAATCAGCAATATTCACAGGGAAAATGATACAAAACTTGCCTGCACTCTGCTTATGGCAGGAATCTCTCTTTGTACAAAACAAAAGAACAGCTATTATGGGAGCCAAACAGGTTTGTTAGTTAGGTGGTCACTTTACTCTTATTCCCAGTGCTTCTGATTGGAAATCCAGTAAATAGATTTATTAAAATAAATATGCAAAGAAAAATCAGTCAAAAGCATTAATTCTCAGATTTACAGCTTGAGAATCTTTCAAATTGTCTCTTTGAATGTAACTTCACCAGAGTTAGCTGGTGTTCACTCTTTTGCTCTTAGAAATCCCAGTGACAGTACCAGCAAATTTGCAGAATAGCCAATGCCTAACACCTGGGAATAGCTTTTTCCACTTTTCATCATGCTTTTATCAGCCTTTTTATCCTTTCATCCACACATGCACTTATGCCTCTGATGCTCTAAATAATTACAAAATTTAGATGTACCCCAGCTCTTAAAAGGTAGAAATACTGCTGGAAAATAATTAAATTTTTTAGCTCTTGGGTTAGGACTGACAGACTTATAACTTAATTGCAGTCAAAACATGAGGTGAGATGATAGTTGGCTTTGCATTTTTGTGTTCATGTGCTTCCATTAGTTGCTTTACACAAAAGACTTTTGCAAATTCACCTCTGCTCCTCCAAAGAGTCAAAGGGAAAACACAAAATCAGATTATGAGGAAACAAACTGTTCTGCTCCATTTCTGGACTCCACAGTCACAGGGAGTTACTGGACTGTCACATATTCAAGTATTTCATTAAACAGACTCTTTTAAGCCATTTTGGTTTGATTCTTTTTTGACCCTTGGACTTTTTTTTTAAACTAAATATAAATCCTCTGACGAACTGAACAACAGGTTCTTCCACATATGAAAGAAATTCAAAAATGGCTGCCAAAGCTAATGAGCAAGAGGTGTAGCCAACTTTTATAGATAAGCACTGACAGCTCATAACTGTTCTGCTAACAAAAACTATTTGTAACTTAGGTTTCATTTTCACTCCAAATGAAGATAATTTTCCTCTCCTCTGATCCACGCTGTTTCTCTCATATCAAGCATTAACTGTTTCACAAATTTCTGCTCTGCCAACTGCTAAAAAACAGTAAGGATGCAAACCCTTGCCAGGCATTTCAGCACAGGGTTGTACTGTGGACTGCATTGACTCAGTCCATAGTTACCACCACTCTTTAGCAGGCGTTCTGGTATGTTATTGTTGGTAATGCATGAGCAACTTGAAATATCTGTACAGAAAGAGCAGCAATGCAGGATGCCATATTAGCCATTATATTATTTATGGCTCAAACCTGTGTTGTCTTTTAAAAAGTAGACATATTATGCATACTAAAAATTCAGTCAAAAATCAGTGTGTTGCAAATATGCCCCCAGAGATCTCATTCAGGCTGAAGAACTGTTTTGTGTTTAAAACTGATGGTTTGTTTACATGTTTGTAACTGTTTTTTTAAAGAAAAGAAAAACAGCATTGTGGACATTTGTTCTATCTGTCTATCTATCTGTGTTCTTTCCTAGATGTATATGAAGGCACGGGAACAGGAAATCAAAGCATCTGGAAATACCAAAGTTACTTCTTTTTCTTTATAATGTATTGAAAGGAAATGTCAACAACTCCAAGAGCAGCAAAGGCTTATGCCACCTTTTCCTGAAACACCAATTTCTCTTCAGACTGACAATCCCTTTCCTTGGGGTGCTCCAAATTGCCCATTTCTTAATTTTTTTTTCTTTTTTTAAGTAATAATTCCTTGAAAAATATGGGTATTTTTAATTCTTTTTTTTTTCCCCTTATCAGTGAATACAAAAGGCAAAGGGACAGCTTAAAAAATGCACTATAGAACCTACACATTTTATTAAAACAATTACTAGAAGCACAAGAAGGAATCAGGCCCAAAATGCCACCCACACTTGTTTTATTTAAAAAAATAGCAAAAAATAGCATATGTGAGGGGTTTTTATTTGGTTTGATTTTCACAAGAGAAGATCTCCATACTGGCATGAAAAATAATAAATGCAATATGTCATTTTTCAAAATACATTTGGGGTTTAAAATAAAGTCATTCTTTTAACTCATTTAATGTGACAATATATTTTAATTTACAAGCATAGAAACTGATCTGTCAGGCAGTTACGGTTTAAAAATGTACATATGTATATTATTCGAAATAATGTGTTCTCATTAATTTCTGTTTCCTTTGCATTTGAACTGGTTTTCTATTTGCTGCTGAAGAGCCTGTTTCTCATTGACTAGGAGAGCAAGTAATATTCAAGTTATTTCCGAAAGCTGCAGAATGTTGTACATTAAAATTATAATTCTCCAGTGCAAATGAAACCAATCTTCCTCTGTTTAAAGAGTGTGCTACAAGTCCCTTTGCAAATAGAGGAATACTCTTCCAGAAGCTTCTGTTAGCTGGCATATGAATCCTGCAGGAAAATTCATTATTATTTCCACAGGGTCAGCTGCTGGTTGGTGTCAGTTAGCTACAGTCAGGAAAAAGGGGAAATATGAACATAATTAATTTATAGGGGAAAAAAGATACTTCATTAACAGCTAATTGTGTAGAAAATCATTAGTGTGAGTAATGAGAAAGCATACAGTGTGTCGACCCTTAAAAACAGGCTGTACAGGATTATTTAAAGCACTCTGTATTATGAAAAATAATTTGCACTTCCTTAAAATACCTCACTAATCCGTATTTACTAAACATTCTTCCTGTCTCCATCTTTCAAAGACAAGGAAAAATAACTTGGTTTTCAGTGAACATTCTGATCTTGTGAGGCTGAAAAAAAAAAGGGGAAAAAACAACTGCACCACTGCATGTGAGGAAGATAGGATTTGGCATTTCACAGAGGCAGCAGGTGAAGCCCAAATATGCAAGAAGTAGTGACGTGATCTCAAAGATAATGTAGTCATCAGAGTTGCTTCCTAAGAAATAACCATCTGACATGAAGGCATCAGGCAGAGGCTGTAAGTAGAAACATTTGGGCAGAACTCTGAAGGACTGAGAAGCTTAGAGAGTTCCCCATAAATTCCTCCATCTTTCATTCAAAGCTGACTTCATGTGTGTTTCAAATTGGGACAGCTCTTTGGGATTTGCAAAGTCTGATTTTCACCCTCTTTTCTCCTCCTCTTCTTGCTGGAGTGATTATTTTAATTGCTCTGAAGGGAGCATGCAGATTTCTGGAGTGCTTGAGACCATTCCATCTTATCACATCTGATGTCACTGCAGGGCCACAGGGCAGGAAATGCAGATGAAATAACAGAAATTATTGTTTCTCTACCTCTGGACCCTCTGTATTTAAAACTGCCATTAGTACACATTTTTCTAAGCATTTGTCAGTAATCGGGTCAATATCAGTTCCATTCTGCATTCTTTTAAGTTCACTTAGGCCCATGCCTAAGTGCATTTTATGGCTCCCAGAACGTTTTGTTTCAGATTCTGTGCCCATGTCTTAATAATAGACCAGCAAACAGTTTCAGATTAAGCTGTTTGTCAATAATGTGAGATGACTTCAGCAATCCAAGACAAAAGTCCACCCTAACAGGCTTTTAAACTTCTGCAAAAGGCAGGTAAAAATACCTGTAAGTTTAATACAATAGTTTTGTTTATGCATCCCATAATGTCTAGTAGTTCTGTGGGTCCATGCATTTTTGCTGGAAAGGACACGTATCATTAGGTTTGTAAATAAGAAACAAAAACCTGCCTGTTGTAAGTAAAATGTACCCTGGAGGCCCTGTATGCAGGTCATGGCTGCTATACTCCTACTCTCCACTTACAACCAAAATTTATGGAGAAAAACTCAGCTAGTGGGGAAATTTATTTTACTACAGAAAGAAGAAAAACTCATTGTCTGGCTTAATTCTTCTACCTGTGGCAGCAGAACCAGCTCTGCAAGTAGGAATATGTTATTACAAGGGACAGAGAGCAAGCACAAGCAAGTTGCCTTCTGCTTATATTATATTGTTCTCATCTGTTTTTGTTTCACTGTGTCTTACTACCTGTTAACCAAAAACATACTGGCTTACTATTCAAACTGTGCTCGTTCTTTGCTGTCCTTCCAAAATTTGCACAGTGCATTGAGCTACTTTTGGTGGAGAAATCCTTTTGGTGGAGGTATAAAAGCAATAAACTATGGGGAGAAAACCAATTCTGAAATGTCACAGAATCTTAATGGCTGACAAAGAAAAGCTTCTCATATCATACTCTTGCCCTTCTCTCACTGATACCACAACATTCAAAAGAGATTGATAAGCTTTTATTTATTGATGTAAAATCTATTCCAAATTTTACCAAAACCAATGGAGTGTGTTCATTGAACTAGATGGTGTACACACTGGGCAGTTCAAATATGAGATGGGGATAATGAGAAATCATTATGAAATGGGACAGGGGAGAATTTAAAAAACCCTGTCTCGGTTTTTCCCTATTTCCCTATAAAGTGAAGGCTTTTGCCATTTCATTTGCCCACTGATGAGGGTCAAGAATGGCTTTCTTTGATGAACTGAGGCTGTGGACTTGAAATCAAAGGTAGGGAAGGTAAGTCTGAAGCAAACAGCAACAGCAGTCACAACATCTCCAGGCACCACATCACAAGGTGGTGTGTAGTACTTGGTCTTTCTTTCTACATGGAAAGGCAATCCATAAGAATACTGAACAATATCAGCTTTCACCACTGTTCGTATGGGAATGCTCCATTTTACACTTCATTATGGCTTTGGAATATTAACCCTTTCTTACTGGGCATCAGACTATATTCCAGAGTCCTATTAAGAGTGCAGCAAGATCAAGAAGGCCAATAGTATCCTGGGCAGCGGTAAGAGAAGCATTGCCAGCCTGTTGAGGGAGGTGACCCTTCCCCTCAGCACTGGTGAAGCCATACCTGGAGCACGGAGTCCAGTGCTGGGCTCTCCAGTACAAAACATAGACACACCAAAACAATCCAGCGAACACCCACAATGATGATGAGCATCATCTGGCATACAATGGTGAGTTGAGAGAGCTGAGACTGTTCAGCCTGAAGAACAGATGCCTCAGAGACGTCTTACTGATGTTTATAATATAAGAAAAGTCTTTTCTACTCTAAGTCAAGGTGGTCACACACTTCTGCCCAGAGAAGCTGTGGAGTCTCCATCCTTGGAGATACTGTAAACCCAACTGGATGCAGTCCCAGGCAGCCTGCTGTAGTTGACCTTTTACTAAAATCTGCACTGGACCATGCTGTCTCAGGAGAGAAGCTGGTCTGCAAAGCATAGAATTACTAGAGTGATTCTTTTATTCATGCACATGAGGTGTTCCACTGAAAGCAGTGCAAGCTTTCAGGCACACATTTGACTAATTGCTGCTTAACAGACACACACTACCCTTTACTAATCATAGTAAAACTTTGCTAAGCAACTATATTTCTATGATGTCATGATCCACTTTCTTCTCTATTGATCAGATGCACCTGGAGTGAGTCTTGCTTTACTTACTTATCTACAGTGACAGACAGTGGAGAGCTTCAAACATATGTTAGAGGGGCTAGAATGCTGGCATTATCTTGGTTGCCCAGGGATATCTCTTATTTTTCATGAACAGTTATTAAAATTCCAAGAAGCAAAGTCCTTATCTGGGAACCAGGTTGTCCTTCTCCTTACACTGAGCTGGGGTCCTTTAGTTTGCTTGCTTAAGCATGACTATTCAGTATCCAATGTAAACTATACATATGTTTTAAAGAAAGTTAATACCATTTTATACTGCAAAGATGAATTCATATAATAGTTAGGGAATGAGATTTTCCTAGGACCCTGCTTTGAGCAGGAGTTGGACTAGACGATCTCCAGAGGTGTTTTCCAGCCTCAGTCATACTGTAATCCTATGAGCTCAAGTAGGGAGGTGATTAGCAGGTAGGTCTCAGCAAAAATGACACTAGCAATTATAACACAATGAGTTCATGTTAATGTAAAGGGAATGTATGCTTCCATTAAACACTTCCTTAAACATGCATGGCCAGCTAAGCAAGATACGATGGCAAAATACAAGCACAGTACTGTGCATGTACCTCCATGCTTTACCTGTAGAAAGCTGAGCCTTGAAAAGGAGACACCTCATTTTTGTATGATCTCAGGTTAAAACACTTTTTAAAGTAGCTTTATTCTTTTTTCTTACTTTTTGCCTTACTCGGATAAAATACAATCAGATATTTTCTATGGACTTTCTTCAGTGCCAGCACAATTCCTTTGGCAATCTGTCACCAGTAGGGTGCTGTCATGTATTTATATCATACATCTTTCTGGGAGCTAGGGGGCAATGGCTTCCACAGGACATGGCAGGAGCTGCTGGGTAACTATGTTTGGGCCAGTGAGAAGGAGAAAGGGAAAGGAGCTAATACTAGTAGACATTAACTTTCTGAGAGACATGCAAATTGCTTATGTCCCATGTGACTTGTACATTTGAAGGGGGACTGTTTCCTCAATGCTGTGTCCTGTAACAGGTTTCCTGATTAATAGAAGCTACTTTTTAGGAAGATAAATGGCTGTATTGAGAATACTTTTGCAGCCAACCAAGTATTTTTGTTAATGCCATTGTATTAGAATGCCCTTGAACAGTCAGTCATGTATTTTTGAGTATACTCTCAAAATATACTCAAATATTCTCCTCTTCCGGAGGAGGAGCCCTACTCTCTCACTGCCTTTCTATGAAGACCACAGGGCTTTTCTAGAAAGAGACAGAACTGTGGCAAAAGTTTCCAAACACTTCACAGACAGATATAAAGGGATCCCATTGTAAGCAATGAAACTGATGCAGCCTTGCAATGGAAAGTGACAGTTGTGCTATATCATTAAAATAATGAGGGAAAAAAAGCAAAGGATCATTTCTTGATTAGAATCTGTGGTAAATATACAACAGACAAGGAGCAAAGAAGACGAATAAAAGATTAGACATCTAAGGAGTCCATTCAAGTATAAATCTGCATCACAGTTCAGTTAAACATGAAATGCAAATACTGGCATGTTGGAAATCCTGCTCCACCTAAAAAGATAATATGTATGTATCTCCTCAAGCTACGTGCTGTGTTCCAGGGCAAAGTACTAAGCTGCTAGTCACAGAGGATCTCATAACTCAGATACAATTAAATGTAGGAATATTAGGGCAGGGCTTCTGAACTGGAGCACCTCATTACAATACAATACCCCAACCAAATATAACATGTTCTTATTTAGGAAAGTACTCTCCAATGTCAACACTGATATCTTCATCTTTTATATAAAAGGTACATGTTTTATATTTCTTGTAGGGCTGAAAAGTAGCTTCTATGTAACTTTTTTTCATCTTAATATTAAAAGAATGAGACTGTCTTGCAAAGTCAAGACAAACCCTTACTTGGGAGAAAACCAAAATTGTGTTGAGCATCTTTCATATGTTTTCTTTAGACCTACACTTTCCTCTTTAATTTAATTTTTTGTATGCTGATTTATCAAATCATATCAAATTCAAAACTTGGCTTTCAAGCACTTTTCATGTTCTATAAGTCTGTCATGCTTGGTCCCATGATACAAGTTGTATCTAAAAGTACAGAAAATTCCAAGTACATTCAAATATTCTGGATCACTATTCTAAACAACAGACTAGTACACAGAAAAAAATTGATTCCATTTGAAATTCTTTTCAAGTCTGTCTGAAATATACAGCCAAATGAGGAAAGTCTTTGAGAAGCAACAGAAATGAGGGAAAAAAATTTAGAACAGTCCTGAAAATTATTTTATCTTGGTGGAAAAAGATACAAAGAAAGATGAAGTCCTCCAGTATGTAGAAAAATTTCTTCTAACAAAAGGAGCTGTGATCACTTTTTCTCCATCTCTGATAAGATAAGGAAAAGGAAAAACCCACTTGGGTCCTCTGAGAGGTCTACAAGTTCATTTCCTTGAGACACCTGCTAGTCCAGCTTCCTCCAATTCTCCGACTCCGACACTCTCCCCAGACACAGGTGTTCAGTGCTGGCCACAGAGCTCGGGGGAGAGTGAGTAACATAATTTGGGGTTCAGCCCTGACAGTTTCTTGCTTCCTGTCTGCACTGCTACCAGCACTCAAGCTAGCTAATTCATCTAGGTTTGCCCAACTTGCAGTCATAGCAGCATGTAGCTTCACACAAATACTACTGAGCTTCGACACACATCTCCATCTGACTGCCAGCATAAGAAGGGAACACAGAGTGCTATTTGTCAATGATGCCTATTTAGGAAACCAGAAAAAAAAAACTACTTAATATACTCAATAAATGTATTTGCTCCAGCTTCATCAGTCAAGCATGTAATCTATTTAGGATTTGCAATACAAGAAATAAGGGTGATGAGGTATAATTTTGTAACAAAAGACAAAGAGGGAAATTGTGAGTGTGGGAAAGGAAGTGTGCATTTCCTAGAGAGGCAGCTAACCAGGTTAACAGCAGTGCTTCGGATCACAATGCCCAAGACTTTTAAGCTGGCAGTTACCTTGCAGAAAATAACAGCAAAGAGCAAGGCAAGTTAGGAGTGATCATTTAGCAATTACCAGTTAGAGACTTCCCATACTTTGACTGACATTGCATAATGCAAAATAATATGCATAACAATTTCAACTGTTCTTTGTGTAGATTTTAGCAGCCTGCAAATGCACATGTCCGTACAAGGATGTGGTTTTACAGCATCTTCCACTCCTTCCACTGGCATGGCCTGGCTCATGCTAGTAAGGAGCGCAAGCAACCTCACAGAAAGCTGACCGGCTCTGACCTGTCCATGGACTAAGCTGACATATAACAGTGCTGCAGTTCCTGGGACAAGCTTGTTACACAATCATACAGTGGAAGAGAAGAGGCCAGAATTGGGGGAAGGAATGATTGCCACATCAGCTCAATGCAACACAGCTCAGGGAAACACAGTATGACACCATACAATCAGGAAACAGCTGGCAATTTAAGAAAATTATACTGACATCCGCAGAGTGGCTCAACAGATAACTGGCCTGCAGTAATCAAAGGAGGACAGCTGCTCTTGACATGAGCACTAAGATGATGTAGACACAGGCTAACGCCTGTGAGATTTCATCAGGCTGTGACCTCATCAAAGTACACAACCAAGAAAGGCTGGTGTGAGTCCCAATCTGAATGTCAGTTCTGCCTGCTGCTAAACCAAAAACTACAGAGAAGTTATCTACACCAACCTGATTACTGCTCCTAGAAGAGTAGCAGGTTTTGCTGTCTTCGCTCTCTCTGGACTGGTTTCTATTAGCATTGCAGTGCTTGCAGGACTCAAAAAGATAATTTGCAGTTCACTCAACTTTTCCTCTAGTATTTAAGTATTTGAGTATTTAAGTATTATTACTTAAATTGTAGTATAATTACTTATATTATAGTATTTAAGTATTATTATTAAGTAATACTATTTGAGTATTTAAGTATATGCCAGGGAATGTATCTTCCTGTGAGCCTGTGGCAGCGGGCAAAAGAACATGAAGAATACAATGCAGTGGTCACTGTATACATATTTGTGGGTATTTCTGACTGGCAATTGTAATTTCATTCTCATTTCCTTTCTTTAAAGAGAAGCCTCAGGAAGTGCAACCCTTCGAGGAAGAAGACTAACATGCAGGAAGTTTTGAGAAAGACGATGGTGGGCAAACAAGAGAGACATGGACATAGAGTCACATCAGCATCGGGGAAATACAGACCTGTGTGACTACTAAGACTTGTTAAAGAAAAGTTAATAGATTATTGCCAGAGTAGACGCAGTAGTTATTTGCCTCCGAAAACAAAAAAGCTCTGGAGGTTTCTCTGTGACCCCCACACGAGAAATAGAGCAGAGGCAGAAAAATATCAGTAGGTACCAGTAGGACAGCTAGGAGAAACAACATAATACAGGGTAAGTAGTAACTTATGAAACAGAATAAGGAAAAGACCTGATTTTTAATTTTTTTTTTTTTAAGGAAAGAAGAAACAAGTATTGTAAAAGATCATGCAAATGTGGGGTTTTTTCACTAATGAGAAGAGCTCAAGGAACTGGCTGGATTATTTCAGGTGTTGATGCACAATATGAGAAGAGGAATTATTAAGGCAATACAGTGAAGTAATAATCATGAAATAGAGGTGTCAAAAGACGGAGTAAAAGTTGAAATCACAGAATAATATTGTACATGTAATGATTTGTCAAATATAAAGAAATTAGGAAATAGCAAGAATAAAAATAACTCTGCAAATCTTTATAACTGGAAACTGGAGAACTGCTGGCAGTCTGATCTGCAGATCACATTGGAAATAACCAGTGATCTCTAATTCCAATAGGTAAAAAAAATGCAGAAGGAACAGCATCATTACAGGATATACTAATATACACATTAGAGAACAAATCCTGTGAGTTGCAATGGGCAGTAGAATTTCAGTGGTGAGTTTCCACACCAGTCACTGAGAAACAAGACAGTATTTTTGATTCAGTTTTGCTGAATAATGAGATTACAGGGTAGACCTGATGTACAATAAAAATTTTTACTTTAATAAATAAAGAAGTCATTCTAGAAGAATTCATTTTATTTTGGAGAACCACATAAATAAACTCCATGCTTAAATGTCTGCAAACGGTATCTGAAAGAATAAATTTTTTGGGAAAGGGATGCTGCTGATGGCCAAATGGGCGAAACATTCTATACCAAAATAGCAGACCTGGTTAATTGCTTAATGGAAATAGCTAACATATATACCGAAACAGATGAAAAAACCACAGATATCCAGGCGTACCAACAATGATCTGGTTAATATCAGGATATACTGTCCGCACAGCCTCCCAGCCAGCAGCCTCAAATACGGGGTAGGTAACCTGGAACACTGGGCAAGCCTCCCTAACTGGGAGCAGAGCTGTCACCCTATGAATTGGGATGAAGATAGGAAAACTCAACAGCCCCTCTGGGGCAATAGCTCAGTTTGGGCATCACTTGCATTCCTATAGATGAGAAGTAGCCAACTGCCTCAGCAAGCACACACAGCTACAGAAAAAAAACTTTAATGATCTCCAGGGAACTAGGCTATGCCTCTGTAAACAAAGGCTCCTGCCAGAGAAAGCAGTCTCTCTCCCACAAGCAAAACGGGTGCAGCAGTAGGTTATGTCCAGAGTGCTCAGGCCCAGCAACGTCTAAAGCAGATGCTGCACTTCATGGTATTTGGTGTTCTCTGAGTCCCACATGTTGAGTCAATGACAGTATTATTATTTCTTGTAAGTTTTCATACCAGAATGATTAGAATAATGTCAGACCTCCAGTATATCCTGAGAAGGTAACATATTTGTTACATTGTATCAAGCATTCGTTTATCTCCCTTGGCCTTGACATGAGAACTTAAGGGATTGTTTAATGTACAGCCATACGATTCAATCTGCTGAGGATGCATTCCTGACAAGTGCAGCAATTAGAGATTCAAGGTGTAAGAATTTTCCCAATAAGAATCTGTGCAATAGCAGAGGGCTGCATGCCAGGACTTCAGAAATACACACAGCTAAAGTACACAGGAAAGAGTACAAGGACAGAAAGCGATAGCAGTACGAACAGCATCAACAACTGAAAGAGATGCTAGCTTTTCCACAGCTGGCTTTGTGGTGGCTGGAGATGTTCTTTGCTGTCTAAAACATGCAGTATCCTGGTGACCTCACTGTGCTGGTTTGAATGTGACCAGCGGGGGAAAATTAACCCCACACAAAATACCTCGAGAGATTTTAGGTCAGAATTACAATTTTAATAAAAAGGTTAAAATAAATGCAGGAATACGGAAACACCGGCCTAAACAAACCGACAGAGTCACGGTACAACCTGACACCCCATTGACCAGGGTGGTAGCTGTGTAGTCCAGTTAGGCACTGGTCCTGTAGAAGGTCTGGTCTGGAGACCNCCAATGTTCTATTGGTTGCTTTGGCAATGAGCTCACATGTGGCCTCTCCAGCGAGCAAAACAGTTTGTGACATTCTGTTGGTTGGTGTTTTATCTGGTTCAGTAATGGGCCATTAACTGAGATAATCCACTCAGGGTGGTTCTGAAGTTCTATTCGTCCATGCTTATCCAGTTCGTTAATTGGCCATTAACCGAGATGTTCTACTCAGGACAGGTGGTGCTTGCTGTCGGCCGGAATGGTTATCTCAGTTGAGATAAGGAGTACCACCCCACCCCACATAAGCATAGCCTCAGGGACCATGTGTGTAACTGTGAACGACCCCAGCTTATGGAGGAAATGTGTGTGTGGTAATAGAATACAACCTTTTATGGTTAACCCAGGACACTCACCCAGTTTTTCTCAGAGCAGGTATCATTCTGATGGATCATGGTGAGTTGACCTTGGCTGGCTGCCAGATATCCATGCAGCCACCTTCCCATTCTGCCTTCTCAGCAGGATAAGGGAGAAAATAAAACACTGAATCTCTGGGTCAAGAAAAAAACAGGGAGATGACTTACCAGTTACCATTATGAACAAAATGGACCTGACTTGGGAAAAATTAATTTAACTCATTGCCAATTAAAATAGAATTGAATAGTGAAAAACAAGGTAAAAAACTAAAACACGTTCCTCCATCCTACTCCATTTTCCCAGATTCAACTTCACTCCTTTTCCAACTTTCCAACCTCCATCATCCACTACCCCAAGCAGCACAGTGGAATGGGAAATGGGGGACTGTGGTCAGTTCATATCAGTTTGGTCAGTCCATAGCTGTTTCTCTCTGTGTTTTATTAGCCAAGTATTACTCAGATGGTGTTTCCTAATTTCTCAAGTTTCTGGATAGCCATTTAAGACAGTGCTGTGTATTTTAAAAAAGACATCCCAGAATAGGATTCTTACCTTAATTTCCTAAGACAACAATGATTTCCCAAACAAGGAGTTAGGAAGAGGCAGACCAGAAGGAACCTTGTTTGGTAAAAGAGAAAGCAAAAGCAAATGGGAGCAAAGAACCTCCCATCAGCCCTGCATCTTCATCCTCCCCTTTCTCTGCAACACCCAGCTTGACTTCCCAGTCAGCAGCATTTAAATACCGTGTTGGAAGGGTAAAGGTCTGTTTTGCCAAAGTCCATTTTGCCAAGGAAAAGGTAAGGAATAATAAGTATTCTCTATCAGGCACTGTCTTTTCTCTCCTCTAGAGATGAATGTTTGACACCAAGAAAAACTGATCATACATCTATTGATGCTCTTTTCCTTCCTTCTATTTCTGCCCCTAGGTTTATGTTAGAAGTTTATGAACTGATTTTAAAGGGTTTTCTCTCCCATGCTCTAGAAGAGCAGTTCAGCTGAATCTTAGCTGTTGAGTTTCCTGCTTGAAAAAATATGTGTATTGAACAACTATAGGATAAAACACCCACAGAAGAGTTACAGTAAGTACATGCATATTTACTTCTAGGCTGGAATATTTTATGTAGACCTGATGGCTTTGTTTGATACCATATGTTTTGGTTGGGGTTTGTGGTTTGGACTTTTTGGGTTTTTGAGACATAAATTTTATGTATAAGATTACCATAATCTACTAATACAAAGTCTTCCAAATCTGTTGAATGTCTGCACATGGAAAGTTTTTGTTATGAGATCTCAGTGAAATGATCCCAAGGAATATGACCTCAAAGAAACTATTCTGCAGAAATTATATGATACAGTTGTTCCATGTTGGAAAAGATCATCTTTAAAGTATTTCATTTGGCCAGAATTATTAACTAGCAAATAACATGAAACATAGAAGCTCTGCATTAAGTCTGTGGAATCCAAGTATCCTGTTCTCTCCAGAACAGGAGAGATCTCTTCAGGGGGATTCCAAACACTAAAACATGGGAAAACTGTTTTAAGGACATAACAGTGTTTGCTTTTGTGTTAGGATTAAATTCTACTTCTGTTAGAAGGTGTAGATTGGGTGGGAATGCAAATCATTCTTTTACATTGCTGAGTTAAAGACTGTCTCCGAGCAAACGTGCTTTAGTTTCAGTTTCTTTTCTCGGTTTTCAAATACCCTGGTTGGAGTTACTAGTGAATAGCAATCATTACTTCAGCCATGGAATAAAAATATGGAGCTTCTTTTCCCCTGCACCCTCAATTTTTGACAATATGTGCTTACCATAGTAGCATTTTAAAGAACTAGAAACTAGTTTTTCTGTGAGCAAAAGGGAGACTCTATAAAGGAAAATGCAACTGCAGTCTACCATAGCCCACAGCCTCACTTTTTTCTCTGCTCTCATCATTTTTTAAATCAGGAGGCAGCTTGGCCAAAAGTAGGACAGCTGTTTTCCCCCACTAGTTATAAGAAATCTTTACTATTGCTTCTCATTAAATTTTACAGTTTAGGAAATCAAATAGTAATTTGAGGAAAGCATTTGAGGGGATGTCACTAAAGTGGCCCAGATAGCCAAGTGTTCTTTCAGAAAACAAAGTTTCACTGAAAAAATCTGAGAAGTCATTTGGTTTCAGGAATACTCAGCTATGAACAAAAAAAGGTGCCTTTACTTGGGGGCCATTACTACTAATACCACAACTGTAGGTGGGTGCAATTCCATAAACTTAAAATTTCAGAAGAATGAATATAATTCTCCCAGAGGAAGTGAAAGGATAAAGTAAAAGTAGATGCTATTTCTTTCTTTAAAGTTTTTTCAAAAAGTCTACATTCACTAAGACCAAGCAGAATGTAAGATGGTCTTCTTGTCACCTCCAAAAATGAAGAAATTAATGGTTAACAATAGCAAGGAAATATGTGTTATTCAGCTAATAGGCAATTGTGAATCAGTTATTTAGTAATTTTGTTATTTTTTTTCCTTAAAGAATGGAAAAGACAACCACTGAAAAAAAAAATAAATCATATTCATATCAGCATATTGAAAAGTGGACAAAAGAACAAGTCAAACAATGGGCAACTGAAGTTGCTAAGATTGACCAGGAACATGCAGAAATCCTGTTTCACCAAGCTGTGACTGGCTTTGCTTTGCAGAAGATGACTAAAGCAGATCTTATGGAAATGGGCATACCTTATGGGCCTGCTTTTCAAATAACATACTTCCTGAAAGAGCATAATCTAGATGAAGGTTCAAACCAGGCTGTGGAACAAGAAGACACTGAACAGAGTTTTGATGGAAGAGGAAAAGATGGAGAAATGACAAAGAACAAGTGCAAGCAGAACTGTGAATCACTTAATTCCAGTATACTGAAGGATTCTAAGATGGAGCCCATAGAAGACACAAAATCAATTAAGTCAGCTGGCAAAAACAATGTGCCAGATGAGCCACTATCAAGCAGCCAGCACCCAGCTGGAAGGATGTGTATGCCATATCCTTTTGATAATTTCAGTGATGCTACTCGATACATACAGCATAATATTCTTAATGTCCCTGAAACAGGGGCATCCAATCTTATGGATCCAGCACATGAATTCAAATTATTTACCAACACTGAGAATGCACTGGAAGATGAAATCATGATAAAATTTAGCAATGAAGTATTTCGATTTGCTGCAGCCTGCATGAACTCCCGCACAAATGGCACTATTCATTTTGGAGTACATGACAATCCACATGGGAAAATTGAAGGAATAAAAGTTACCAACAAAGAAGCCTATGTTGACCATTTTAATGTACACATTGAAAAGTACTTTAATGAGCCCTACACCAGCATTGCAAAAAGTTGCATTAGACCACCTAGATTTGTGGAAGTATTACTACAAAATGGAACTCCATCACATCTCTTTGTAATTGAAATAGATGTGGTTCCCAAATACAGCCACTGTGATACGAAATATTTCTGTACCAACATATATGAATATAAGACTAAGAGTTGGAAAAAGGCTGTCTTCATTCGGCATGGAGCTAGTTCCAAAAATATTTACAATACAAAAGAATTTGAAAAATTTCAAGGTGCTTTGACAACTTTAGCAGATCATCGTAAAAGAGCAGAAGAAGAACATAACTTAAAGCCAAAGAAGTCACTAAATGAAGGACTAAAGCTAGTTAGTCTGCTCACAGGTAACAGGGACTCACTAGATAGATCTTACTATGACTACTACAATTTGGTAACAAACAAGTGCCACCCAAATCAAACGTCACACTTAGATTTTTTACATGAAATAAAATGGTTTGCTGTGCTTGACTTTGATTCTGAATCAGAAATGAATGGTGTGTTCAAGACTTACAAAAAAAATAGAAATGCCAAACTTCACTTCCCAGATTACTATGAACACATGGGGAGTTCAGTTTCTGAACAAGCCAAAAGGCTAAAACTACATCAGGAGACCAACTGGATTTTCTGCAATGGTGGATCAGACTTCAAAGGCAATAAAGAAGTACCACTGAATCCCACTTCATGGCAACGAGACAGAGCTGCTGGTGTCAGGAAAATTATTTCCTTTCTTTCACACAAAGATGTAAAGCAGAACGGAAAGTTCTTAACGGTGTTTCTTCTGCTTTCTGTAGTAGAAGATTCAGCAGATCCCCTTACTGAAACTTTTATGACATTTTACCAAGAATTAAAGGGACTACAAGACATGGTCTGCATTTGCATTGGTGCAGGCACATACCAGCGATGGAAAGATCTTCTGCATGCTAGAGGCATCAGTGAGGAAGAACTCTCAAAGAAATGTGTTTCTACTCTAACACTGGAAATGGTAAATGGTACCATCATAAAACTAACATCAGATATGCAGTCTTCTAAAAGACTTCTGCCCTCTGTTGGTCATTCTACCATTTGTCTTCCAAAGAAGGAGGAAGACTCCATGGCAGCATTAGAAATACTTTGTGAAAATGAATGCAAAGACACAGAAATAGAGAAGGATGCAGAGAGATTTCAAAATTTCCTGAAAGAGCGGGAAGAAGAATTTTATCGAGGTGGTAAAGTATCATGGTGGAATTTCTACTTTTCTTCTGAAAACTACACTTCAGATTTTATCAGAAGGGACAGTTACGAAAAGCTTGAAAACCTAATTGTGTCTTCATCTGACAGGGCTAATGAATCACCTGTAGAAATTGTCAACCTCTACCACCACCCAGGCTGTGGTGGGACAACATTATCTATGCATATCCTTTGGAATTTCAGGAAGCAATTCAGATGTGCTGTTCTGAAAAACAAACGAAGTGATATTGGAACACAGGTGACAACTTTACTCACCTGTGGAGCAAATGACAACACAGGCTATTTACCAGTGTTACTTCTTGTGGATGATTTTGAAGAGCAAGAAAACGTCAGTGTTCTGCAGAAAGAAATTCAGGCAGCTATAACAGAAAAAGGCCTTCAGTATGTAAAACCTGTAGTGGTAATTCTAAACTGTGTGAGATCTCAGAATCCTGATGAAAGTTCAACCAACTTAAGCAATTCCTTGAACAGTGTTTCTTTAAAACAGATGCTTTCTGAAAAAGAGCAAAGGGCCTTTGACCAGAAACTAGAATATATTGAAAAGGTGCATTCAAATTCTGCCAATTTCTATTCATTTATGATTATGAAGAAAAACTTTGACCCACAGTATATAGAAAAAGTGGTAAGAAATACCTTGCATAACTTGAATACTGCCTCTAAACCCGCACAACTGGTTTGCTATCTAACACTGTTAAACTCATATTTAGTAACATCTACTATTCCACTATCACTATGTGAAGAATTCTTAGGAAATAATTCTCAAGACATAGGCTGCAATAAACTCATAGAAAAGATGGGAATTTGTTCAAATATTCTAATATTTGATCAGGTACATGAACACATGAGATACAAAGGTCTTCGTATCGTTCATTCATTGATAGCATCTCACTGTGTAACAGAATTGAGACTAACCTATGGCTTGTCTAAAAGTGAAATTACATTAAATTTGTTAAAAGAAGATTTATTGTTGAAGGAAAGCAAACTTGTTCGTGATATACAAACCCTGCTGATTACTAGGCAGCGCAAGGAACATGGTGATGAGTTTTACACATCATTTTCCCCCTTAATTGAAGCCATTCATAAGGAAGAAAATTGTGGTGATGTGGAACGTGTGTTACAACAAGCATCTGCTAAATTTGAGCAAAACAGTTACATTTGCCAAGCCCTAGCAAGATTCTACATTAAAGAAAGGAAATTTGACTCTGCATTACACTGGGCCAAAGCAGCCAAAGAACGAGCACAACACAATTCATACATATCAGATACACTAGGTCAAGTCTTTAAAAGTAAGCTAAGAGACTGGGTAGAGTGCAAAGAAAAGAGTGTAGCCCTGACAGCTGAGAAACTGGAATCCTTGCTAGAGCTTGCTGAGAATGCTTCACAGGCTTTCCAAGAATCTCAGAGGCAAGCTGAAAAGGCAGTCAATGAACAATATTTGCAGCATCAAAAACTTAAAAGAAAGTTTCAAGTGTACAATACTGCTGGCTATCAGGGAGAAATAGAAACTGGTCTTTATATTATTGATGTCCTTTGGCATGTTCCTTTTTTCAGCAAAAAATACTTACAGGGTAGAAAAAATATGACGAATTATCTGTCAGGAAATAGTGTTTTGAATGTAGAAAATCCCAACACAGACAGTGAAATGTTCAAGGTTCTTAAACATTACTCCAGCTTTTTATGTAATTTGCAATCAAGGTTGAAAAGGGCATTTGACTTTTTTGAAGACTACTTTGTGTTTTTCAAAACACAGATCAGAGAAAAAGAAATGGTAGAAGCAAAATTGTATGGGAAGGTTCAAGAATGTTTTACCAAATACGCAGAAGTATTTTTTTATTTCAGTTTTGAACAACTGAAAAGTAAACAGGACTCAGAGTGGCCCATAGAAGCATACAGGGGTGCTGTGGAAGCTTCCAAAGCAGACTTATTTTCTGGCATTTTGAAATACCTCCACAGAAATCACAGAAATGCTGACATAGAAATCGAAGACATAGTAGAAGCGTATGCAATTTTGTGTGAGAAGGATGAACAAGCAACTCGGAAAGACAAACAGAATTTGATTTTGGCAAATGTTGTTCTTAACTGCATTAAACCTAAATCCACCAACTTACATCGTTCTAAGGAGTTGAAGAGTCTGCTTCTAAGCATTCTACAGGAAGTGGAACAAACTTCATGGTGTGTAGAACCTTTCTTCCTAGCCTCCTTGTTGTTCTGGCCCCAAAATATAGAACAACTAAATGAAGACTCCAGGAAAATGGAAACTTTTGTTAAACGCTTAAGCGAGTCTTTCAAAGAGCTCTATGGAACTATGCATCATTCAAGGCAGCCTCTGGCTCTTTTCTATCTGGCAAAAGGCAGAGGTCTGGACAGATTTGTTCACAAAGGAAAAATAGATCAACTTTTTAGTTCAATTCCAGAAGAGGAACTGAATTCCCTTTGGCAGAGTGGAGATATCTGGAAGAAACAGCCTGTTCAAAAACTTTTGCGTCCTGTGGTTGGAAGAGCTGAGGGTAACATTATCTACATAGACTATGGCAGAAATGAAAACTTAAGAATACCAGTGCAGCCTGTTCCTTCATGCCTAGTGAAAAATGACCCAAACACAGAAAGAGTGTCTTTTTACGTTGGGTTTTCCATTGCTGGTCTCCTGGCATACAACACTCAAAGTCTGTCATTAAAAAAATAAGTATTTCAGTTTCTTGGCTACAAGGCTTTTTCAGGAAAAAATCCTGTAACTAGTTTTTGGGTTGGGGGTTTTTTTGGCTTTCTTTTTGGTCAGTAATTGTGAATTGCAACCTCAGGCTCTCCATTGTATTTCCTTCCTCACTATGTTAGTCTTTCAATCCCATGCCGAATTATCTCTGCTGTCATAGCTGCTGTTTGGAGAGGCAGTCAAATGGAAATGTTGGTGCAGTTAGTTCTGCAGACTGGCCACTATTGCTCAAAGTTCTTCGGTTGATAACAACAGGAGCAATCAAAAGAAAAAAAAGGGGAATTCTGAAAAAAAAAATAATGTTATTTTTAAATGCTATCATTTTTGAGAACCGTACTACCTTGCTATCTTTTTTGTCATTGCTTGCAGATGTCTCACCACGATTTTCATACTCATGTATAAACAATGTAAGAACAAGGAATGTATGTTAGAAACCATGTATCATGTAACATTTCCTGATGCTCCATTGTATCTGGTGTCATCTTGACACAAGGGTAATGTGGAAGGCCATTCAATGGCAAAGCAGCAGGGTTTTTTTCAGATTGTTTTTCTGTTGTTATTGTACATGCTTGAGTAACATAATGCTTTCATATATGACACTGTATGAATAGCCAAAATGTACATCTTGTGGGAGGACAGAAGCATTGGTCTCCTACCTTCTCAGAGCATTTCTAAATATGTGATTATTAAAGATGCCACTACATTGTGCTGTACTATAAAAGCATGTACTATTTGGCATTTGATGTCCATATTAAATAGATTATTCTGTTATGGTGGGTCTGTTTCTGCTCTATATAAAATTGATACTGTTTGGTCATTCCTTTACTTATACGTTCCAGTAGTTTCTTCCAGTGATAGATTTCACATCAACTTCGATCCTTGTAAAAAACAGGCAATTTAAATGCTTAAAGTGGTCATTGATTGCATTGCCTTCCTCATGTGTATAAAACTGCCTGCTATGTTCAGACACAATTAACTTTCAGAAATAAAAAGGAAAATATTTTGGTGTGAAGCACCAAGAAGTTACTACTGTCTGTGTACATATGATTCATGAAAATCAGTGGAGTTCAATGCAATTGACTGCCTGAAAGAGGTCTGCAGAACAACCCTTTCTTCACTCCACAAGACCTCTTTGCTCTTCTGGAGCCAGGCTAAAACAAGTGACATCTCAATAGACTCATAAAAACAAATTGACAAATAGAATAAAGCAGTGGACCACTCTGCTCTACTGCAGCTTTTCTTCTAGTTGTAAATACAGATAAAGAGTTTTATTATATAATTCAGACTGCTTTTTAACTCCAGCCAGAATGTATTTCACTTGGCAAGAATGACCACTTCATTTTAACCTGTCTTTGCTTTGTTTCTAACTGTATACTTTGATTTCAGATAAGGTGCTGTAGGAAAAATTTTAATGAAAATTCATTATTTGTTCTAGTTAGATCTCAGGATACTGGAGTAAAGTATTTGCCCTTTCAGATAAAGATTTACAGCAAATAATTTGCCATGTCTTCATGGCAATTGAAGACTTCAGTCTTCATCTCAGCCAGACACACCTCCTAAGAACTGCAAGTATTTTTATGTGCTCAAACTCAGCTGAGCTGTACAGGGTGGCACCTTGGGCACTCCTACAGAGCGCAGAGTGTGGTGTTGGGCTGCTGAGGGGTGCCCTGAGGTGTGGAGGCCATTAACTGTCCTGGGCCAGTGGCAGCCAGTTCCAGACAGCTTCAGCACTGGGGTGGGCACCATCACCCACCAACCTCTGCCATTCAGGGGAGCCCAAGGCAATCCGACAAGTTTGAAAAAGTGTAGCACCTGTGATGGGCAGGAGAAGTAGTGGGAAGAAAGGCATTTCCCTGTGTTTGCTTAGTTGTCTTCTTGGTTTCTCAATACCCCAATAATCAGTAGTTTAAGGTTGCAATTGGAAATAAACTAAGTCAAACTCCCCAAGTCAAGACTGTTTTGCCTGCAATGCAGGTACATTTACCAATAACCCTTGGGATCTGGCACAGTGTATCACATGCTAAACACTGCACTCTATGCAGTTAGTTCACAGAAACAGAGATTTTATTATTTGTATACAGTAGTCTGCTTGATATAAAATTGTATTTTTAGCAGTAGTTCAATAATAAATGTAGATATATGATAACATTCTAAATTGCACAGTGTGGAACTGTATTTGATTATATATCACAGAAAAAGGCTGACAGAATTGTTTTTTACAATAATTTCCTATTTTCCACTACTTTGTAATAATTTTTTTATGGCTTGTGACTCTATTCATCTTTGTATTTTGAAAATTAGGCTCTCCCACACCAAATATCTACCTCAGATGTGTTTTGAGTTAATTTAAGCCAAAAGCCTCCAAATGTGAGGTCAAGGAAAAAATATATTGTATTGCCTATGTTAAACAACTCTACCAGCTTTTCCCAGCATGCTCAGGAATTTTTTTGGAGTGGTGTTTAAAAAAGCTTTTACTCTGCTAGCAGGAAAAAAGGTAGATGTCAGTGGAAATTTGTCTGCACAGGTCTTATTTTGTCAAGTTGCAAGGCCTGAAAAGACTGCCCTTCATATATGGGCTGTGTGGGCATATGCAAACTCAGGTTATACAACAGTGACAACCCCTGGAGTTGCAGATCTGGGCTGTGATGGGCCGGGTCAGTGCTAAGAGCTCAGCCCTGCTCTGTCAATCCTGAGTCTAGAAACCTGGAGGAGACAACCTGATACAACAGGAGCCAAAGGGAGGACTGAAAGGAAGGAGGAGAGACAGGGAGGCCCAAGGAGCTGTTTGGCTTTCACAGCCAAACTGTGATACTCTCTTAGCAGCTCCCTCCACTGTGCTGGTGGAGCCGTCATCATGCCCAAGCAGCATTTGTGGACTGCTAACTCCTGTGGAGGAACAGGAGCTGAGAAATCCTTTTTTGGAAGAGTGTATTTAGGGGATGAAAGTTAAGAGTACTGAGGAACCTTCCCAGTCGAAAAAGAGCTAGAAGTACAGAACATGAAGGGGGCTTCACAACTAGTAACAGAAAGGAAAATTTTCACTAAGGAGAACTTAAGGGAAACAGACTGGAGCATGGCTGCTAAGATTTAGGATAGGAACTGCGGTGGCATCTAGACCAGGCAACAAGGAAAAAGAACTGAGAAACAGATATCAGAAGGTGATTGAACAAGAAGCAGATATGAAGGGCTATGATGCTCAAGGGAAAGAAGCTGAATGGATCACAAGG